>JAMPIV010001465.1:0-338471 GCA_024509875.1 Oreohelix idahoensis
CAACTTCCAGCTCTGCTCTCCCATTGGCCCAAGCTCTGCACTCTCTACCAAGGCTGATGATGACTTACTGGTAGTTCATCCAGCTCTCATCCGACTTACTCCACTTCTCGCCCTTGAACATATTTCCAACTGTGGTCACCTAATAGTCTCTTCTGCCTCTACCATCCATGACATCCCCTTCTTTATTCTTGCTTCTTTGATGCCAGCTATGTTCCCAAGCAGGGGATGTCTTTTGTGGTTACACGCATATACGCTTTTACCTGGGCCATCGTATATCTGAATCTAATTGACAGCAACCCAAGCATGTGCCGCATCATCACAATAGGGGTATCTCACATGCAGCCCAAGACTATACGCATACTTTCATTTAGAATGCGTTCCAGTCATTCACATTGTGATATTGACAGAGTGAGTATTCCCAGGCCATACTCGATTACAGACAAGACCACTTGACAATACAGGAGAGACAGTAGTCTCTGCTCCAGGTGCACTGCAGCCATTGTTTTTAAGGCTGCCAGACCTCTCTTACACTTCTGTTTGATGTGATCAACATGGTGCTTATATGATAGCCCACGATTGAATGTTACTCCAAGGTATTTCACCTTGTTCTGCCTTTAAATTTTCTGTCCACAGAGAGTAATGTCTGGGAGATCTGCTTTCAATATGGAGTTGTTCAAGGAGCAGCAAAGCACACAAGCTTGGTTTTGATTGAACTTGGAACTGGTTTTGTCACACCATTTCGAAACTGCTTGAAGTGTCTCATGTATGCTTTTAACCATTTCATGTCTATCTGCACCAGTCCTGTAAATGAGCAAGTCATCAGCAAAAGTTAATGTTCATCCCAAACCTGTTGGTTGGATTGCAGCTATTTTTGCTGTATAGATGTTAAACAGCACCGGTGATAATGGAGAACCCTGGGGTAATCCTGGGCAAATGTGCAGTGGTTCTGATGCCCATGTTCCCAAGCAAATTGCAACTGCTCTCTCAGTTAAGGCAGCTGCTATCCACCTTATTAGCCATGGGTTTACACCACATTCCATTACACAGTCCATCAAGGTTGCAAAGTCAACACTGTTGTAAGCATCCTCTAGGTCACTTGCCACAGCCACCGTTTCTTGTCTGGTAGACTATTTATTACATACAGTCCCTCTCATCATATCCTACTATTTCTGGGATGGCTGCACCATGTCCAACACTAAAAGACTCTATTCATTACAAAAACGTGCAGTGCGCCTAATTTCAGACAAAAACCTCACACAGTGTGTAGACGCATATACATATCTTAACATATTACCACTAAGAAAGCGCCTTCTCTTCAACAAAGCCAAATTTATTCACAAAATTTTGTCACAGAATGCTCCAACGTATCTGTGGCCTATTTTCAAATACAGCGGAAGACGCAGTCAACGCTTAAATAAATTACACATGCCCAAGCCTAGGCTCGACTTATTCAAGAAAAGTTTAGCTTTTTCTGCTGCTCATCTGTGGAATACTCTTCCACACGACTTAAAAAATACTCTTAGTCCATATTCATTCAATCACAGACTTTTCAAATACATCATGAGTGCAGATTATATGCCACCCTAATTTCGTTATGTTCTTAAATAATTACATAACATCATATGTAGGTTTTAAAGTTAATTTTGTCCTGTTTAGTATAAATTATGATAATCATCTGTAAATCTGTGTAACTGTTATTGTATTGTTACAATGTTGAGATTTTATTTTATTGTACTTTTTTTGTTATTTTATTATTTAAGTAATATTTAGGATACGTGTGAGAATAAATGGATTCAGTATGGAAGATGAGAGAAAGGAAGGGCAGAATGTTAGACGGGCCTGCGTGTCCAATTCTAAACCCTTTGAAAATAAAGTTCGTTCGTTCGTTCGTTCGTGTTCCCACCTGCCTTCACATTTCTTAAGTACCATATCCTCACACCATGTCCTCTCACATTTCTAGTCAACCATATCCTCTCACATTTCTAATAACCATATCCTCTCACATTTCTAGTCAACCATATCCTCTCTCATTCGTAGTCGACCACATCCTCTCACATTTCTAATAACCGTTTTGTCTCTCATTTCTAGTCAACCATATCCTCTCTCATTCATAGTCGACCACATCCTCTCACATTTCTAGTCAACCATATCCTCTCATATTTCAAATAACCATATTCTCTCATATTTCCAGTCAACCATATCCTCTCACATTTCTAATAACCATATCCTCTCACATTTCTAGTCAACCATATCCTCTCTCATTCATAGTTGACCACATCCTCTCACATTTCTAGTCAACCCTATCCTCTCACATTTCAAATAACCATTTTCTCTCATATTTCCAGTCAACCATATTCTCTCACATTTCTAGTTACACATATTCTTTTATTCATAATAACCCATATCCTCCCACATTGCTAGTCAACCATGTTCTCCCACATTTCTAGTCAACCATATTCTCTCGCATTTCTAGTCACACATATTCTCTGATTCGTAGTTAACCATATCCTCTCACATTTCTAGTCACACATATTCTCTCATTCGTAGTCAACCATATTCTCTCATTCGTAGTCAATCATGTTCTCTCATTCGTAGTCAACCATGTCCTAAACTTTATTCTCAGATTTCATCATTTTTGTCTGTTATCTCTGTCCTTATTCTCATTTGTTTCTCTACTGAATTTCTCTAAGTGTTGTCATGTTTACATATTTTCATAGTTTCATTATTGCCACAGCATTGATGACCTCCTGGTTGCGGGCATTAACAAAGCCAGCCATCTTGTTATTGTCAACCGTGATCCAGAAGTCAACAGTGAGGCAGGGGAATTTCTAGAAGATTCTGAGACTGTGATTGCTGTGCAGACTATCTCAAGGTAGGTCTTTCAATAGTAGCAGCAGACATCAACAACAGTGGCTACAACTCAGACAAAACTAGTTAAACCTTTACTAAAAACAGTTTCATGTGTAACAGCAGGGCTCATATTTGTAGCGATGACAGTAGCAGTCACATCTACATAGTAGCAGTCAAATGTGTTCTCCTGTAACAGTAGTGGTCATAATAATAATAATAGCCCCTTCAGTCATAACTGACTATGGGAATGCGCCCCTGAGGTGACAGCCCTCAGCTGCTTATTTTCTTGGTGTTCCTTTAGAAGTTTTCTCTTCTCTTCTGCTTGCTGTGAGAGCTTCTTTTTGCCCAATCTGAAGTGGCACCATAGCATCGCCACTTGGTGTGATTGGCAGATTCATCCCCCTGGTTGCTGGATTTATGTCCAGTGCCCTCATGTCTCTCTTGCACGCATCTTTGAATCTCAGCTGCAGTCGCCCAACTGTTCTTTTGCCATCTGCCAGTAGTGGTCACAACTGTAAATAAAAACTGCAGTCACATTAGCAATCATATATATAGCACTAACAGTCACATCTTTAAAGCTAGTGCTGAAATGTATAGAAACAGCAGCAGCATTATATAACAGTAGCAACATTATAACATAACAGTAACAACATTATTATATACTGAAGCACATTAAAAACGCACCACTATTATATATACTGATGCCGAGAAGCTGGGGAAAAAAAAGTGTGGGAATGGATTTTCCCCATGTTTGTCATGAGGTAGAGAGCAAACGGCTGCTGGAATGGAAAGTGCATGACTCAACCCACGGGTTTGTGTACAGACTACATGAAAACAATGAAAGTTACACGTGCAACACGATTCCCAACAGCTATGACCCTGAAAATGTGTATGCGTTGTGGCAGTATACTCGGTATAAAAAGGCCGTTGAGACAAAACACCCAGTATATGTGCTTGAAATGCCATGACTATCTGAAAACGACCGCCAACAAGCCATTGGTATGTTGGAGACCGGAATGAGCTCGCGGGCCATTGCCAGAAGGATGAATTGCCACCACAGCACTATTGTACGTCTCAATGAACGTTACGGAACCACTGGCAGTGCCCGGGATAGACTTCGGAGTGGCCAACCACGAGTTACTACCCCTGCGCAAGATCGTCATATTGTGCTGAGTCACCTCAGGAATCGTTCTCTCTCGGCAAGTCAAACAGCAAGAGCAATAGTGGGTAGGCGTGGGCAAGTCTCTCGAATGACAGTCATACGACGACTCAGAGATACAGGCCTTACTGCAAGACGACCTTATGTTGGGCCAAACTTGACTCACAGACATCATCAGCAGCGCCTGCAATGGGCAGAGCAACATGTCAGATGGACTAGACTGCAGTGGAATGCTGTCCTATTCACAGACGAGAGCAGATTCAACATATCCTTTGCTGATGGACGTTTGCGGATTTGGCGACGGTGTGGACAGTGCTTTGCAGATTGCTGTGTTCGTCAGCACAACCGATTTGGAGGTGGCAGTATTCACATTTGGGGAGGATTCAGTTTTCACCATCGCTTGCCTCTTCACGTCTTCCGTGGTGACATATCAAGATGAGGTTCTGGATGCATTGGTTGCTCCTGCGTTCACAAATTATCCAGACTTGCAGATTCTCCAGCAGGATAACGCACGTGCCCACACCGCATGCATTACGCAGCAATATCTACAGCAGCAGAACATTGTGACGATTGATTGGCCTGCCCTATCACCAGACATGTCCCCTATAGAACATCTGTGGGACAAGCTTGGACACAGAGTCTACAGGCAAGGTTCTCCAGCTAATCTGCAACAGCTCGAAGGTGCTCTTACACGTGAATGGGACTTCATTCCCCGGAATTTCTTTCAGAGACTTGTGCATTCCATGCGGAGCCGCTGGCAAGCTTGTTTGCAAGCACACGGTGGACATACCAGATACTGAGGATAGTGTGAATGGATTTTTTTATTGGTTGCATTATTGGTTTTCTCCCTTGCCTGCACAGAATGCAATGAATTTCATAACAATCAAATGTACAAATTAATGACCAGCATGGATTCATAGGAAAATGAATAAAGATTCCAAATATGTAAACTTGTAAACACTTATATTTACATTTCACACTCTGTTCCTGGATTATACAGGTGGTGCGTTTTTAATGTGCTTCAGTATATAACAGTAACAACATTATTATATAACAGTAACAACATTATTATACAACTGTAACAACATTATTATATAACAGTAACAACATTGACAACATCTGTAACATTAAAAGTTGAATTTTACACAATAACAACACAGTATTTTTTAACAGTAACAACAGTGACATCTGCAAGAGTATTACATAACAGTAATAACAGTAAAAAATCTGTAACATTAACAGTTAAATTTTGAACAATAAAAACAGAAACATCTGTAATGATAAAAGTTAAATCTGAAACAAGACAAAAGTCATATCTGGGAACATAATAATCACATCATCATCTCATCTCAACCCATAACCCGTCATGGGTCTGATGCGTGATGCCATATGATGATGGATGGTATCCGCATGTCTGGTTTTGTGTAGTGTGCAGATGTGTTCAGTCAAACAATGTTCATACAAAAATAACAGGGCAATCCACATAGGACGTCAGTAAACTCACGACGTATAAAGTCAATGATTCTTGAAACAGCCGTTGACGTTTTTCTTCATTATTTATTGTGGACGCCACAGTGACAAAATGGTTACGCGAATATGTAGACACATCAAACAGTCATTATCACAGCAACATTCAATACAGCAATAGACGGTAGACAGCATTACAATGATGAGTCAGATGCATGTTATATTTCATAGTGCTGTAAATGTAGTCAGGTGGAAAACTCCATCCTTTTCTATAACAGCCAGGAGATAACCAGATGTATGAGATCAGTTCACTCTCCTTAGTCTGACTTCAGCAAGACAGACACGTCTGCCGAAGTATAAATAATGTCCTCAAAAAATATCCTCTAGATAATAAAGGTTTTTCAAACCTAGTTCAGGTAACCAAGTAGCAAGTAATAGTCCTTGGGACCTGCATCAACCGATGCAGCACAATACAGCGACATGTGAGCTAGGAAAACATCTCGTGACGACGACTTTCGAAGACAGGCTATGAACCAGAAATCGTTCACGACCAAAAATAGATAGAGTTAATGAAAATGTTAATTTACCTTGCCTTCCGGAAATACACAGAAATATCACGCCTCCCGACATGTGGGAAACACTAGAGGTATTATCTCGAATAAACGAAATATCCATTAAGAGGACTACACATCCCTGACAGAACAAAAAAATAGCGGAGATCCCCTCTTCAACGAGGCATCTCTTTCGCCATTCCAAATCGCTCACTCCACTAGTGGTGGGCGGAAACCGATCGACCAAGAAGCAAGACAAGTCATGCGCAGTCCAGCGCAAAATGACCACAGCTCAAACTTAACTGCATTCGATACCAACGCGAGAAGACAAATGCTTACCGAGAAAAGTGACTATAAATTTCAAGCAGTTGTTGCCCTTGCGTTATAAAATAGATATTGAAATAAAACGATGTTGCGAGAATTTATCACGCAACATATCACCACCTCCTCCCGATAAAAAAAAAAAAAATGTGGAACATATTTTTTTTTTAAATATCAAAGAGCATGCGATAAGCGGCTCAAAACGCACGAATTATGCGCTGATAATTAATTAAATTGCCTAACATGAGGCTAATTATAGAGTGTCTGGTGAGGATATACCTCAACAGAAAAATAAATATGTCTCAAAAAATATTCACATCGGGGAGGTGTCACCAACACACATCACGTTAGCATGTAAACACAATATACGTATGCAAGTTACTATAATCATCATTAAACAGCATACTCTAATATTGTCTTTAAAAATGGATGTACAAATCTGATAGGAAAATTTAAATAGTACATTATTTGACATGTAATGACATAAGTACATAGTA
This sequence comes from Oreohelix idahoensis, assembly GCA_024509875.1. NCBI lineage: Eukaryota > Metazoa > Mollusca > Gastropoda > Stylommatophora > Oreohelicidae > Oreohelix > Oreohelix idahoensis. The sequence goes on from JAMPIV010001465.1 coordinate 6,846, forward strand.
AAGTTAAACTACATGACGATCCAGGACATATGCTCTGGTATTCCGAGGGTAAGTACACAATCTAGAACTCGTCATGCTTGATACTAGTAAGGTAAGTCCTCAGCTCAACAATGACATTCTGAGAAAGTACAAGCAATATAATGCTAATTAATAACTAATATGCTTCATAAGGTACAATACATTATTAATAATTGTGGCTGTTTAGTAAACTAACGGCCCTTATATTAACTACTCAGTCCTCCTCTATCATCTTAAAAACGAACAGAAGAAGATGACAACAAAGCACGATAGTGTGTACATATAAAGTGAGTACAGATGTGCTAATCTATTGTAGTAATATAGGTGTGTTATGACTCTGTAATATATAGGAATATAGGACAGAAGTATTAGTTAGAGTCATGTGGGCATCTAGACAAAATGTCAGCCATCACATTATCCGCACCACGGATAGCTCGTACCGTGAAGTGAAAAGGTTGAAGAGCTATAGCATATCGAGTGGATCTCGAACTCTTCAAATTCTTAGTCTGAATAGCTGTAAGAGCTTTCTGATCAGTCTCTAGAATGAAATGTGCGCCCAGGAGGAATCTTTGTAGCTTTAGAATTGACCAAACCATCGCTAACAACTCACGGTCTAAAACCGAGTAGTTCCTCTCTGCCGCATTTAGTTTTCTAGAAATGTACATAACAGGATGCAGAGTATTTGCATATTCCTGCATCAGTGCTGCTCCAATCCCAGTGGATGAAGCATCACCCCGAAGAACAAAAGTCCTATCAAGAGTAGGTAATCTTAAGATGGGAGGAGAAGAAAATATATTCTTGATTTGGTCTAGTGAAGATTGGCATTCTTCAGACCAACGGACCAGATTAGGCGAACCTTTCTTCAACAATGTTGATAGAGGTGCCATGATCGAAGATAAATTTGGAATAAATCTCCCATAAAATTGAATTAAACCTAAGAGACTCCTAACTTGTTTCTTCGTTTTAGGAACAGAGATGTTCAGTATTTTGGAAGTATTGTGGTCTTCTGTCTTCAAGAGACCATGACCAACACGATGACCCAGGAAAGAGATTTCACCAAAACCAACAAAAGCTTTAGAAGGTTTCGATGTCAAATTATTCTCACGTAGAGTGGACAGTAAGTCATATAACCCTAAATAGTGATCTTCCCAGGTATCACTGAAGAGACAGATGTCATCTAAGTATGCGATGACATCCGAACGATGTGACAGAATTCGACGCATCATGCGAACGAAAGTTGCAGGGGCGTTCATGAGACCAAAAGGCATAACATTCCATTGAAATAGACCCCTAGGTGTAGAAAAGCAGTAAGAGGTTTGGCATGCTCTGCTAAAGGCACTTGCCAATAACCTTTAGACAAGTCAAGTTTAGTGAAGAATCTAGAATTAGAAAGTCTAATCAGTAGATCTTCTAACAAAGGCATCGGTTCAGCATCGAACTTTGTGACCTGATTCAATTTGCGATAATCAACACAAATTCGTATGTTCTTATCCTTCTTCCGGACAATAACCATGGAAGAAGAATATGGTGAAGTCGATGGTTCAATTATATTTAATTGAATCATTTCATCCAATTCCTTTTCCACTTGCGACTGAAAGTGTATAGGAATAGGATACGGCCTAACCCTAATTGGATTATTGTCGGTAAGAATTATGTCATGTTCTATGACATCTGTGTGTCCAGGAATGTCAGTGAGAACATCCTGAAATGTTTGTAACATCGACGAGACTTGTCGATGTTCGTCACCAGAAAGATTAGGAGAAACCGAAACGTTTTTCCAAGATTCCGTAGAATGTAATGGAACCACTGGAAGGGGAAGGTTGACATCAGAGAAGGTAGCTTCCTCATCCTGTATGACAGACAGGGATGAATAATGGCCGTGAGGTGCAGGAGCATCATCCGTTGCCTGGAAAATAGGCAGCAAATAGTCCGGACGTTCGTGAAATTCCGAAAGCATGTTTATGTGGAAAGTTTTATGCTTTCCATCAATATCTACCACATAGTCAACATCGGAAATCCGAGAGACTATTGCATACGGACCTTTCCATGCAATAAGAAGTCTATTTTCCCTACTGGGGAGTAGGACGAATGCTTTGTCACCTGGACAAAGTTGTCGTAGACATCTATTCTTGTTAGCAAACTGCCTTGCCTTCTCTTTAGCAATTTCTGATGAAGCAGTTGCTAGCTTACATGCCTCAATGATCTTTTGTCTAAGAGCAATGACATACTCATATGAGGATTGAGTTTCATCACTAATATCATCGGCAGTGATGAGATCGTGTAATAAAGACATAGGGCCGCGTGGACGCGCGCCAAAGACAAGTTCGAAGGGAGAAAATCCTGTGTGTTCATTAGGGACTTCTCTATAGGCAAAGAGAGCCGCGGGTAAAACCCTGTCCCAATCTTGAGGATGATCTTCAGTTATCTTACCAAGCAAAGTCTTGAGCGTTCTATTCAGACGCTCAACTAACCCATTAGACTTAGGATGGTAGATACTACTGAGAGATCGTTCAATATGTAAGGTAGACATTACCTGTGACATAGTGTCAGATATGAGTTGAGTGCCATGGTCTGATAATATTTCTCTGGGGAACCCCAAGCGAGAAAATATCAACCAAAGAGCATCTGCGATATCTGTAGTAGATATGCTCTTAAGAGGAATAGCCTCTGGCCAACGTGTGCACATATCGACACATGTAAGGATAAACTGATGTCCTCTGGCCGACTTGACCTTAAAAGGGCCAATAATATCTATGGCCATTTTCTGGAACGGCCGAATAGGAATGTCAGCAGCCTGGATAGGCGCAGCATGTCGTGGTCCTCTAGATTTGACCTCCTGACATACCTTGCATGATCGGCAGTAAATACGAATGTCCTTATTGACAAAAGGCCAAAAGAAAGCCGCAAGGACTCTCGACTTCGTACGGGAAAAACCCATATGTCCAGCACATTGCGAGTCATGAGCATGTTGTAATATTTGCACTCTCATGCTCTTGGGAACAAGAATTTGCGAATGTGCCGACGTAGTCGAATCTTGTACCATACGTACAAGTACGCCGTTTCTCATTGCAATCCAAGATTTTCTATTTGTATCCTGATTCGGATCACCTTTCTTCGCAAGAACGAAGAATTTTTTTAAAGAAGGATCTTCTTCTTGCAATTTTATGAAAGAGTCACGAGTGATTACTAAGTGACTATCTTGGCTATCAACTTCATTATCACTATTCAGTGATGTTTCGGGTGTTTGTAGAGCTTGTGCTCTTGTAACTACTGCATTTGTAGCTTGCATGTTATTATCTTCCCAAGCAGCAATCTGCTGTGGGGTACACTCCCTAACTCCGTGAATACGACCAATAATAAGGTCCGCAATAGGATTAGGTAAGAGACAAGCATGCACATCTCCAGTAAAGAAAGGAGTGGCAATGCGAATTACAGCAGTAGGATATTTTTCTAGAGTGCCGCCAAATGTGACACATTTAATAACCCTTCCTGTAGCACAAGATGGATCTACAAGCGATTGTCTAACACCAATAGTGGTGCACCCGGAATCGAAAAGTAGTGAGACCGGAGTATCATTAACAAGACCCTTATGTAGAATTAAAGAACCCCTCCCGTCATGCGCAACAGCAGCAGGAAGAGCGGGAAGTGGGTGACCACAACTCAAAGTAGTTATGGTACCCGGTTCGAATAAAGTACTGCATTGGGGGCATTTGTTTGCTCTCTCAAAGTCAAAAGCAGAACCAGTGACAGCGTCAAAGTTTTTATTATCAACAACATGATTACAGGCTCCCTCAGTTTCCTGTTGTACAGCATTAGCCTGCTGATATCTCTTTTTTTTTTGTGTTGAGATCTACCCCGACTATTATTACCTCTGAAGTTATCAGAGTTATTATTATCTCTGCAGTTATTATTGTCTCTATTGTAATTGTTATCCTGGTTCGAATTCCAGTTTCCACGATTACTATCATGTTCACATTGATGCGAACATCTATTTGTTTGGTTCTGAGGTCTTCGGCAGGAATAACCTCTATTACCATATCCTCTTTTGAAATGCTTATAATTATTAGGATGATAGTAACGACCACTATCAGGTTGTCTCCAATTCTTCGAAGAAGAATCACCATGAAATTGGTTTCCATGATTTTGACAGAAATTACCGCTGCTCTTTCTATCAAAATTTTGTTGGAATCTACGAGCAAAGTTTTGGCCATACGGAGCTGCCGAAGCAACCGGTAAACCTTCTTTCACCTTAGAGTTACCCATGGTTATGTGTGGGTGTGCAGTTACGTATTGGCAACAGAAATCTTCCATTTCTTTTATTGTTTTAGGTTTACGTTCATGAAGGAAAGCAAGGAAAGACTCATTGACAGACGACATGACTTTGTCTCTAAGTATTAAGTCCATAAGTCCTTCATAAGTTTTTTCCGTCTTAGATAGTTCAACCCATCGTGAGAAAGTAATGCGTATTCTTGCAATAAACTCGGAGAATTCAACTCCATTTTCAGGTAACATGTTTTTTAAATTGTAGACGATAGCCGTCTTCGTTAAGCTGATATTTCTTTAACAGAGCGGCCCTGACAACCTCATAATTGTTCTTGTCAGGTTCATCCACCATATTTAATATACTTAGAGCTTTACCTGTCAGTATCCCTGATAACTGATAAACATATTTTGCTTTGTCTATGTTATGAGCTGTACATGCTTGTTCAAATCTGTCCAGATAGAACATTATGTCATCACTGGAAGGACTAAATGTTGGTAACTTAATCTTAAAAGTATCATTATTAGCCTTACCAGAAGATGAACCCTTGTTTGAATCATTACCATTACTCATGTTCATCAATTTCAATTTTTCCAACTCTAAAGCTAAGACCTTTTCTTCATGTTCCATTTTTTGCTTTCTCTTTCCTCTCATCAGATTCTCTCTGTAATCTTCTCTCCTCAGCCTGAGCCTCTATTTGAAGTCTTTCAGCTTCTTTCTCAAGTCTTTTATTTTCAGCCTCTTTTTCAAGTCTTTTATTTTCAGCCTCTTTTTCAAGTCTTTTATTTTCAGCCTCTAGCTGGAGTTTTTTTTCCTCAGCTTCTGATTCCCTTTTTTGTTTTTCCATTTCCATTTGGAATCTTTTTTCATCCACCTGCATCTGCAGTTTCTTTTGTTCAGCTTCCATATGCAGTTTCTTTTGTTCAGCTTCCATTGCTTTATCATATCGAGCAGTTGCAAATTCTTCTAACTTATCACCAGTCTTCCCCAGCAATTTACCCTGCTCAATAAAGTGTTCAAATGTAGACATGTTGTCTAACATATGAGTCCAAAACCTGAAATAATTAACTAATTTATTTCAAACCTAAGTGTAACAAGTCTTAATTAAGCACTTGTATATTCACATCACCTTATATTATCCCAGTCTCTGTGGGAAACAAGTCTCCAATCAAAGAACTTGTATATGAAATATCACCAATCAATTCTTGATCATAAGTGCACTTCTCATTCAATAGTGCACAACACTATTCATCATTCATTTATCATCAGTGTAGTAGTAACAGTGCATTAGCATAGCCCATTAACTAATTACTATAACTGTAAACAATGACTATGTAAACACATGCAGAATGTAAACATTGAAAATGTAAACAATACAAACAATGTAAACAATAACAATGTAAACAATAACAAAGATCAGCAACAATACAAAAACGTTCGCAGAAATCAACTAAAAATAAAGCAGAAATTAATGACATATCACAAAAAATGTGACGATATCTGCGCTAGAATTAAACAAAATACATGACACCACAGTGTATAAACAAAAATGTTGTATGAAACTAAATTATAGACAAGAGTAGGCTAACAAATACAAACAAATCAAAACAAAACTAAAGAATGCGAAATAATAACGAAAACAATATTAAAACATGTCATCACAGCTAACATAAATAGCAACAGAAGTCGCTTAGCAAATTCCAGTATCGGAAATTTGCAAACCCTACAGAAAACGCTCACAATAGACGACCTCTATGACGTGGCATAATCTAACGGAGACACCACCCAACCGAGAACCCGCTGAAATATAAACATATAAATATACAAATAACATATAGACATATAACATATAGAATGAGATGATACACAGAAGACTCAGCAGAAGTATAAGGGCACAGTTTACATACAAACAGGCCACTTAACTTATAGGCTTCCAATCGTAGAACAGCAGCAAAAAACAGATGTCAATCAACGTCCTAAAGAGCGAAGCTCCAACGATGATGGCACATCTGAACTGCTTCCACTGCTAACACGATGGTACTTGAGCTTCTGACATACTGTGTGTTGAGTTGTTTCGGCACTTGACCTTCTAATCCAAAAGTAAGTTGATGGAAATCGGTACTTGGCCTTCTTCAGAAAACAACCCGTTTCAACCGGCACTTGACCTTCACAAAAACGACAGCACTGGAACCTTGACAGCAGCAACTTGCTTGACTTGCGTAAAAGATAACAGCAGTCCGAGTTATCCGGCAACATGTAACAACGCCGGGTACTGTCAAATTCTTGTTTCCGTCAAAAAGTTGAAATTTTGACTTTTACCGGGCAACGCCGAGTACTTTGAAAATTTTGAAGATGTTGACTGTCTTGAAGAATGTTAATTTCTTGAAGGATGTTGATGAATTCTTGTTGAAAATGAAGTGGGTAAGGGACCCCGTGTTTGCTGGTACCAGAATCAAACCAGCTTATGGCCACCAAATGATGCGTGATGCCATATGATGATGGATGGTATCCGCATGTCTGGTTTTGTGTAGTGTGCAGATGTGTTCAGTCAAACAATGTTCATACAAAAATAACAGGGCAATCCACATAGGACGTCAGTAAACTCACGACGTATAAAGTCAATGATTCTTGAAACAGCCGTTGACGTTTTTCTTCATTATTTATTGTGGACGCCACAGTGACAAAATGGTTACGCGAATATGTAGACACATCAAACAGTCATTATCACAGCAACATTCAATACAGCAATAGACGGTAGACAGCATTACAATGATGAGTCAGATGCATGTTATATTTCATAGTGCTGTAAATGTAGTCAGGTGGAAAACTCCATCCTTTTCTATAACAGCCAGGAGATAACCAGATGTATGAGATCAGTTCACTCTCCTTAGTCTGACTTCAGCAAGACAGACACGTCTGCCGAAGTATAAATAATGTCCTCAAAAAATATCCTCTAGATAATAAAGGTTTTTCAAACCTAGTTCAGGTAACCAAGTAGCAAGTAATAGTCCTTGGGACCTGCATCAACCGATGCAGCACAATACAGCGACATGTGAGCTAGGAAAACATCTCGTGACGACGACTTTCGAAGACAGGCTATGAACCAGAAATCGTTCACGACCAAAAATCGATAGAGTTAATGAAAATGTTAATTTACCTTGCCTTCCGGAAATACACAGAAATATCACGCCTCCCGACATGTGGGAAACACTAGAGGTATTATCTCGAATAAACGAAATATCCATTAAGAGGACTACACATCCCTGACAGAACAAAAAAATAGCGGAGATCCCCTCTTCAACGAGGCATCTCTTTCGCCATTCCAAATCGCTCACTCCACTAGTGGTGGGCGGAAACCGATCGACCAAGAAGCAAGACAAGTCATGCGCAGTCCAGCGCAAAATGACCACAGCTCAAACTTAACTGCATTCGATACCAACGCGAGAAGACAAATGCTTACCGAGAAAAGTGACTATAAATTTCAAGCAGTTGTTGCCCTTGCGTTATAAAATAGATATTGAAATAAAACGATGTTGCGAGAATTTATCACGCAACAGGGTCGTAGGGGTGCCATGGTGGAAGCATCAGCAGACAGGGTCCTCCACTGCTCTCTATTCTCAGCAATGCGTACAAGAGTGGAGAAACCGTGTCCTGCCCATTCTTTGATGTTATCAGCCCAGGATTTTCTTTGCCTTCCTCTTCTCCGTTTACCTTCGACTGTTCCCTGGAGGATCGTTTTCGAAAGGGAGTCATGACGAGTTACATGCCCAAACCAGGCAAGCTTTCGACGTTTCACTATTGACAAAAGTGGTTCTTGATGGCCTGCATAGGTGTTTATCTTCTCTCTAACATAGACATTTGTTTTGTGCTCTTTATAGCAAATGCGCAAAATTCTTCTATAACATTTATGCTCGAAAGCCTGAATCCTTCGCTCCGTATCTGCAGTGAGTGTCCAGCCCTCACACCCATACAAGAGAATAGATAATACAAGTGATTTGTATAATTTGATCTTCACAGGAAAACTGATGTTACTTTTCCAGATCACATTCAACCTTGTCATGGCAGTTGAGGCCATCTCAAGTCTTGTCTTGATTTCTTTATTTGATCTTCCATCACTACATATAGTGGACCCGAGATATTTAAAGGTGTTAACTTCTTCTAACGTTTGCCCATTTAACGTAATGTTGGTCGGAACATGTTTCTTATGGCTATTCACCAATATCTTGCTTTTTTCTATATTAATTTCCATCCCATATGTTCTTGGTACTTTCTCCAGTCTAGAGGTAAGGTCTTGAAGTTCTGATTCTGTTCCAGCTATCAGATCAATATCATCAGCAAAACGTAGATTACACAGAGGTCGGCCTCCAATCACATATACAACAATAATTGCCATGTATCTCATGTATGTCAGTTTTAGCAGGATATTTTCATACATGATCCACATCTCTTCATTGTTTTATGCTTATCTATTTTATCTGAAATAATTAGATTAATTAGCCCCCAATATTTTATGCATCTCTTCTCTGACAATTCACCAACATGGAACTGATGACAAGAACCAGTGGAACAAGAGATGCTGCTGATGGATTGCACGCGCACACACACACACACACACACGCAAATGCACACACAATTCTTTCTTAGGGTCATGGAGAAGAAGACTAGAGACAGAAATAAAAAACACATGGAGAAGAAGACTAGAGACAGAAATAGAAAAGACATGAAAAGAAGACTAGAGACAGAAATAAAAAAGACATGAGAAGACCTTGAGCTGATGTCATGTGACATGAACACTTGGCATGTTGTGTTTGTTGGGTAACGATAGGGTATTGATGGACTGATTGATTCTCTAATAAAGATCTCATGGTCTTAACTTGTGCTGTGTTGTGCATGAATCCAGATATACGGCTCATGAGTTCTTGAAGACTTGTGTCAAAAGTTGTGTAATTGTTGCTGAGTGAAATGTTGTGTAGTTGTTGCTGAATTAAATGTATTTGTTCTCAGACTGTTCCCCAACACGTATGTGCTGACAGCGCTCAGCCAGACTTCCAACATGAGGTTCATGAGGTTCTCTGTCTCGTTAAGTCACTCACAGACACAGGTGAGTACTTCTCTGTTTGTGGGTGTTCTAACATGAAACATGAGTGCAAACACTCACAGAAACAGGTAAATACTTCTCTGTGGGTGCTTTAACATAAGAAATGAGTGCAAACACTCACAGAAACATGTGAATACTTCTCCGTGGGTGCTCTATCATAAGAAATAAGTGCAAACACTCACAGAAATATGTGAATACTTCTCTGTTTGATCATGTTCTATCATGAGTGCAGACACACACACACACACATTAGTAGAAATAGGCACACATGTACATATAAAGCAACATAAACTCCAATTTAAGAGTACACAAATATACACAAAAGCATAAACACACACACATATATAAACATGAATGTACACATAAATGCAGATAAATGAGCACATAGAAACACACATACACAAGTGACACATTCTGGCCAATGTAATTTGTCTGCATATATGATTTTAGGAAAACAAAGTTTTGTGAAAGATATGGATTTTATGATGTGATATAATTTATAAATCTTTAGATTATCTGCTGTCAAATGGCATCAGTTAACACTGATCAAAAATGACTTTAGAAACATTCAGTGCATATTGAAAAATCAATAATATACGAGAGTAACAAGGATATATATAAATATATATTGTGAGCATTAGAGGTTGTGTGTATTAATCGACATAAATATATAAATAAATAAAAAATCAAATAGCATGAAATCAGTTTTACCAATTAGCGGTACACAGGAAACACTGCGTATTTTATAGTTCACCCTTCATCAGCCACAGATATGGACTGGCAACAAGGTCAAGAAATATAGACACGTCAAAGACAAATACTAAAGACACTCAAAACACATAACAGGAAGAGAAACATAGACAGAAAAGGCAATACAAACAGATGAAAATGTAAACAACACAAGTGATGTGTGGGATTACAAACAATAATAAAGCAAGAAAAATACAAAACCTGAGAAAAAAAAAATCAATACAAAAAATACAACAATCAGCGAAAATCAAAGGGAGAAAATGTCAACAACAAAAAAAGTCCTAAATAACAGAATCCAATTCTATAAGATCTGCGGAGGCTTATAAAGGCTATCAGTAACTAGTCAAACAGAATTAATGCATGTGACATATAAGATAGCAGCATCACAAGACACAAAACATGAAACAAAACACAAACGTATTAAAAAAAAAAGATTAGGGAAAAACGAAGGAAAAAATAAAGAAGTCTAAAATGGAGAAAAGCCACTCAATAGCAGAATTCAAACAAAATGATGTTGGACACTGAAGCCATCAGGAAAAAGACAACCCATTTGAAAAATGAGACAATTCTCCAAGGAAAAGTGATCCAGTCATCACCAAAGTAAGAGCGAATGGCGATTATTTGGATATCAGAATTACCTGAACGGTCAGGTCCATTGAAATGAAGAGCCACAGGTGTGGGTTTGCCTGACAATTGTCATTTAAGTGCTCACAAAACCTGTCGGGCAAACGTCTGTCAGTTTGACCAATACAGGTAATACCACACCTTTTACAGATGATAGCATAAATCAAGTTTCTGAATGTGCATGTAAAATACTCTCTAATGAAAAAGTCACTTTTTAGAAAAGAAACAGTTTGAGTTTGGAGTATAAACAGACAGATCTGACATATCCAGCATTGGCACAGCTTTGTACCAAAGTGTGAATGGCTAGTATTCCTCAAGCAGCTGTGTACAAGAATATCCCAAAAATTGATGTCCCTAAAAGAGATAGGAAACTCTTTACAGAGCGATACAACAGGAGGCAATCTGATCATCAGAAGAAGTCCCCCCATCAGACAAGTGTTTCGGCCCAGTATACTCCTTTACACTCTAAGGGGGGCGGGCCCACTTGGGTCATGACTCCCAAGCGTCTCAGCCTCCTGTTGTCTTGTATCGAAAATGAACCCATTTCACTTATGGTAGCAACTTTAATCCACAACTCCGCCAGCCGTGGAGGCAATTGTGAAAGTAACAAAGAGAAGACAAATTATTCCGTTCGTTCCGTCGCACACACTGAGACACCATCGCGAAGCCGCCGAGCCTAGCCACTGAAATTCTGACACTGACACCTCCTATAATATACATCGCCTGTTGCCCCTCAGTCACAGCCCGCTCACTAGTACACCACAAAACTCAGCGTTTTGTGGACTTAGAAAAATTCCTGGTGTTTTCTGTACCGCAGCGTTTATTGTCACGATTTCCATTGCCCATTGCGGTTGTTCCACAGCCAGCCTGATGCCTTTTCGGCAGTTTCACTAAGCCTCTTCAGTGCCCTTGTTCTCGCCTGTCCCTTCAACCCCAACAGTTTCAATAGATCATACATTGATGCAGCCACAAGCCCTCTTGCGCCCACTTCAACAGCCATGACCCTTGTAGTGAACCCCTCGTGTCTCAGATCCGCGGCCAGATCACTATATTTGGCCGCTTTGAACGAATGTTGCTCGTCTAATCTGGATTCAAATGGCACGGTCAGTTCAATCAGTATGACCTGAAGCGTTGAAGAAGAATGAAGCACTATATCCGGCCGTCTCCGCGATTTCCTGATACTCTCTGGATATGCCCCTCGTCCAGGTAGGTCTACCGCCATCTCCCAGTCGTTTGCACAATCAAGAAGAGATGGTAAACTGCTACCTGGTTTACTCGGTTTGGGGTGTGCTGACTTTCCTGCCCTCAGAAAGTATGTATTTGCGGTGCTCGGCCTGGGTTTGCTGTTCGCCTTCATCCTTGCTAGATCTATTGTCGCAGCAAGCTCATTTAGCACTTTGTTATGGCGCCAGGTGTATCGCCCTTGCCCTAATGACACCTTACACGCTGAGAGCACGTGTTCGAGTGTCTGCCTCCCCTGGCACAGGGGGCACTGCTCATCATCCGACTTTCCCCATTTCACAAGGTTGGTGGCCGACGGCAGCAGGTCATACATTGATCTAACCACGAAGCTGAGCCTAAGAGGTGCCATATGCCATATATCATTCCATGTCAAGGACCTCTGCAGGGCTCCTTCCCATGTAGTCCATTGGCCTTGTTGGACCTGCTGCACTGCTTTTTGCAACCTCTTATCATTCTCAGCCTCTCGTATCTCATGAACAACCATGTCTCTGCGCTCCCTGCTTGATGCCTTGGACCACCAGCGGATGTCTCCATGACCAAATCCCCGTCTATTCGTCTGTGTGTATCCGATTACCTCCCTCAGTTTGAGTGACTCTTGGGCAGCATCATCAACAGCTTCTTCCACTCTCCACTTCCTTCCCGTTTTCAGTGTAGGCTGAATGGACTTAACCACGTCATCAGCTGACTCGCGTAGCATCATTGCAAGCCTTGCCTTTCCAACTTTGTACTCTTCAACAACTGACTTGAAAGGAAGCAGAAGTTTTGACTTTTTGCAGTACAGTGCTACATCTGACAGACCTGGTGGTACCCCTAGCCACTTTCTCATGAACTTGTTGACCTTTTGCTCTATAGCTTCGACTGTACTTGTGCTTATTTCATATATAAGCAGTGGCCACAGCAATTTCGGTATCAACATGAACTGGAGGCACCACAGTTTGAACTTTCCCAAGAGTCTGCTTTGGTCTATGATCTGTAGCCCTCTGTCTGCCATTTCTATTGTCTGTTGCACTGCCTTCGAGTCTTTTAATGAGGCATCGTACACCCTGCCAAGACTTTTAACAGGTTCCTCAATGACAGTAGGGATTCTTTGGTTGGAAACCACGAATATGTCTTCTGCTATCTTCCCTTTCCTGACTGATAGGCTTCTCGACTTCTTGGGTTTGAAGCTCATTCTGCACCAGCTGACTAGTTCATCCAGGCGTTCTAACATCCTCCGGGCCTGATGTTCATCTGATGTCAGAATTGTTGTGTCATCCATGAATGCTTTGAGCGGTGGCATGTGACACATTCCCCCAAGCTTTGGACCTATAGCCATTCCTTCGGCCGCATTGAGGATTACCTGCATAGCCATCACGAATAGTATCGGAGAGATGGTACACCCCATTGCAATTCCAACTTCAAGGCCAATCCACTTCGTTGTGTACTCTCTGGTTGAAAATCTGACAGCAAACCCTGCGAAATACAGCTTCAGCATTGCTGCAATCTCTTGTGGAACATGATACATTTCTAGGGCCTGCCACAACATCTGGTGTGGAACGGATCCATAAGCATTCGCTAGATCCAACCAGATTACATGGATGTTTGTTCTGTCAGACTTTGCCTTTTGGATTGCTTCCCAGATCATTGTGGCATGCTCTAGACATCCTGGTGTACCTGGGATACCTCCTTTCTGAATGGTAGTGTCAATGTACCCATTTGCCAGGAGGTATGTAGTGAGTCTTTTCGCCATCACTGAGAAGAATATCTTCCCTTCCACATTGAGTAGTGAGATTGGCCTGAACTGACTGATGTCTGTGGAATTTTGCTCCTTCGGGATGTAGACTCCGTTCGCCTTTCTCCATTCCTTGCTTACAAGCTGGGCTTTCCACGCATTCTTTAGTAAACGGAGCAGTCGTTTGAGCACTTCAGGGCATCTCTTATACACCACATATGGAACACCATTAGGACCTGGAGCTGACTTGCACCGAGCTTTCTGGACAATGCTTTCTACCTCTTGCACCGTTGGGGGCTTGGTGTTAAATTCAGCTCCTGGCTTACTCGGCCATTTAAGGCCTGCCATGCTGCTCAGCGGCTCATCTTTGCGACCATCTGAATATGTCATTCTAAGGTGTTCTTCCAGGTCTTCTTTCTTGATGTTTAGCGTACCCGACCGTGGCTGCTCAAACAGTTCTTTGGCAAACTTGAAGGGCTCCCTGAAGAATCTTTCCCTATCCCTTCGAGTCTTCCTTCTCTTCCTGCACAACCTTTCTGCTCTACAAAGGGCATTATGTTGGCCTTTCAGGTGCTCCCAAACCTGTCGTAACCCTTCCTTCTCTGTGGCAACTGCGTTCTTGAAAAGTTTTCGGGCATGCTTCTTCTGTTTCCTGATTTCTTCTATTTTAATTTGTCTTCTACTTTTTCGTGGTGGGTTACTTTCCCTTGCCTCCCTCACTCCGAACACTTTGCGACAGTGCAGATATATTATGTCGCCGAAGATTTCCAGCTTCTTCTCCAAACTTATCTGCTTCAGGTTGTTATCCAACTCTTTTGCCAAGGCTTCGTCCAGCTGTTCCCAAAGCCCTTTTGCACTGGCAGGTGGAAACTTGATTGCATCTCTCTTCCCGTCCAAGAAGTGTGTGAGATCATCATCAGGCAGATCAACTTGAATGTACTCAGCACTGTGGATTGACTCCTGGCTGCGTTCTTCTAACGTCTTATCCGTCGAGACAGAGCGCTGTTGATCTCCCCCAGATGACCTCCCACACCCCTTTTTCGTTCGGTGGATTTTCATTCCTCTCTGAGTAGAGAACTCCCTACCACAGGCACATGGAAATTCCAGCCGTTGTTCAGAGCTCGAAGTCCGTGTAACGGGTCTGGTCGATTCCAATGAGGCGCCTGTGGATTCATCATTCTCCCCCCCTTTCGGTGAATCCTGGGGGCATCTATCATTTTTGGGTCCTGTAGCAATTGAATACAGCTTACGGGGTGCTAACCCGGTCAGCCGGTTTCTAGTCTTTCCCAGTGTCATCTGTCTTTCCAGAAGTCAATCGGTCTTTTCCCGATCGTCACTGGTTTGACCATGTAACTATGATAGGAAACTCTTTACAGAGCGATACAACAGGAGGCAATCTGATCATCAGAAGAAGTCCCCCCATCAGACAAGTGTTTCGGCCCAGTATACTCCTTTACACTCTAAAATATGTGACCAAAGGGGTATCTTGAAAAAACTCTCGGGTAGTAGGATCAAAGCAGAGAATAGACAGATGATGAAATGGAATTTTTCCCCCCGCCAAGCAGCGGGGATGGAAAGTTAAGACAAAAAGAAGAAAACCATGAACGTCAGTAGGTTTATAAAAGACAGAAGTATTAAGACCCATAGAGCTAATTTTGAAAGTAAGGTCAAGAAAGTTCACTGCAGTCGTGATATAATTTAGTGTGACAAATGAACTCTGGTAATGCTTTAACCCAGAAATCTACATTTGTAAACTTGACATGTTTTGTGTTTGTTCCTTTGATATGAGTCCTTGTAATTAAGCTCCAGAAAAGAAACGTTATCCAAAATGTTTCAAACTTTGTTATTTTTCTCATAAAGTTGAGAGACTCAACAACCTCGAGCCTAAAAGAAATTTTTCGTCTACCATTTGCTGCCGGACAAGTATTTTCAACCAACATGCTGGACACACTGCTGTATCAGGTGAATTTTTTTTTTCTTACTTGCACAGATTTATCAGAAGAATAGCATCAACTCTGAAAAGAAAAATGTATTAATTATAAAATGCTAAGAGATTAACAACAACAACTGCATGGCTTGATACCTGTGTTTGTCTTATGTTGTTGTTGTCTTATGTTGTTGTTGTTGTTGTTTTATGTTGTTGTTGTTGTTGTTGTCCTCCCTGAGAGATTAACAACAACCACTGCATGGCTTGACACCTGTGTTTGTCTTATGTTGTTGTTGTCTTATGTTGTTGTTGTTGTTGTTTTATGTTGTTGTTGTTCTTGTCCTCCCTGAGAGATTAACAACAACCACTGCATGGCTTGACACCTGTGTTTGTCTTATGTTGTTGTTGTTGTTGTCTTATGTTGTTGTTGTTGTTGTCTTATGTTGTTGTTGTTGTTGTCTTATGTTGTTGTTGTTGTTGTCCTCCCTGAGAGATTAACAACAACAACTGCATGGCTTGACACCTGTGTTTGTCTTATGTTGTTGTTGTCTTATGTTGTTGTTGTTGTTGTTTTATGTTGTTGTTGTCCTCCCTGAGAGATTAACAACAACCACTGCATGGCTTGACACCTGTGTTTGTCTTATGTTGTTGTTGTTGTTGTCTTATGTTGTTGTTGTTGTTGTTGTCTTATGTTGTTGTTGTTGTTGTCCTCCCTGAGAGATTAACAACAACCACTGCATGGCTTGACACCTGTGTTTGTCTTATGTTGTTGTTGTTGTTGTCTTATGTTGTTGTTGTTGTTGTCTTATGTTGTTGTTGTTGTTGTCCTCCCTGAGAGATTAACAACAACCACTGCATGGCTTGACACCTGTGTTTGTCTTATGTTGTTGTTGTCTTATGTTGTTGTTGTCTTATGTTGTTGTTGTTGTTGTCCTCCCTGAGAGATTAACAACAACCACTGCATGGCTTGACACACGTGTTTGTCTTATGTTGTTGTTGTTGTTGTCTTATGTTGTTGTTGTCTTATGTTGTTGTTGTTGTTGTCCTCCCTGAGAGATTAACAACAACCACTGCATGGCTTGACACCTGTGTTTGTCTTATGTTGTTGTTGTTGTTGTCTTATGTTGTTGTTGTTGTTGTCCTCCCTGAGAGATTAACAACAACCACTGCATGGCTTGACGCCTGTGTTTGTCTTATGTTGTTGTTGTCTTATGTTGTTGTTGTTGTTGTCTTATGTTGTTGTTGTCCTCCCTGAGAGATTAACAACAACCACTGCATGGCTTGAAGCCTGTGTTTATCTTATGTTGTTGTAATGTTGTCTTATGTTGTTGTTGTTGTTGTCTTATGTTGTTGTTGTCCTCCCTGAGAGATTAACAACAACCACTGCATGGCTTGACGCCTGTGTTTATCTTATGTTGTTGTTGTCCTCCCTGAGAGATTAACAACAACCACTGCATGGCTTGAAGCCTGTGTTTGTCTTATGTTGTTGTAATGTTGTCCTCCCTGTTCAGCTATCAACATTCTTCTTTTATTCTCCACAATAAACAACTGAAATTGTTACATTTTCTTCCCTGTAAAAATCTACATTGTAAGTTTTGTCATTTCTTCTCATATGTTTGTAGATCTTTTCTTCCCTCTTTCTTCCTGTAGAATTTTCGACTTGTCATCTCTTGTGTATCTATTCTGTACTTTCTTCCACTAGACTTGGACTTGTCATCTCTTGTGTATCTATTCTGTACTTTCTTCCACTAGACTTGGACTTGTCATCTCTTGTGTATCTATTCTGTACTTTCTTCCACTAGACTTGGACTTGTCATCTCTTGTGTCTCTTGTGTATCTATTCTGTACTTTCTTCCACTAGACTTGGACTTGTCATCTCTTGTGTATCTATTCTGTACTTTCTTCATATAGACTTGGACTTGTCATCTCTTGTGTATCTATTCTATACTTTCTTCATATAGACTTGGACTTGTCATCTCTTGTGTATCTATTCTGTACTTTCTTCATATAGACTTGGACTTATCATCTCTTGTGTATCTATTCTGTACTTTCTTCATATAGACTTGGACTTGTCATCTCTTGTGTATTTATTCTATACTTTCTTCATATAGACTTGGACTTGTCATCTCGTGTGTATCTATTCTATACTTTCTTCATATAGACTTGGACTTGTCATCTCTTGTGTATCTATTCTGCACTTTCTTCATATAGACTTGGACTTAGGACTTATCATCTCTTGTGTATCTATTCTGTACTTTATTCCACTAGACTTGAACTTGTCATCTCTTGTGTATCTATTCTGTTTTTTCTTCATATAGACTTGGACTTGTCATCTCTTGTGTATTTATTCTGTACTTTCTTCATATAGACTTTGACTTGTCATCTCTTGTGTATTTATTCTGTACTTTCTTCATATAGACTTGGACTTGTCATCTCTTGTGTATCTATTCTGTACTTTCTTTATATAGACTTGGACTTGTTATCTCTTGTGTATCTATTCTGTACTTTCTTCATATAGACTTGGACTTGTTATCTCTTGTGTATCTATTCTGTACTTTCTTCATATAGACTTGGACTTGTCATCTCTTGTGTATTTATTCTATACTTTCTTCATATAGACTTGGACTTGTCATCTCTTGTGTATCTATTCTGTACTTTCTTCATATAGACTTGGACTTGTCATCTCTTGTGTATTTATTCTATACTTTCTTCATATAGACTTGGACTTGTCATCTCTTGTGTATCTATTCTGTACTTTCTTTATATAGACTTGGACTTGTCATCTCTTGTGTATCTATTCTGTACTTTCTTCATATAGACTTGGACTTGTCATCTCTTGTGTATCTATTCTGTACTTTCTTTATATAGACTTGGACTTGTTATCTCTTGTGTATCTATTCTGTACTTTCTTCATATAGACTTGGACTTGTTATCTCTTGTGTATCTATTCTGTACTTTCTTCATATAGACTTGGACTTGTCATCTCTTGTGTATTTATTCTATACTTTCTTCATATAGACTTGGACTTGTCATCTCTTATGTATCTATTCTGTACTTTCTTTATATAGACTTGGACTTGTCATCTCTTGTGTATCTATTCTGTACTTTCTTCATATAGACTTGGACTTGTCATCTCTTGTGTATCTATTCTGTACTTTCTTTATATAGACTTGGACTTGTTATCTCTTGTGTATCTATTCTGTACTTTCTTCATATAGACTTGGACTTGTCATCTCTTCTGTATCTATTCTGTACTTTCTTCATATAGACTTGGACTTGTCATCTCTTGTGTATCTATTCTGTACTTTCTTTATATAGACTTGGACTTGTTATCTCTTGTGTATCTATTCTGTACTTTCTTCATATAGACTTGGACTTGTCATCTCTTCTGTATCTATTCTGTACTTTCTTAATATAGACTTGGACTTGTCATCTCTTCTGTATCTATTCTGTACTTTCTTCATATAGACTTGGACTTGTCATCTCTTCTGTATTTATTCTGTACTTTCTTCATATAGACTTGGACTTGTCATCTCTAGTGTAACTCGTAACTGTTCTGTACTTTCTTTCTGTAGACTTGTAAATAATCTAATATTAGTTTTCTCTGTTGTTCATACTTTCCACAAGTTAGTAAGAAATGCTCTATATTATTTTTTTTATAGTTACTGTGCAGATTGTCCAGGACAAAATCATATAGGGCATTTCCTACTAAAATATAGGAAGTATGAGCAACAGAGAAAATCAATATTAGATTATTTACAGGCATAAAATTCACCCATAACTGTGGAACAGTTGTTGAGAATAGATAGACCTAGAGAATTGCACAGTATAGTAAAACAGTATATAACAAGAACTAAAATTAATGTATAAGGATCAATGATGGTGTGAGGATAAGGGGTATTCTGATTGTGTGGATAAGGGTTAGTCTGATTGTGAGGATAAGGGGTAGTCTGATTGTGATGATAAGGGGTAGTCTGATTGTGATGATAAGGGGTAGTCTGATTGTGTGGATGATTGCAGATAATTGGTGGATTTGGTTCATACCGGACACCCCTGAGCTTTCTCACC
Source organism: Oreohelix idahoensis (assembly GCA_024509875.1). NCBI lineage: Eukaryota > Metazoa > Mollusca > Gastropoda > Stylommatophora > Oreohelicidae > Oreohelix > Oreohelix idahoensis. The sequence continues at coordinate 26,545 of JAMPIV010001465.1, forward strand.
CCTTTTCAATTTTTTAACAACAGGGCAGTTATGAGAGACTTAATTTTTTTTTTTTATTTGTTTGTTTTTTTATTTTAATTGTTTGTTTTTTGTAAGAAGAGGAGGGCACACACATAAATTCTCACAATTTTACAGTTTTGATTGACTCTATTTGGACTGAGTCGGGGGAGGGGGAGATATTATGTTTAGATATCAGAAATCAGATTTGATTATGTTGAATTGACTACACTATATATCCTAAATATAACCCATCAGTAATTGAACGGGATACTTTGTCTTTAAAGTAACAAATGTTGAACTTGTCTACTGTATCTATATTGTACTTTCTTTCTGCAGACTTTTGAACTTGTCATCTCTTCTGTACCTATTCTGTACTTTCTTCCACTCAGATAATTCACTTCCTGCTATGATTTCTCTTTTCTGTTTTCGTGTGGTGTATTTAATCTCAGTGTCGTGAAATATTCGAATCCACATATATAAATTAAAACGTAAAGGTAAAGCCTAACAAATAAATTTAATAAAAGGAAAGAAGAATGGTAAAGAACAGTGCTGTCACAATGACTGTACTCGAAATCCCCCTTGTTTTCTCCTTCGTCTGCAAATTGTAACGTTTCACGTTGATAGTAAAAGCCTACTGCTTCAATACCCGCTTTCTACGATAAAACATGTGCTGCATTTCTAAGAAAAACCTTGAGATACGCAAGTTGACCTAGATTTAAAATTCCATTCATGTCATTTTATACACTACGTTACCCAAAAACGAAAGACAGATGGACTAAAGATAGAAAGAAAGGGAGAGGCTGAAAGCCGGAACGCATGCAACACTAAACACGCGTCTCGCGATACACAATTACTACCATCACGCGTGTAAGGCCACAAGCACTAGCCTTTTTCAAATCGACAGTGAAAAAAAACACTACATACACGAGAGTTAGTTTTTAAAAACTCACAAAACGCTTATTAGGAAACATGACATTATACTGGTTTACGTTTGAAAACATTACAGTACCCAGACACCACATCGTATTCGAAGTAAACAGGAGGTAGAAGAAAATGCATATTTTGAACGCAGCCACTTAGCTTCTTTAAATGTGTATATTTGGGTTCCTTAGGACTTGCTGACAAAGAATATGTTAAACGTTACGCAAATAGTCTAGGAATTACCAAATTATAGCCAAAAGAAATAGTGAGGGATGTCAGACAACACCTAAATCAGAATCGCTCAGTGGCAGATTTTCACCCCACCATTGTACGGGAAATGGGTCTCCATGTTAAATCCGATTTGATTGGAGCGCAAGAAATGTAAGGCTAAACACGATTAGTCGGGCTATAAATACTATCTTTTGTTGTCAGGGGAAACGGGAGTAGGAGTACTTTTTTTCAAACGATTGGGTAAACATGGCATGATTGGTTAGACCCGCGAATATAGTCAATCAGAGGCGTCAGGTCACCACCACATTTTCAAATAAACTTACTAAAGAACCAGTGCGTTGAGCACCAGTGCATATTTTTCTAAATAAAAGACTGGGACATCGGCAGATCGAAGTTGTGCTATATTCATTGCCATTCAACGTAACTGTGTATTATTCCATGAATTGTGGTAAGCTTGATATATTCAATATCTTTTTAATGAAAATTGAATGTAAATTGATAATTTATGTCTGTATATATGTGTGGTTCAGTAGCGAACATGAGGTAAAGCCTATATAGTGCTCCAACCTGAACAGAAGGTGTCGGAGGAAAGTAAAACTGCATGGAATTGCCAAACAGTACACTGACACCTATCTTATCGACTAGAAAGAAATAATGCTGGAATTGCAGAGGCGTAGTAACCATTAGGGAGGAATATACTGGTGTAAATTATTTCAGATGAAGCTGACAGTTGGCCTACCGCTCTGAACTCAGTGTTTGTTATGTAATGTGTTCAGTCTAGAAATAGATTATAAATTAGTTATGAAGTAGGAGGTACAACCTTCTTGTTTCAGGGACCGTGGTCCAAAAGTTATTGAGCAGCACCTGGTCAGAGCTTTGCTGAATCCAGAGTCGGACAGCATACTCCTTGGTCCATATAGCAAACAGTGAGTTGTCTCCAGAACACAGGGGAGCAATCGAGCAGAGGAGTCTTTTCCTGCCGCCATCCCGAAAGATAAGCCTATGTGGCCAGCGGAGCTCAACATTATGTAACCCCATCTTAAACTGACAGTGTATAAAAATAAGAGGGGAAATTAATTGTTTTAATGAAAGGAACTGAGAACATCTCCAATACTAGTTCCAACAGAAACAAACACTTGAAGTCATGATGACAAATAACAACATAGCTTGAAAGAACAAAACCAGTATTACCTCATATTACTACTACACAACTGACACACATAGGATAATATTAATAAAATATGTCACTACAAGATTCATATTGATAAATTCTGTACATATAAATTGTAATTAAAATTGATTGTGATTCCTGGTTCACTTTGTAGTTGAATCAGGACATATATATTAATGAGAGTACTTAATACATATTGATATTTGAAAATTTACCAGTGACTCATTTAAGATAGTCTCATAGAATGTTACATGTGTGTGAGTGTCACAGTGTTGTCAAGTGTGGTGGAATAAATTAAATTGTTTATCTGTCTGTTGTTGTTGTGACTTACACTTCATCATATACATACCCTAGACATTTAACGTAGTCATCACAATATTCCAGAATAATTCTGACTGAGGCATAATGTGGTAGCAAGTAAGGTTATCTGTAAAACACTACACCTATTAGATACAGATACCTTCACAGCTGACCTCAGTCAGTACACTAAGTCCCCTATAAATATTTATAACATCCCACTTTACCACACTCAGCAGTCCCAGAATGCAACATTACATGAACATAACTAAACTGCATGGACAGTAATTACATAAGGTCATAACTTTATTTACAAAATTAGATGTAGGTCACTGCAGAAAGTGATAAAACCACAGAATAACAATAGCTACATCATCTTTATCAACTTGAGAATGTCATCAAATATTTGTATAATCCACAGATTTCCATTTAAAATGTCTTACAACCTCCACAAATTATTTTACCAAAATTGTCATGCCCATCTGAAACATCCAGTAGTGGCAGAAAATACAGTAAATCATGCACTATAAAAGTTGGGAGTACAAATACACAACACAAAATCACAGTTGTGGGAAACTGTCAAATATGGGAGGCCCAGACAATGAAAACATGCATGTTTGATCAGCTTGACATGATAAATTCTGCTCATGAGTTTTTATGCAATGTCTGAGAAGTAACATTGATCTTGGATACACATTTTATTGTGATATATTCATTTATTACAAATGCTAGTGTGACATATTCACTAATCACAAATTTTATTGACATATTCACCAATCGCAAATAAAGGAATACCCTTTTTTTTACCCCTTACAAAATTTTTATGTGACCTTCACTGCAGCTGACCCCCAAGAAGCAAACCTGCACCTAAAGACTTTATGTGTACTAGAGTTATGGTTCCTTGTGTTATATGATGAGTCTGTATACTACCTCAGTCTAGTCACATGATGGCCTGCCTGAAACAGTGGTTGTCTTTGTCTACTCAGAAATAAAATGTATTATGACATGTAACTTTTGTTATAGCTTGTAATTGGTATACATGACATTTTGCCTACATGTCCTTGGGATATTCTATGACATTGTTTATATAATCATAACTGTTTGATGACATTGTTTATATAATCATAACAATTAGATGACATTAATTATATAATCATAACAGTTAGATGACATTGTTTATATAATCATAACAATTAGATGACATTGTTTATATAATCATAACAGTTAGATGACATTGTTTATATAATCATAACTGTTTGATGACATTGTTTATATAATCATAACAGTTAGATGACATTGTTTATATAATCATAACAATTAGATGACATTGTTTATATAATCATAACAGTCAGATGACATTGTTTATATAATCATAACAATTAGATGACATTGTTTATATAATCATAACAGTTAGATGACATTGTTTATATAATCATAACTGTTTGATGACATTGTTTATATAATCATAACAGTTAGATGACATTGTTTATATAATCATAACTGTTTGATGACATTGTTTATATAATCATAACAGTTATATGACATTGTTTATATAATCATAACTGTTTGATGACATTGTTTATATAATCATAACTGTTTGATGACATTGTTTATATAATCATAACTGTTTGATGACATTGTTTATATAATCATAACAGTTAGATGACATTGTTTATATAATCATAACAGTTAGATGACATTGTTTATATAATCATAACTGTTTGATGACATTGATTATATAATCATAACTGTTTGATGACATTGTTTATATAATCATAACTGTTTGATGACATTGATTATATAATCATAACAATTAGATGACATTGATTATATAATCATAACTGTTTGATGACATTGTTTATATAATCATAACAATTAGATGACATTGATTATATAATCATAACAGTTAGATGACATTGTTTATATAATCATAACAGTTAGATGACATTGTTTATATAATCATAACAGTTAGATGACATTGTTTATATAATCATAACAGTTAGATGACATTGTTTATATAATCATAACAGTTTGACGACATTGTTTATATAATCATAACAGTGTGATGATATTGTTTATACAATCATAACAGTTTGATGACATTGTTTGTTTAAAAACTGAACTTGATGACCTGGTTGTCACTTGCAGACATTCACCAAAGGCTACCTGATCAGTTTTGTCAGGCTTTTGCTGGGAATTGACTCTGAACAGGGATCTGGGCATTTGTCTAGTGTAAGTTGTTGTTGTTGTTGCTGTGGTAGGTGATATTCTTGTGAGGTGGAAGGTGATACATGAAATAAGTGAGATGGAATGTGATATAAATCAGGTGGAGCATGGTAGATAACATATAATGTGTAAGGTGGTAGATGATTTACATGAGGCATTAGATGATGTACTTGAATGGATATGTGATATACATGAGGTGGTAGATGATATGTATGAGACAGCACGTGATATAATTAGATGGCACTTGATACATAATATATGTGAGATAGAAGGTGAGATAAATGAGGTGGGACATGGTGATATACATGATATTGTTGGTGACATACATGGTGCTTTAGTTGATATACATGAAGTGGTTGGTGATATACATAATGTTGTAGGTGATATATATGATGTTGTCAGTGATATATATAATGTGGTGGGTGATATACATGATGTGATAAGTGATATAATGTGGTGGTAGGTGACATACATGATGTGATAAGTGATATAATGTGGTGGTAGGTGACATACATGATGTGATAAGTGATATAATGTGGTGGTAGGTGACATACATGATGTGGTAGGTTGTTGAGGACTGCTGCATGGTATGTAATCATCTTGGTTGGTTTTATTTTTAACTGAGATGATTGCACCATTCAGCATCCCAACTAGATAACATAGAGCATTACACGTAGTGAATGATGACGTGGAAGACTTGGTAACCACAGAGTCTGTGTTTGTGCCTTTATGGCCACCGGTTGTGTTCCAACCTTCTTAGTGTGGATTCGATAACCACTTCTCAGTGTGATAAAATATACGTCCATAGACACCTGAGATTTATTATTAAATGTGTTAGGACCTGGTAGTCCATTTTGAAATCATTTTAGGAGTATTAATGAAGTGAATAATTGAAACATGGTATTCGTTAAATGCTAGTGTTGTCATTTAAAAGTATATGTATTTGGAAGGTCAAATAAACATTGGCGTGTAAAGCCAAAGAACTAAATTCAGTTTATGAAGATCGAACGTGCTTTTTTAAACTAGATTACTAAGTAGTAATTCTAGTCAGTCTACGAATATGGATAATTCAACATATTTAATTTTATTACGGAAAACTGATTGTGATAGTGATCAAATAGTAAACTTGGTAGACTCAGTTCTAATGGTCATGATCAATGCACTAGGCCATGTGATATATAGTGATAGCTTACATGAACTGATTTCTAATTCGGAAATGCAAATTATATACATTGGTGGCCAAAAGTTTAAGACCACCTAGTAAAAAATGGATATTTCCATACTACTACAGATTGTTGCATCATCCGCTATTTTAGGGCACACTAAAAGCAATCAGTGCATTCTATTGCATCATCCTAACAATATAAAATGTGAAAACACAGACTGTTGCTGTATTTAGTGTGTTTTGGTTGCTTCAAGAGTATTATCTCTGGATTTTATGTTCGCAAGAAAATGGGCAAAAAACCGACACTTTCAACCATTCAAGGAGCTCATATTGTGACATTACGTGTAGAAGGGTACACAGAACGTGATATTTCTGTTCGAATTAGCTGTAGCAAGACGGCAGTTCACAATGGGCGCACCAGGTACCAATTGGACGGTACTTGTCTGACAGAAAGAGAAGTGGTCGTCCTAGAAAAACAACCCATAGAGACGACTTCTTTTTCATTTCTGGTGTTAATCTGGGTTTTCGGGCAGGTTTGTATGATTTTAGTCCAAACTCATCCACTAATCTGCGAGACACAGTCCTCCGACTCTAGAAAGCAAAGCAGATCGTATCTTCTTACATGAAACTGTTGGAGAGTGTGAAACGATGGATTTGATTACCCGGTCATCTCTAGGGGTTGTTTTTCTAGGATGACCCCTTCTCTTTCGGTCAGAAAAAGTACCGTCCAATTGGTACCTGGGGATCGCATTGTAAACCGCCGTCTTGCTACAGCCAATTTGAACAGAAATATCACGTTCTGTGTACCCATCTACACGTAATGTCACTATTTGAGCTCTTTGAATGGCTGAAAGTATCGGTTTTTTGCCCATTTTCTTGCGAACATAAAATCCAGAGATAATACCCTTGAAGCAACCAAAACACACTAAATACAGCAACAGTCTGTGTTTTTACATTTTATATTGTTAGGATGATGCAATAGACTGCAATGATTGCTTTTAGTGTGCCCTAAAATAGCGGATGATGCAACAATCTGTAGTAGTATGGAAATATCCATTTTTTACTAGGTGGTCTTAAACTTTTGGCCACGACTGTAATTCCAAAGTGTTGTTCGTGGTTTTACATTATATGTAACTCGAATCGATTAAAAAAAATGTGTTAAGTCGTCACTACCAGATTCGCTTGTACTGAGGATGTTTTCTCTCAAGAGTTGGCTTCGTTACAAATTTGTATTGAACATTCATTGTTTGATAGTTACAGTCAACCTTAAGAAATTGGGAATAATAACATGCCTAAAACGACAGAAAAATCAATAATCAATAAATCAAGACTTGCCAACAAAATTAACAATAAATATTTATTTGAGAGTCATACAAAAATATTGCAGCCAAAAGAAAAATGAACCCACTGCTGCAGCAACGAAGATGTAACATACGTAACAATTTATTCTATGACATTCGACAAAAGAAAATAATATTCTTCTTCATTGATTAAGCTCCGCAACATAGGTGATATATATGATGTAGGGATATAGATGAATCAGTACTGATATACATGAGTTGGTAGGTAAAATACATGTAACATGATGTGGCAGGTGATATACATGATGTTGTAGGTAGTATACTTTATGTGGCAGGTGATATACATGATGTTGTAGGTAGTATACATTATATGGTAGGTGATATTCGTGATGTTGTAGGTGCTATGCATGTGCTAGGTGTTATACATGCCATAACAGATGATACACATGATGTGGTATTTGATATATATGTAAAGTTAGGTGATACACATGTGAACGAACGAACGAACGACCTTTATTTTCGAAGGGTAAAGAATTGGGCACGCAGGCTTGTCTAACATTCTGCCCTTCCACTCTCATTAATCTTGCATACTATATCCTTTCATTCCCACATGATGCTTTAAGCATTAATTAAAGGCATGCAACATTATAAAGTTACCATAACAGCATTCATTTACAGTATGCAATCGTAATAAAAAAATGAGTAGGTTTTTTTTTTTTGAAACAAACAAGCTAGTAATTGGGGGAAAAAAGTAATAATAAAATAAAAAGAAATAAAACTAAATAAATTCTGTATACCGACACTCACTCATGCGGTCAATCCGTCTACAATTAATCTGTATTTTTGAATGTGTCATCAATCATCAATACAAAAATTACATAAACACATTCTCGCTTATGTCCATACATTCTTGGTGGAAAATGAAATAATAATAATAACACTTTCTTACGCACTTCTGTGGCAGGAAAAGTCTTTTAGCAGTAGAAAAAAAAAGAAAAAAGTTCACATTTCTAAAGTACAGTGGTATGCGGGTACATTCTCACGACTCACATCTCTAAAGTACAGTATTATGTGGGTACATTCACACATACATTACATTATATAATAATATTTTAAAGTGAATATAATAATGTAGGTAGGCTTTTTAGGTGGTGTGGAAGGCTGTTCCATAAGTAGGCACCAGAGTAGGCTAGACTCTTTTTGAACAGGTCGATCCTAGGTTTGGGCAGACGTAACTAATGTAATCGTTGTCCCTCCCTTCTACTGGTTTGAAACAATGATCTTAGGTACGACGGGGCATTGTTAGATAGAATTGTGTGAGTCAGCTTGGCTTTGTTGTAGAGAAGACTTTTTTTAGCAACAGTATTTTGGGTTCTTTTCCTGTCTTTTGTGTGTGGTGTCGTGCGATTATCGGTGATCAGACGTACTGCTCTCTTTTGCAGGGAGTGCAGTCTCTTCGAGGTGGAAGCAGGGCAACAATCCCATAGTGTAGAGCAGTAATCTAGATGTGTCTGTATATGTGAGGTGTAGAACAATAGTCTAGTGTATGCGTCTAAGAAGTGTTTTATTTTGGCTAGCTGGTACGTCTTTTGTGCTAAGTGTTTGGTTAAATTCCGTACATGGGAGTTCCACGTTAAGTGCTGGTCAATCGTGATCCCTAGAACTTTGTGTTCTGTTACATGTTCAATTTGTATTGATTCCGCGTGTAGCTGTAGCAATCTTTTGGTGCAGCTTAGGAGTTTCTGTCTGGTGGTAATCAACATCGATTTCGTTTTTGTTGTGTTTACTGGCATACGATTCATATTACTCCATTTTGTTAGATTGTCTACATTGCTTTGAAGAGTCATTTCAAGTGCCACGCAGTCATTGTCACTAGTGTAGATAGTATAATCATCTGCAAAGAGGTCACAAGTTGAATATTTTAGATGTAGTGGCAGATCGTTGATGAACATTGCGAAAAGTAGGGGTCCAAGAATAGAACCCTGCGGTACTCCTGTATCTATCTTCGAGAAATCTGATGTCGAGTTGTTGTGAAGCACTAACTGTTGTCGATCTGCCAGGAATGATTTGATGATGTTTAGTGGATTAGGACCTATTCTGAGGGTTTCCAACTTTTGAACCAAGATAGTGTGGTCAATCATGTCAAATGCTTTCTTGAAGTCGACAAAAACAGCACCACATAATTTTCCATCATTTATGTTCGACAGCCAGTTGTCTGCCATTTTGGTGAGAGCTGTGTGACAGGAATGTTTGGGTCTGAAACCTGACTGGCTTTCAATGAGCAGTTTGTTTGTTGTTAAGTGTTGAAATGTAGTGTTGTAAATGTGTTTCTCTAGTGGTTTTGAAAGAGATGATAGAAGGGATATTGGTCTGTAGCTGTTGGGATCGCTATGTGAGCCAGATTTATAGAGGGGGTACACTTTGGCAGATTTAAATGCTGTGGGGAAGTAGTTGTGTGCAATACATTGGTTGTATACATAGGTTAAGGAGTCGCAAATGATGGGCGCAGCGTAACGTAGAATCTTATTGCTGATACCATCAAGCCCAGATGAATTGTTGTTTTTTAATGCCAAGATATATTTGAGAACTTCATGTACTGTTAGAAAAGGAATATGTCTTAGATCTGTTGTGGTGTGTTCAGTGTTGCAGAAGGCTGTCAATTTACTAATATCGCAGTCCATTGGCTTTAGTGTCGACTTGAGAAGGCTAATTTCTGTTTTGAAGTGGTTGCTAAAATGAGTTGCCGTGAGGGAGCAGCTTTTTGGTAAAGAGTTTAGTGACTTTCATTTGTGTGTTAGTGTTCTTATGGCTGCCAAGACTTCTTTGCTGTTTGCTTTGTCTTGAATCATCTTTCTGAAATGTAGTTTCTTTTCCTGATGAATGAGGTATTGTACTTTGTTTCTAAGCATCCGAACAAGGAACATAAGGTTAAAGGTGACAGGCATTTGATGATAGGTGATACAGGTGAGATAGAAGGTTATATACATGAGCTGACAGATGATATATAAGAGGTGGTAGGTGATATTTGTGAGTTGGTTGCATAAATAGATATGATGATATACTTGAGGTGACAGATGATATATGAAAGGTGACAGGTGATAGGATATGAATGTGAGATAGAAGGTGGCACACATGAGGTGGTATATATATCACATGTCCCTTATAATTTTTTATATTGACCCTCTATGTCAGGTCACAGCACATATGTAAATATTCATGTATATCCAGTGATATCATGCAGGTGCCTGTGTGTATTATTTTATCATATTTTCATCTTGTCATTAGAGTGCCTGAGTTAACACTAATACATTCATTCATGTTATTTCTGTATGAATACATTAATTTAAAAAAAAAACTATTGACATATCATGCTTATGTTTAAATACTCTAATGTCATATCTTGTCATTTACATGTGAATACTATTATGTCCTGTATTATCATTATGAATGAATACTCAAATGCCATCTTGTCATTTGTGTGTGAATACTTAAAAGTTTGGTCTTGCCATTTGTATGCACATTCAATGGTTTGCGTCATGCCATGTTAAAAACTTTTATATATTTTTTCAGATTCGTGTGAAGAAGGCCACAATACAGCGGTTCCAGGAATATGGAGACATCTATGACTGGCTGTCCTCAAACACTGGGGAAATTCCCTTTGCTATTTACAGAACAGAGCGTGTTGCCAAAGAAGAAAACAAAGATGTTATCACTCGCATTTTTGGTGGAGAAGATTTGTTTGAACTTCGTGGTGGGAAGGTTAGTTGATATCTGGGAGTATGAACATGAGAATGGCTCCCTGTATGATAAGACATGATACTAAAAGGTCAGATTATATCTGGGTGTATCAGACTGAGTGTGACAAGACCTGATACTAAGTCCATCAAAGTCATGTCATTGAGGCACATAAAGCAAGGACTATAATCAATGTCAGACAAGATCTTCTGTATTATTTAACTAATCTCAGTAAACATAAATTGTGTAGGTCAAACATATTATAGTGTATATAAGAATATATTGTGTAAACAAATTATTGTATGTAAGAATGTATTGTGTAGATTGTAACAAGACCATTATGTTAGTAAAGATTTTGTGTGTGTATGGAGATTGTACAAACTTGCAAATCTCAATTATGTAGTTACTGATATAATGCTTCATTGAAATTGTCCCAACAAGTGTATTGTGTGATATACTGCTGTGATACAAGGGACCATAAATTGTATCACAGAATGTTGATTTTACTTAACAAGATGCATGATGGGATTCCCGAGGTCCCAGAGCAGACTAAAATGACAGCATGAACAAAAGTAGGTCATCATGGAGGTCTTAAATAAGGAAAATGTAGCCCATAAGATTAGTTGGGGATAGAAAATGGTGAGAATTAGTAAACTAATCTACATGTGTTAAATCAGCATAATAAAAACATGTGAGTCCGAGTAGTACATTCAATGAGACTGTAAAAAATGTTTGAGTCTGTGCAGTATATCTGAATGAACGAAGGGTTAAGAATTGGGCATGAAGGCCTGTGTAATCTCTCTCTCTCTCTCTCTCTCTCTCTCTCTCTCTCTCTCTCTCTCTCTCTCTCTCTCTCTCTCTCTCTCTCTCTCTCTCTCTCTCTCTCTCTCTCTCTCTCATCTTGCTTACTGTATCCTTTCATTCGCACATGTACTTTGAGCATTATTTACGCATGCAACATTATCAAGGTAAAATAATAGCATACACTTATAATATCCAATCCTAATCAAATTTAAGTATGTTTTAAGAAAAAAACATACAAAAAATTATTAAATAAAAGGGCAAAAGAAGACAAACTAACAAAATCAACACAGTAAATTAGACAGTGATTTGAAACATAATCAGATTAGGGTGGCTTATAATAAGAACTTGTGAAATACTCAAACAGTCAGCTATTAAATGACTAGTGACTTGGTGTGTTGTCAGCGCATGTAGAAGATTTACCGGAGGTGAGCAAATTTGAATCCAAAGCAGATACTGTGGTAGGGAGTGAATTGCTAAAGCCTTGACAAGATGAGATCCAGCTTTATAAGGGTGGGTAACCCATCTCCTTCCTCACTGTCTTGCCTTCCCTAACTCAAGAGCAGAAGCGGTTAGACTAGGTAGACAGACGGGATTTATAAAGGAACTTAATTTTCCAAGGTTTGAGAATCATAGGCCCATCTTGCATTCTGCCCTTCCTCTCACTCATATTTTATTACTGCTATCCAGATATTCTCCAACGTACTTAAAGTTTAATTTAAGGGAAATGCAACATTATAAAGTAGTATAACAGCATAAATTTACAATATCTGATCACAGTTAAGAAATAAAGTGTATTGAAATGAAAAACCAGATATCAGGGGTTTATTGCTGCAGCAGTGAGCAACACAGAAGAACAACCTGATGACTTGGAAACCCCCTGGCTTAAATTCAAGGACATCATAAAGACAGCTGCTGCAGAAGCATGTGGTGAAGTTCGACTTGGGAACAAGAGAAAGAAGATTCCTCGGTGAACAGACGAAGTCAAAGAGAAAAAAAGAGAGAAGAAAATGGCATGGAAACAATACTTAGGAGCTAAAAACACAACAGGACAAATGGAGAAATATAGAGAATATGTGACACTCAGAACAGAAGCAAAGAACAAGGTGCTAGCAGCAAAACAGAAGTCCTGGGAAGAATTTGGAGAAAAGCTAGAAAAAGATGTGCAAGAAAACCAGAAATTGTTCTGTAAGACCCTAAAGAACATGAGGAAGGAGAAAACAATGCCCTCTCAAATTTATAAAGGACAAGCAAGGCATATTACTTACTGCCCTGAAGGAAGTAATGGAAAGATGGAAAGAATATTTCTCAGAACTCCTGGATGGTGAGCATGGTGAAGCATCAGAAACCACTAGCACAAAAGAGAAAACCAATGATGGTGAAGATGACATAAAAATGGAAGAACTGAAGGCAGCACTGGAGAAAATCAAGATGGGCAAAGCAGCAGGGCATGATGGTATAACACCAGAAATTGTTAAGTACATGGGAGCATCAGGCGATCTATTACTCTTAAGGGTCCTATCCTACAGGTAGCATGGTGCAACAAGACCATACCAAAGGATTGGGAGATTGCCATCATAACACCAATTTTCAAAAAGGGTGACAATCGACAATGTGGAAACCATAGAGGCATATCCCTTCTCAGTGTCCCAGTAAAATCTACTTTAGAATCCTAGAGCAGAGACTCCAACGCCTAGCTGAGCCACAATTGGATGAGGTCCAGTGCAGATTTCAAGTAAACTGAAGTACTCAAGACCTTATCTTCACACTCAGACAGCTGAGTGAAAAGGCCCTTGAGTAAAAGAGTGAGATCCATCTTTGTTTCATAGATCTGGAAAAGTCATTTGACATGGTCCCCTGGAGCAAACTTTGGGACTTTTTGGCAAGGAAGAACATTCCAGCACCTCTGATTCATGCTATACAGAGCTTCTACAAGTCTTGCAGAAATTATGTGAGGACAGCAAACCATAAGTCAGAAGAGTTCAGGACCACCACTGGTGTAAGACAAAGTGATATCCTGTCACGTTATCTTTTCATACTCCTCATGGGCGATGTCATCAAGGCATGTAAGGAGAGAACAAGAAAGTATTCAGTGGGGTACTGGAAGATGAGACAGGTCTGTATTTCAGAGCTGGCATTTGCTGATGATGTTGCCCTGATTGCTAAATCAGAGGCACATCTCCAATCCAACCTACAAGTCTGGAAGGAAGAGCTGGAGAAGAGAGGGATGGTCATAAGCAGCTCTAAAACAAAATCCATGGTGATATCACGAGAAGAAAGAAGACATCAAATTAAGCTGGGAGAACAGGTCCTGGAGCAGGTCGACCACTTTAAATACCTCGGAGCTATTATAGCCCGAAAAGGAGGAATCAAAGAAGAGTTGGCCACTCGAAAAGTAGCAGCTGGGAGACTTTTTCAGGCCATAAATTGAGGATTCCTCAGCAAGAGAGAGGTTGGTAAGAAAACGAAGATGGCTGTATACCGTGCCACCTATGTCCCAGTCTTGAATTATGGATGTGAGTCATGGGCAATGACTACAACCCACAAAAGCCAGATCCAAACCTCAGAAATGAGGTATCTGAGGAAGGTGGTTGAAGTAACAAGAAGAGACATGGTCCGCAACCAGACAATACGTCAAGGCCTAAAATGCCACCCCCTACAGACCCAAGTAGAACAGTGCCAACTAAGATGGTTTGGCCATGTCTGCAGAATGGGAGAAGATCGGCTACCATGACAAGCATAGGAAACAAAGAGCCATGGATCCAGACCCCCAGGATGACCCAGAGTCTACTGGGAGGACAACATTAGACAATCTTTGAAGGACCGAGGATTAGAATGGAACCAGGCCAGGAGGACGACAGCCGATAGGATAGTCTGGCGCTCTCTCTTCCAAACCTCAACACCTCACAGTAGAAGGGGAACGACTAAGTAAGTAAGTAAGAAATGAAAAACCACATCACCAGATCCTCCATACAGTATATTAGATAATAAATCAAGACATAATCAGTTAGGGTGGCATATAATAAGCATTCATAAACTATTTGAACTGTCTACGAATGTATGAGCAGGGTCTGTGCGTGTTTTTCAGGTAATGTGGAAGATTGTTCCAAAGATGAGCAGCTGAGTGAGCCAAACTTTTCTTGAACAGGTCTATCCTTGGCTTGGGTACCTGTAATTTGTTTAAGCGCTGACTTTGTCTTAAAAATGTATGAGTCCCTGTAGTACATTTGATAAAAACATACGTCCCTGTATTATATTTGATAAAAACATACAAGTCTGAATTCTGTTTGATAAAAACATATGAGTCCCTGTATTATATTTGATAAAAACATATGTCTGAATTATGTTTGATAACAACATACAAGTCCCTGTATTATATTTGATAAAAACATACAAGTCTGAATTATGTTTGATAAAAACATACAAGTCTGTATTATATTTGATAAAAACATAAAAGTCTGTATTATGTTTGATAAAAACATACAAGTCTGTATTATATTTCATAAAAACATACGTCCCTGTATTATATTTGATAAAAACATACAAGTCCCTGTATTATGTTTGATAAAAACAACATACAAGTCCCTGTATTATAATAGTCTCTTCATGTATAACTGACAATGGGATGTGCCCCTGAGGTGACAAGTCCTTGTAATATATTTGAAAAAAGTATACAAGTCTCTGCATTATATTTGAAAAAAAAAACAAAGAAGTCAGTATATTCAGCAAGAATTCAAGCTCCATGTCACATATGCAGGGGAAAGAACTCTCAGAGATCGAGGAGACAAAGGAAAAATAGAATGACTGCTTCTTTCATGTGTGTCATAACAGATGACTAAGGTGGCAACCATACTATGTGAAACAAATAGCCACAGAAGCCACTACAACAACATCATCATCATGTGACAGGTGCAGGCTTCCAACTACTGCAGTGATGACCTCTTGATCCTTTAGGAGCAAATAAAGAATAGATAACAGCTTCGGCACAGTAGTAGCAGTAATAAAACTCTGAAGTGCTATGTCCAGAAATTGCACAAGCTTGGTAATGTGTATCACCAGACAACACAGGTTTAGAGCCTCGTTTATAGACTGAAAACTAATTACTTTGATATTTACCATCTTGTCAGAAAGACTTATTCGTATCAAATTATATCTCTGTTTAGCACAAACCAAAACCTCAGAAATCATACAGACAGCCACGACCCAAGTCTAACTCACTGGTTAATGGACGTCGATTCTCTGCTGTCTGCAAGTCATTTCCAGTCGACCTAGGAAGTCTTATTCGCAGCAGGCTGCAGACCCTGGAGATGACACAGGGACATTACAGTAAGCAAGACTAGACTGCTGACATATGACATTACAGTAAGAAATACTAGACCACTAATACATGACACAGGGACATTACAGTAAGAAATACTAGACAACTGACAAATGATATAGGGACATTTCAATGAGAAAGATTTGACTAGTGACAGATGACATGGAGGTGCAAGCTTAGACCACTGATGTATGATACTAGGACACTAAAGTAAACAAGACTAGACCACTGACATATGATACTAGGACACTAAAGTAAACAAGTCTAGACTACTGACATAAGATACTAGGAGACTAAAGTAAACAAGACTAGACTACTGACATATGATACTAGGAGACTAAAGTAAACAAGATTAGACTACTGACATATGATACTAGGACACTAAAGTAAACAAGACTAGACTGCTGACATATAATACTAGAACACTAAAGTAAACAAGACTAGACTACTGACATATGATACTAGGAGACTAAAGTAAACAAGACTAGACTACTGACATATGATACTAGGACACTAAAGTAAACAAGACTAGACTACTGACATATGATACATGGACACTAAAGTAAACAGGAGACTACTGACATATAATACTAGGACACTAAAGTAAACAAGACTATGTTACTGACATATGATACTTGGACACTAAAGTAATTAAGACAAGACTACTGACAGATGATACATGGACACTAAAGTAAACAAGAATTAGACAGATGATACATGAATACTAAAGTAAACAAGAATTAGACCACTGATAGATGATACATGGACACTAAAGTAAACAAGAATTAGACAGATGATACATGGACACTAAATACACAAGACTAGACCACTGACAGATGATACATGGACACTAAAGTAAACAGGAATTAGACCACTGACAGATGATACATGGACACTAAAGTAAACAAGAATTAGACCAGTGTCACATGATACATGGACACTAAAGTAAACAAGAATTAGACATGATACATGGACACTAAAGTAAACAAGACTAGACCACTGACAGATGATACATGGACACTAAAATAAACAAGACTAGACCACTGACAGATGATACATGGACACTAAAGTAAACAAGAATTACACCAGTGCCAGATTATACACAGACACTAAAGTAAACAAGAATTAGACCAGTGACAGATGATACACGGACACTAAAGTAAACAAGAATTAGACCAGTGACAGATGATACATGGACACTAAAGTAAACAAGACTAGACCACTGACAGATGATACATGGACACTAAAGTAAACAAGAATTAGACCAGTGCCAGATGATACATGGACACTAAAGTAAACAAGAATTAGACCAGTGACAGATGATACATGGACACTAAAGTAAACAAGAATTAGACCAGAGCCAGGTGATACATGGACACTAAAGTAAACAAGACTAGACCACTGAGAGATGATGCATGGACACTAAAGTAAACAAGAATTAGACCAGTGCCAGATGATATAAGGACACTAAAGTAAACAAGAATTAGACCAGTGACAGATGATACATGGACACTAAAGTAAACAAGAATTAGGCAGATGATACATGGACACTAAAGTATACAAGACTAGACCACTGACAAATGATACATGGACACTAAAGTAAACAAGAATTAGATCAGTGCCAGATGATACATGGACACTAAAGTAAACAAGAATTAGACCAGTGCCAGGTGATACATGGACATTAAAGTAAACAAGAATTAGACCACTGACAGATGATACATGGACACTAAAGTAAACAAGACTAGACCACTGACAAATGATACATAGACACTAAAGTAAACAAGAATTAGAGCAGTGCCAGATGATACTTACTTACTTACTTAGTCGTTCCCCTTCTACCGTGAGGTGTAGAGGTTTGGAAGAGAGAGCGCCAGACCATTCTATCAGCTGTCTTCTTCCTGGCCTGGTTCCATTCTAGTCCTCGGTCCTTCAAAGATTGTCTAATGTTGTCCTCCCAGCGGACTCTGGGTCGTCCTGGAGGTCTGGATCCCTGGCTCTTTGTTTCCCATGCTTGTCGTGGTAGCCGATCTGCCAGATGATACATGGACACTAAAGTAAACAAGATTTAGACCAGTGACAGATGATACATGGACACTAAAGTAAACAAGAATTAGACCAGTGCCAGATGATACATGAACACTAAAGTAAACAAGACTAGACCACTGACAGATGATACATGGACACTAAAGTAAACAAGAATTAGACCAGTGCCAGATGATACATGGACACTAAAGTAAACAAGAATTAGACCATATCCAGGTGATACATGGACACTAAAGTAAACAAGAATTAGACCATATCCAGGTGATACATGGACACTAAAGTAAACAAGACTAGACTACTGAGAGATGATACATGAACACTAAAGTAAACAAGAATTAGATCAGTGCCAGATGATACAAGGACACTAAAGTAAACAAGAATTAGACCAGTGACAGATGATACATGGACATTAAAGTAAACAAGAATTAGATGATACATGGACACTAAAGTAAACAAGACTAGACCACTGACAGATGATACATGGACACTAAAGTAAACAAGACTAGACCACTGACAAATGATACATGGACACTAAAGTAAACAAGAATTAGACCAGTGCCAGGTGATACATGGACATTAAAGTAAACAAGAATTAGACCACTGACAGATGATACATGGACACTAAAGTAAACAAGACTAGACCACTGACAAATGATACATGGACACTAAAGTAAACAAGAATTAGACCAGTGCCAGGTGATACATGGACATTAAAGTAAACAAAAATTAGACCACTGACAGATGATACATGGACACTAAAGTAAACAAGACTAGACCACTGACAAATGATACATGGACACTAAAGTAAACAAGAATTAGACCAGTGCCAGATGATACACAGACACTAAAGTAAACAAGAATTAGACCAGTGCCAGGTGATACATGGACACTAAAGTAAACAAGACTAGACCACTGACAGATGATACATGGACACTAAAGTAAACAAGAATTAGACCAGTGCCAGATGATACACGGACACTAAAGTAAACAAGAATTAGACCATTGACAGATGACACATGGACACTAAAGTATACAAGACTAGATCACTGACAGATGATACATGGACACTTAAGCAAACAGGAATTAGACCAGTGCCAGATGATACACAGACACTAAAGTAAACAAGAATTAGACCAGTGCCAGGTGATACATGGACACTAAAGTAAACAAGACTAGACCACTGACAGATGATACATGGACACTAAAGTAAACAAGAATTAGACCAGTGCCAGATTACGTTATAACTAACCCATCTCCGTCTGAGAAACTCAGAGTAGGAGACATCATGTAAGTCTGCACATGTATGCACTTATGTTATTCAGTACAAGTGTTAACCTACATTATTCAAGTCTGCACAGTTTTCTAACATTAGTCAGTCCTCTATAAAAATAGTCCACTTGTCATATTCATTACCTCTGACAGAATGTAGAACTATCACTTGTCATATTCATTACCTCTGCCAGAATGTAGAACTATCACTTGTCAAATTCATTACCTTTGACAGAATGTAGAACTATCACTTGTCATATTCATTATCTCTGACAGAATGTAGAACTATCACTTGTCATATTCATTACCTCTGACAGAATGTAGAACTATCACTTGTCATATTCATTACCTCTGACAGTTGTAGAACTATCACTTGTCATATTCATTACCTCTGACAGAATGTAGAACTATCACTTGTCATATTCATTACCTCTGACAGAATGTAGAACTATCACTTGTCATATTCATTACCTCTGACAGAATGCAGAACTATCACTTGTCATATTCATTACCTTTGACATACATAAAGAAACCTAACTATCATACTTTTATCTTTCTTTAACTGTATAGTTTTTTTATAAACTGTATTGACATGATGTGTCACTCAATAACGTCTCTGTCACTGCACTCACAAATTTTCCTGATTCTTCAATGAAATTCAGCATCCTCAACTCCTGTCATTTATACTCTTATAGCTATGTCATCCAGCCATCTTCCATGTGGGCCACTCCAAGCAAGCAACAGTTTTACCTCAACCGTAACAACAGCAGCAGCAGTAAGATCAACTCAGCCAATTCAACAAGTAGCCCTCAGATTCAGAAGAAGAATGGAGTTCTTAAAACTCCCAGCAAAGAGGGACATTTTGAGCAGGATACGTTCAACCCCGAGACAGATAAAAGTAGCAAACAGCAGAGCTTACCCATTCCTTCTACCAAGTTTTGAAGCTAGTATGAACATGCATACATTCTCTTGCAATCACACAGTTGATGTTGATGTAAATGTTCTTGTTCCACCAAATTTTCTCTCTCGTATCCTCATCTTCTAATCCTCATAATCATCACCAAAAATTCAGTATAGAAATTGAAAGCAAATCAAATATTGATAATTCAATGAACGGAAATGAAAAGTTGAAGAACTAACAATAGTTGTGTAGCATATAAATAAATAGATCCATGCATTTGTCAGTTATATGACACGAAAGTAAAGAAGGTTTATGAATTAAATTCAGTTAATAAATACAGCATGGTGGCATCACTGTTCACTCTACCCAGATGTAAATGAGTAACTGACTCTGCTCTTGAGTTAAGAAAGGCAAAGGCAGGAAGGAAACTGGTCACACCACCTCTCAAAGCTGGACCTAGTATAGTGAAGTCTATAACACTTCACTCCCCTACAGCATTATCTGCTATAGAAATGCCTACTAAATACAAAAATAAAGGGGTCCTCCAAGAATTTATGTCAGTGTTACATAGCACAACCTCTACACCTCACGGTAGAAGGGGAACGACCAAGTAAGTAAGTTAAATAGCACAGAAATAAATAAACCTTTGGAAAGTTTCAGGAAAACATTTTTTAACCACCTTAAACTTGTTGAAGACCTGTCAGTGCTGGATCAGAGGGAAAGATGAGACTAACAATGACTGGGTTAGTCAACGACTACCAAAGTCTGGTCAACTAGTGGTCTTAGGTTATGTGCCAAAGTCAAGACAGGAAGCCGTATTGACTGTTTGGCGGTTAACACATTAACTACCGCAAGCCGCTGTCAGCGGCTCACAAAATAATCACATTTGGACCGCAAGCCGCTCAGAGCGCCAATCTAATTTTAGTAATAAAACAAATGAAAAATGTACTGAAACACTCTCTGATCTGGTTCAAGATTTTAAGTTGCCACCGGAAAACAAATTCCCAAAGCATGGTTGTCGTAGAACACTGGAAAATTGATATTATGTTCATATTTTTCAGCGTTTTGGGTTAGTTACCAAATCGTGTAAAACTGTTTACCGTGGCAACTAGTGACAGGACTACAAAAAATGCGTGTACATCTCGTCTAACGGCTGAATAGGATAGAAACGTGTTTCAACAATTGACTGATAGATCTAGTGATGAGGACAAGAGTGAAAACGGTGTGCACATTGATTGAAATTGTGATTTTGATAGAGATGGGGCGCAAGCAGTTATAATTGTGAAAATATAGCAAGTCCTCGGCCATCGGAGGGCCGTTAAATAGCAACAACCTCTATTAGAGTTACAACCGGTGTTTATTGTAATAGTACATTCATTTATCTTTAAAAGGACGTGTAATTCATAAAAATATGTAAACAATTACGAAAACTACAGCTTACTTTGTGCAAACAGCTACAGGATGAAAATGGGAAAAAAAATTTAATTCGGCCACATTGTGTTTTTCAATTCGGTAGTTAATGTGTTAACTGTCATTTGCTTCTCTGTTCATCATCACCCAGTCATTTTCTTATTCACTAGCTCTTATCATTTTCATCATCGACTCTCACATCTTAATATGTATCATATTTCCCATACAGTCACCACTTTTATGTGCATCATCATCATTACCAATTACATATATCATCTACCCATAATCATTACCATATTTTCCTATTATTTTCATCTTCAAGGATCTTGCTTACATTAGTTGATGCCACATAAACTAACACTGCTAGGGCATCATGTTGATATTAAATAGTTACACTATTAGAACAACATTTTGTGTTACATACACAGACACAAGTGGGATGTCGTTTGATGTCACATACACATTCACAAGTGGGATGTCATTTGATGTTACATACACAGAATCAAGTGGGATGTCATTTGATGTTACATACACAGACACAAGTGGGATGTCATTTGATGTTACATAAACAAACATGAATGGTGTTATTTAATGTTAAACATGTAAATATGAATGAAATAATATTTTATGCTAAATAGACAATCACAAGTGGGATATCATTTGATGTTACATAGACAAACACAAGTAAAGTGTCATTTGATGTTAAACAAACACAAGTAAAGTGTTATTTGATGTTAAACATACAAACACAAGTAAAGTGTCATATGACATTAGACAAACATAAGTAAAGTGTCATTTTACATTAAACAGACAAACACAAGTAAAATGTCATTTGATGTTAAACAAGTGTCATTTGATGTTAAACAGACATACACAAGTAAAGTGTCATTTGGCACTAAACCCAAGTAAAGTGCCATTTGACATCAAACAGACAAACATGCAAAGTGTTATTTGAAGCTAAACAGATAAACACAAATAATGTATCATTTGACATCAAACAGATAAACACAAGTAAAGTGTCATTTGACATTAAACAGATAAACACAAGTAAAGTGTCATTTGATGTTAAATGGATAAACACAAGTAAAGTGTCATTTGACATTAAACACAAGTAAAGTGTCATTTGATGTTAAACAGATAAACACAAGTATAGTGTCATTTGAAATTTATCAGACACAGGCATGGTGTTACTTGGTACTTCACTTTTACTTTGTTCAGTCTACTGACCTGTGAAGTGTAGTGGGAAGCTGAAGTTTACATTCCTGAGTCAAGTGTATCACCTTGGCTGCCGTGTGCCTCTTGGTCTTCCCTGAGACCAGATCTTCTACTGTTATAGGTATGTAGTATCAGGCTCCATTCTCATGGGATGACCAGATCTTCTACTGTTGTAGGTATGTAGTATCAGGCTCTATTCTCATTGGATGGCCAGATCTTCTACTGTTGTAGGCACGTAGTGGTAATTTATCAGGCTCCATTCTCATGAGATGGCCAGATCACTTAATTTTTCTATCTCTCAATATTTGATGTAGGAAGTAAATCTTCTACTGTTGTAGGCACGTAGTGGTAATTTATTGGGCTCCATTCTCATGAGATGGCCAGATCACTTAATTTTTCTATCTCTCTATATACTTGATTAGGATGTAGTTCCTACAATTTTTCTGATGTCGTCAGTTCTCATTCTATCTCTTCTGGTAACATTAATGGCTTTTCTCAAGCATCTCATCTCATAGGATTGTGATTTTCCTCTCGAGTGTGCTTTGGTTAGGGACTATGTTTAACGTTCATAGCAAAGAGTTGGCAAGAAAATTCTATTTATCAGCTACCATTTATTTTCCATACTGATGTTTGAGTAGTGGTGACAGTTGGTAAGTCTTTTTTTTTTTACATCTTGTTTCAGTTTCTCTGTTGAGTTGTCCATTTAATATTTGATAAGAAACAGTATTACAACATAATTTGATGTTAAATAAAAAAAAAAGGGCAGATAGGCTCACCATTTGATTTTAAATAAACAAATACAAGATGACATTTGACGTAAAATATGCAAACACAAGCAGGTTGTCACTTGATGTTGTCTGACTGATACTTTAAAGATGCTGACATAAAGTTGGCAAACACAAGTGGGTTGTCACTTGATGTCTGACTGACACTTTAAAGATGCTGACATCAAATTGGCAAACACAAGTAGGACAACAGATGATGTTAAATAGATGAATACAATTATTTTATCTGCTGATGATGAATGGACCAATAAACACAAGTTAAATCTACATGCACTCTCTAACTTGACAGTTCTAAAATTTTACAATTAGGTCTCAGTTCACTGATGTGAAAAACTTGTCCAGAGCTCTCTGGTCATCAATAATATCAGTAATAGACACTTCTGATTATATCAGTCATAACCGTTTGCATCATTACAGAAAGGGATTTTCAGTTATGTCAGTATCCTCATTGATTATAAAGAATATGTTCCACATTAAAGACATGTTTCCTGCTATATCAAATTCCTAATTACCACAAAATATGTTTGTTACTGTCTATGACTTTGTCAAGTCACCAGATGTGTTCATTTCTATATCTGACTTTGTCATGTCATGTCTTCAGATTTGTTCTTTACTATATCTGACACTGTCATGTCATGGTCACCAGATGTGTTCATTACTATATCTGGCTTTGTCATGTTACCAGATGTGTTCATTACTATATCTGACTTTGTCATATTACCAGATGTGTTCATTACTATATCTGACTTTGTTATGTCACCAGATGTGTTCATTTCTATATCTGATTTTGTCATGTCACCAGATGTGTTCATTACTACATCTGATTTTGTCATGTCACCAGATGTGTTCATTACTATATCTGATTTTGTCATGTCACCAGATGTGTTCATTACTATATCTGATTTTGTCATGTCACCAGATGTGTTCATTACTATATCTGATTATTTCATGTCACCAGATGTGTTCATTACTATATCTGATTTTGTCATGTCACCAGATGTGTTCATTACTATATCTGATTTTGTCATGTCACCACATGTGTTCATTACTATATCTGACTTTGTCATGTCACCAGATGTGTTCGTTACTATATCTGATTTTGTCATGTTACCAGATGTGTTTCGTTACTATATCTGATTTTGTCATGTCACCAGATGTGTTCCTTACTATATCTGATTTTGTCATGTCACCAGATGTGTTCATTACTATATCTGACTTTGTCATGTCACCAGATGTGTTCTTTACTATATCTTTGTCATGTCACCTGATGTGTTCTTTACTATATCTTTGACATGTCACCAGATGTGTTCATTACTAGATCTTTGTGATGTCACCAGATGTGTTCATTACTATATCTGACTTTGTCCTGATATTGCCAGATGTGGTTATAATATTTTAGGGATATTCTTGTGCATAGTCACTTAAGAAAAACTAGTCCTTCTCACTTTGGTACTAAACCGTGCCAACGCCGCATATGTAAGACCTGTCCTTTTGTACTCCAAACGCAGTAAGTCTCCTTTCCGAACGGTAAATTTGCCATTGGGGAGTCTTTCACATGCGAATCCAGAAACCTGATTTATGCTATCATCTGCAAGAGTTGTGGCATAACCTATATTGGTGAAACTGGCAGACGTTTGGCAGACAGGTTTCAGGAGCACTTGAATGACATCCATCACGGCAAACATTTACCGGTGGCCCTTCACTTTAACAGCCCTGACCATTCAGGTAACTCTGACATTCATGTCACTGCCCTCCGTTCACGTATCAGCGACGACCGAACTCGCTTTTCACCGGAGAATCGTCTCATTTTTCAAATGGGCGTTTTAGCTCCTGCTGGGATGAATGTCCAGCATCATTTTGCATAATTCTGGTGGCTTCTGTCGTTATTTTCCTATCTATCCTTGTTTTTGCTTTGGTTCGTTTCGTTTCCTCAATTATCTGTTCTTAGCCGTCACTAGCTCCTACGTCACTTCCGCATGACGCCTTATTTTTTCAGCCATTTTGAATGTTCTTTTCCTCGATCCAGCTAAGTGATTTTTTTACGCATTTTAATATTGTTGTTCATTTCTGTCTTCGTTTCGTTGATTATTCACTTTCTTGTTTCGACATGTCTTTCTGGTTTCACGATTTTCTTGCATTATTACTGTTATCGTTTCGCTCATCACCGTGGTTTCATCTGCTTGTATCGCTCATTTGACGTTTTCCTCATCATCATAGACCTTTGTAGTACCTATATGTAGTTCTTGTCCTTGTCACCTGTTCGTAACTGTGGCTGACGAAGGGTAAAACCCGAAACGTCCCTTGTCTCATGTGTACCGTTTACTTGTAAAACAGATTTCATACCATATTATTTTTTAATTTATATATTTGTGGTTATAATATGTTTCTCTATGTCCTGTATTAATAATTTAATCTTAAAGTATTTCTTTACTGCCTATATTCAACATAAAATGTATTCATTACCTGATCTATCTAGTTCCTGAGGACCAACTAATATGCTCAGTCCTGTTCCTCCATTTATGACGTGCAAAGCTCTTTAATTTTTGTTGTTGTTTGTTTGATTTTTATGATTGTGCACATTCATGGGCAAACTTTTTCTTGTACACTATTTTATTGTTTTGTTACTTCATTTTTTCCTTTAATTTTTGTTGTTGTTTGTTTGATTTTTTTTCTTTCCTATTTTTTATTTTTACTTGCTTATTTATTTTACTTTTTCCTAATATTATCTAGGTTGTTTATTTTCTTTCTTCACCTTTCTTGCTCGCTTATGTCATTTTTGTTAATCTATTTTCTACATGTTTGTAGTGTCCTGTGTCTCGCTCTCTTGATCTGTCTATATTATAAGTAAATAAATTAAGGGGCTGCTGTAAAACTGGTAAGGAATATAAGTATATAAACCAATAAAACGGTATTGAATCAGTTTTACAAATAACAGTTCACATGAGACAAGGGACGTTTCGGGTTTTACCCTTCGTCAGCCACAAACAGGTGACAAAGACAAGAATTACATATAGTAATAGGTACTACAAACACATACGATGATAAGAAACAATACAAAATGAGCGATACAAGCAGATGGAAAAAGTACAATGATAACACAAGAAAATCGAAAAACCTAACAGAAATACCGAAGCAAGAAATTAAATAATAAACAAAACGAAAAAAAAAAAAAAAAAGAGAATGAACAAAACTTTGGAACAAGCTTCAACTTCAGCTTGTTCATGGCCCTCTTCTGAACTTGATTTACTTCTGGACTCCCTCCTCCACCCTTATCCAGTGTTAGAAAAAAAGGCAATTTAATATCTGTATTGTTTATTGATAAACAAACAACATACAGTAGATATATATTATAATAATCTGTATGTTACGGGTGCGGTTTTCTTTTTATATTCTTGTCTAGGGTAATACTTCATTTGACTGTTGCGAATTCATCATGGCATTCCATCTTGCCGGTGACACTTTTGAATGCAGCCTGTAAAATACCTTTCTTACTCTTTAACAATAAAGAAGTCCTCAAAGGCCAGTTTGGACGTGAAGACGAATATTCATTTAATAAGTACACAAGCTGGGAGAAGATCGGCTACCACGACAAGCATGGGAAACAAAGAGCCAAGGATCCAGACCCCGAGGACGACCCAGAGTCCGCTGGGAGGACAACATTAGACAATCTTTGAAGGACCGAGGACTAGAATGGAACCAGGCCAGGAGGAAGACAGCCGATAGAATAGTCTGGCGCTCTCTCTTCCAAACCTCTACACCTCACGGTAGAAGGGGAACGACTAAGTAAGTAAGTAAGTACACAAGCTCCACTTGATATATATTCAGCATTCAGATAGACAATGGCATGACCTAGCCAGTCTTGAAAACGTCGCTATTTCGTTGACTATGGACAAGATGTCTGCAACATGTTGCTGTAATCTTTATTAAATATTTTCACTCTCTCTTTCCTTGATATACAGCATTCGCTTGTCCTAAAATATCAAACCAGCATAGACTCCATGAAGTAGATGGACGACCTAGCTTTAGTAAATCTTTATAACTCTGTAATAAGAGCACACATATCAAAGCTGGACAAATATACGTCTGAACACTTCCAATGACACAGCAAAAAGGCCACGAAGTATCGCTCACTTCTGCTAAGTGAAGCCGGCAAAGCCGTCTGCTATAATTGTCCAAAAGACAATGACGTACTTCCGGGAGTAACCCAGGAAACGCAATATCAACAAGCTGGTCCATAAACAAGCCTTGTTGAATACAATCGAAATGTTATGATTTTAATCATAACACTGTACTTTATTTCTTTTCTTCTTCTTCTTCGTACACTCTCAGACGTCTGCTTGAATGTTCGCAAAGAAAGCAGTAGTCAGTTTGAGGCTATTTGAATCTCCGTAGAGCTTTTCCACGAATGGTACTGGTGTCGGTCATATGTGTTTTCGATGTTCCGCATATGTTGGGAAAAAGCAAATGTTCAGCAGTCATTTTATCAGTGCCACAGTTACACTGATAAATAAATAAATTACACTGATCAGTTAGTTCCTAACTTTAGCGTGTTGAATAGATGGATTCTCAATCTGTTGTGTCCAGTGCAGAGTAGCAAAAAAATTTCGTAAAGACAAAAATATATAACCTGCAATGGAGACTGACTGTATAATGTTCACTGGCATATTGTTGTTTCATGTTTAATATTTTCATAACTTTTAAATTAAACTTTATTATTATAAAAATAACATACAGTTTTTGTAGCGAATATGGTTTACTAAAGTAACATTTTCAAAACTGACAGTCTGTTGTGTTTGATTGTTGCTGTTGGACTGGCAGGTTTTTCCAATTTTGGCTGCTGTGTTGTTAGTGGCAAATAAAGACCCCCCTCTTCACAATATACAATCTTTTGATAGTTGGCTGAAAATCAAACTAAAGCCAGATTCAATAAGATCAGAAGTGGAAAAAGTTATACAATAGAAAATCGCTTTCTCTCAGTGCAAACCTCCTTGTCATTTCCTGTTTATCCATTAAAATGTTTACCATGTTTGAATTTAGATTAAGCTCTAAAGCTCAGTGAAGCTTGCTTGTAATGTAATGTCAACATCAAGCACATTAATCTCATATGGATCCACCACCCAACCTGGAAAGTTCATCTCTAGCAAGATACTCAACTGCACTTGCCCATCACCATACACACATGCTTCAGTTGCTCAGCATTCACAAAAAGATCCTCATCTTACAATTGGGTGCTCACAACGGCAAGTGAGAGAAACTACACCAACTCTTGGACATCAAGTATTGTTGCAGAATAACTGCAGTTTCCCAAGGAAAGCAGAAATGGCCTGTTTGTAAGATTCAAGATTACAGTTTTTACTTGTAATTATTTGTTCAACAAAATCAGCTTTTCAAATACATCTGATGGATAAATACATCACATTTGGTGGTAAAGATCTATTATCCAAGCTGTTTACCATACATAAATGACATACCAGCAAAGATCTATTATCCAAGCTGTTTACCATACATAAATGACATACCAGCAAAGATCTATTATCCAAGATGTTTACCATAAACAAATGACATAACAGCAAAGATCTATTCTCCAAGCTGTTTACCATACACAAATGACATAACAGCAAAGATCTATTCTCCAAGCTGTTTACCAAACAAAAATGACATAACAGCAAAGATCTATTCTCCAAGCTGTTTACCATACACAAATGACATAACAGCAAAGATCTATTCTCCAAGCTGTTTACCATACACAAATGACATAACAGCAAAGATCTATTCTCCAAGCTGTTTACTATACACAAATGACATAACAGCAAAGATCTATTCTCCAAGCTGTTTACCATACACAAATGACATAACAGCAAAGATCTATTCTCCAAGCTGTTTACCATACACAAATGACATAACAGCAAAGATCTATTCTCCAAGCTGTTTACCATACACAAATGACATAACAGCAAAGATCTATTCTCCAAGCTGTTTACCATACACAAATGACATAACAGCAAAGATCTATTCTCCAAGCTGTTTACCATACACAAATGACATAACAGCAAAGATCTATTCTCCAAGCTGTTTACCATACACAAATGAAACACCAGCAAAGGTGTGTTGTCCAAGCTGTTTACCACACAAATATAACACCACAAGTATGTCCCAAAGTGCAACAAAATTATGAAGATAATAACTTTTAGATAGCCATCATACTTCTATATGCATTAACAGGCATTCAGATGCTTCTTCATTTTTCTCATAAAGTTCTCACACACACACACAAAAAAAAATTAATAATATTGAAGTGCATTTGATTTGATAAGGTTGATAAATTTTATTACAATATCAAATATTCTGCAGTCAGATGTTTATGGTGACCAACACAGTGTATACAACCAAAAACTTCAGAATCAGCATTTTTCAAATGCACAATGAATCCGCTGTATCTATCTACTTTATAACTATCTATATACTTTAAAAGCAGCACCATCAGTTCATGTACCGGTAATTATATACTGTAGTCGCATATTGTTTTCTTGAAATAAATCTCAACTTCTGAACCAAATTATTTTGCCTTTGGTGTTTTTTTATAAGTTTCTAGAAAGGTCATGTCCTCAGTCACCTGATGTTTTATTACTGGGCTATGCAACTGGCAACATGGACTGATTGTAATACAGCATTCCCCTGCTGAGTGCTGCTAATTCGTTCTTGAAAAATCGAGCGCTAACCGAAACAGCGCTAAGCAAAAATTCATTTCCAATAAGAATTAATAGGAATTAATTGATGTCTCTCCATTTCTATCTTGCTGACTCTAAATCACATCGTCTTATTTATGTCTTCGAAATGTGTCTAGCATCATCATCATTATAATCATCATTAAGTAATCTCTTCACTCATTATGGAGAATGGAGTCAGTATTACGACTAGTCCATCTGCATAAAGCCAGCTTCAGATCATTCATCATTTCTTGCAGCGTTGATTTCTACACAAATGTTATTTAATTTTCAATCAAGAAGTTTTCATAAAATCTAATTTTCACAGCTTTCATTTTTAATAATCTGTAAAAGTGATAAAAAACAAAAACTAAATAGTAAACAACATTTATTAACTACATATAATTATCAGAAATATTCAACACAACCGAAATATTATGTATGTACTGCACCCACACAAATTTTTTTTTAAGTATAAGACATTAATCACTGCTACTTTTGTCACTTACTGCTACAATTATCACGGCAGAGCTGTTTTCATCATCAGATAACTGGATAGCAGAAGGTTTTGTAGGTGTTGAAAAAGTTTTTCTCGCTCCAGATGTAGAAGGCACAGCTGTTTGGTCAATGGAAATCTCATCAGGTGGAAGTAATCCATTCTCTACTTTGGCAGCTCTTTTACTTTACAAATTATGTACGTCAGAGTTGTCCTTGCTTGAAAATTGTCACACAGTTTTGTAAAGTAACCTAATCATTTCTCCTTCTTGTCTTTGTAAACTGTGTCAGAATTTTTCCATAACCTCCTAACTGTATACTGTCATTTGAACAGTTTGACAAATACTGTAGACACACTGACAAATACTGTAGACACACTGACAATCTTACTGTAGACGCACAGACATCTTACTGTAGACACACTGACATCTTACTGTAGACGTACTGACATCTTAGTGTAGACACACTGACATCTTACTGTAGACGTACTGACATCTTGGTGTCTGATGTTGAGTAAAAACCGGGGGCAAGATACTCAACAGAATACTGCTGACATTTGTTCTTCCCTATGCCAGACATGGTCATGGTTAGTCTCAAATTGATTAATACAAAAAAATGAACTTTAGGCATTACAAGGATATACAATATTCTTTTCCAAGTACCATGCCTGGTGGCGTAGGAGATTTCGTCTCTCCACAACTTCCTGTCTCCAGTACAATTTATCAATACTGTTGTTGACTTCCTTCCATGCCACGATGTCAAACTGTCCAGTATGTGCTCTCTTTGTCTTCCATATATTTTTTTGTTCAGTCTTACCTGTCTTCCTCTATCTATTTTTTGTTCAACACAACAAACCTGTTCTGACTGAAGTAACACAATAAACATGTTCTGACTGAAGTAACACAACAAACCTGTTCTGACTGAAGTAACACAACAAACCATCCGAACTTGTACAAAAATAAACAAACACAATCAAAGAACAATCAAGAGGAATACTAATGAAAATAAAGGGTGATGAAAATGAATACAGACTGTCCTAGACTTACAATGGGGTTCCATTCTGATGACCTTGCCAAAAGTCATTATGGTCTTTTTTTTTCCCCCTTCCACTATTGCCTTGAAGTCACAACTTTGGTCTTCATTGTGAGTTTGAGGTTTTCCCAGACAAGCATTGTGAGGCTAGCAAAGATGGTTGTAGTTTTGTTAATGCGGCTGTCAATTTCTATTTCCAGAGAGAGAGTTTGTCATTGATGGTAGGCCTCAGGTATGTGAAGTGGTGCACTACTGCCAATTCATAGCTATCTATATTAATAAGTGGTGCAACATCCATCATGACCCAGCATATTTCTTTTCGTTAAACTTATTGTCAGGCCAACGTCCTTGCATGCTTGAGAGAAGCGATTCATCAAGCTCTGGAACTCCTGTTGGCTTTGGGTGACGACTGCAGCGTCATCGGCTAACAGCAAGTCTCTTACAGTAACCTTTCTGACTTTCAGCCTAGCGAGGTTAAACAGCCGCCATTTGACCTAGTAAGAAGGCATATTCCTATGGTTGTATCCATCAATTTATGTTTCAAGGGCAAGGCAAAGAAGACACCGAAGAGGGTCGGAGCCGGGACGCAGCAATGTTTGACGCCACTGTGTATGTCAAAGGGCTATGATGTGTTTCCAGTGTATTAGACTATTCCACTGAGAGTTATAATCCATTTTACTCATCAATATAAATACAATACGATCGCATCTTACGTGGTGGTTAGGTTCCGAGGACATATCATAAAGTCAAATAACATGTTTACTCAAAATAGGGTTGTTTTTTAGTCTTCAAACGTCAAGTAAATCCATATACAAAGTAAAAAAAACATGCTTATGGCCAAAATTAGTAGATTTAGTGTTATTCGCACCAGTTTGTCCGTGGTTCTTTGTAAGAAAAAAATAAATTATGCAATCGTGCATTACATAATTTTCAAACAAATAAATAAGAATAACGTCATATAAATACTTTTTTACTCTTGTTTAATGTTTTAATAGTATCCCTAGCTTCATCTTCTACCAAGAACTAGTGATTAGATGTTACGGTAGGTCTAGTAAGAGGAAGGGTAACCATGATTAATCCTAGTATATAAATATATATTAGTAACATGTCAATGGGATACCTTAAAAAACCAGAATGGATCTTTCCATCTTGCTAATCTTCTTCTTCTTTTTGTTCGTTCACTTTCAGACGTCAACTTGAATAAGTTCAAAGAAAGCATGTGTTTTTTGGTCTACCTCTGCCTCTCTTTCCCTGTGGATTCCAGAACAATAACTGCCTTGTAGTGCTATCAACAGGTTTCCTCATTAAGTCTTGGGCCTGACCATGAAGGACATGTCACAGAGAGCTGAAATTTTGTATCGTGTTTATTCCTTTTCAATATAGCCACCGTCTGAATTGACACACTTCTGCCGTCTCTGCTTGACCTTGAAAAGACCTCGGGAGTAGAACACCCTATTTTTCAAACTAAACCAGTCATCACATGCCAGTATAACCTCTTCATCGTTGTCAAAATGATTTCCTTTTAGCTGTTTTTTAAGATTTGGGAATAGAAAAAAGTCTGATGGAGCCAAATCTGGAGAATATGGTGGGTGTAGAAGAATTTAAATATTCAAGTCGTTGGCTGCTAGCTGCACAAGCCGTGCTTTGTGAGAGGGCACGTTTTCTTGAAGCAAGATTTTGAGTGCGCGTTATCCCTCGTTTCCTGGTCACAACGTTTCTTAGTTTGGTGAGAAGATGTGCATAGTACTGTCCATTAACTGTGTTGCCACGAGGCAGATAATCTTTCAAAAGGACACCTTTGCCGTCCCAAAAAACAGTCAGCATCACTTTTCCTGCAGATTTCTGCGCTCTCGGCTTGACAGGTGTTGGGGAGCCCGGGGTTTTCCATTGCATGCTGGCAATTTTGGATTCGGGGTCATAATGGTGTACCCAAGTCTCATCTACTGTCACCATGGTCTCCAAAAAATTTTTTGACTGACACTTTTTGAGCAACTGTTGACAGCAATTTACCCTCGTTTGCTTCTGTTCACGTGTCAACAGTCGCGGAACCCAGCGTGCACACACTTTTCTCATGTTCAGTCTGTTGTGTAAAATTCTATAAACTGTTCTTTCATTTAGTTTTACTCTACTAGCTATCTCCACAATTGTCATTTTTCGATCCTGGTCAATGATTTTCTTCACTCTTGTTGCATTTTCATCATTGCACTCTGAGGCTGGTCTACCAGATCTTGGCAGATCAGCAACATTTGAGCGGCCGCACTTAAACTGTTGACACCAGTTTTTTACCGAAGTATATGAAGGACAAGAATCACGAAACACTGGTTCCATCTCCCTGTGTATTTATGTAGGTGTTTTTCCCTGAAACATCAGAAATTTTATCACAGCTCTGGCTTCCTTCTTTTCCATTGTTTTGTCAAATCTTTGGAGCAGCAGATCCGGTCAATAGGGTACATTGCGCCGTGCACTGTAGCAGGAAAACCCATTGAAGAAACAAACGGGTACTTCACACATTCAGTGCAAATATGATGAACTTTAAATGTGCCAAGTTTCATCTTCCTCCTGTGACTCCTTTATGGTCAGGCCCAAGACTTATGTCAATCCACTTGTATTTATACAAAATTCCTATAAATAATATATGTAGCAAAGTTAGATTTTGCTGGGGAGGTTATGATGGTATCCTAAAAAGAATGAAATCCGTGTATGTATTAACCGTGTGAGGTCAAGCACATGTAGGCCCCTGACTCTATAAATGATGATGATGAATTATGTGCAGGGAACCTAACGCTACCTCCCTAGATCTCACACGGTCACTATTTGGGCTCTAGTGTCTGGTGTATGATGTACCTAGTGTCTAGGGGAGAAATGAAATGATGGTACACAACACAAAAACACTTTAAGTTTCTATGAGGAAGTGAATAAAAACCTGTGGTTAAGTTTTTCTTTAAATTTGATAATTTTTTGTACAATTTATTTTGCCTGTCCAGTCATATCTTTTGGACAGGTCTTTGAAAATGAGGACAAGATAGTTTACAGAAAAGATCAACTAAGAATGTGTGTGGGCAATCTGCCCAATAACTATAAAGTTAATATATGTCTTTCCTGTTGGAATGTTCACAGCTTACACTTTATTCATCTAAGAGGGAGAGTCACTGTGTATGAGGGGCTGTATTATCATCATACCCCATCAACTTCCTGAGTATGATTTGAAATACCAGTGTTTATTTAAAACGAAACTGTCAGATATACCCAGGTCCTTAACATATCACCTGGGGTTTCTTGTTGGATAAGATAGTGTGTAGTTGCAGAAATATCGATATCACATCACACGCCCAAGCTCCTGCTGTTATCTCTTGACAGCATACATGAATTTTCGGAGACTTCTTGGCGTTATCGTCACTCCTCAGGTTTCCTGTTATCAGCTGGCAACAGGAAATAAAACCTCTGCAACAAAAGGACACCCTGGCCTTTTACATCTGATCACTTATTCTTTTATTTAATTTCATACGTGGGTATGGGGTCAGCCTCGCGTGCATTTCAGGTGCACTCGCCCCTAATTTTACATGACTCCCACCTTGCTGTGACCACACCTCAGGTCCCTATGGCAGATACGCCACTGTACTTTCTTCTTCTTCTTCGATCCTTAACCACCGACCGTCAAAGCAGTCAGTGGCCATCACGCCTAGTGGCGTCTTGTAGGGCAACAACAAATTGATTCCACTTTGCACGGTCGGTGGCCATCCTTCGTACAGTGCCCCAACTCTGGTTCATTCTTTGCATCTCAGCCTCCACAGTCCTCCGCCAAGTTGTTTTTGGTCGGCCTCTCTTTCGCTTTCCTTCAGGGGTCCAAAGCATAGCTGTTCTTGTGATGGCATCGGGGTCTCTTCTGAGGACATGACCAACCCAGCTCCAGCGTCTGCCAGCTATGATGGTATGCATGTCCTCTTGCTTGCTACGAGTAAGCAGATCTTGGTTGGTGATGGTATTCGGCCAAAAGATTCGGTGAATTTTTCTTAGGCATGTTGTGTGAAAAGAGGACAATTTTGACATTTCCTTCTCTGTGACTCTCCAGCATTCCGCACCATAGAGAAGCACAGAAAGCACGCAACTCTGGTATAATCTTAATTTTGTGCCTGTGCTGTATCGGGAGGACCCCCAGATGTTATTTAGGCTAAAGAAGGCTGTTCTTGCCTTATCCATTCTCGCCACTGTACGTTTACATAGTTTTCCTCAATAAAACAATGTGGGGTAACCACATTTCCTTTTATATGTTTTTCTCTTCTTTTCTTTTTTTAAAATATAAATGCTTCAGGCATGTTTAACAGTGTTCATGGAACACAGAGGCTTACTAACATATTTCTAATGCAATAATATTCAAACATAATCATGACAACATACAACAGTTAGATACATTTCACTGTGAGGACTCAACAATGTCTGCTCCCGGCACGTCCTTCACTTTTTCCCAATAGCAGTATCTAACTTTGGCAATGGGATTAAACATATGAATTCATAAAGCATTCTTACCACAAATTTTCAAGAAATATAAACAAATGACGCTGACTTGTAAAGAAGTGGCCTCAGTTTCTTCTGCTCCGTCCAGACTGTGAAATACTTATTTAGTTATTTAATTTACTTTTAAATTTATCACAGCTGTTCTCAGCGTATCTGAATAAAAGTTTTGTTCAACTGGCAATGAATAGTGAAAGCTTGTTGCTAATATTTACTAGCACTGGCCAATCGAAAGCTTGCGACTACCAGAATTCAAATGCAGTTTTTGAAAAAGAAAAATTATTCCAAACAAACTCTGCGTCTGGTAGTCTATTGGCCAGTCTGCTTTAGTTATGCCCAATACAAAAAGATGTTTCGTTTTGGATTACATTTTTCCTACCGCTCCCCCTTCCCTATTATACTCTTTTTACCCAAGCGAATTTGAATTTCCTCAATGCCTCTCTTCTACGCTCGCGTCCCCACAACCGTTATAAATTACAAGCAGGAACGACAGTCTGTCTGGTCGAGCGTCCATAGACATTTAGTATTTTCTCAATAACTTGGCTAATACTTGGTCTACCATATTATTTAAAACACATTCTTGCTCAGTGGACTCTAAGCTATACTACCATATGATTTTTATGGTCAGATTCATTATGGTTTAGATTTTCAATTTTCCTCATAGTCAAACGTCAAATAAAATTTTTACACAAGACGGCCATCTTCCCTTCTCGCTAGCATGTATTTTTCAAATAACTAACTTGTTTTAGTGACGTCAGAAATACTACCGCGAGAAGAAAAGAAAATTGTCTGCGTGTTTTGCCTCTGTTGGCTTTGTCGCAGCGTGTATATATGCATGGCAGAATGTGTCAAGCGAAGCGGGGTTTTGCGCGGCGGGTTAAGAATTGGCGTTAATTATTGTATTGTATCGTGTAACACTACCAAAAAATGTAAGGATTGCTACTGATTACCAGCGTTAAAGACAAAATTTTACGTTAATTCAGATAGTTATTTTGCGGCACACTTCCGCAAAATCGTTAATTATAAGGCTAGGCTGCAGAATGTATGCAGCAGATCTGGCAAAATGTTAAATATTGGTAGTACGTTTTCGAAACCGAAACTAAAACTCGTGTTAGATTTTTACCGTGGGATCGTTCTATAGGCTTTAGCACTGCACAAAAGGCAGAGTTGCTGGCGTGTGAGAGTATCACCGTCAGACACAATAGGGCGGGTTTATTTATTATCATTTTATGACTAAAATCTTACTGAAATGAGCGATTATTCTCGCAGATTTTACTACAATATACAATTTTTAAAAAAAAATTTTCCTCCTTGCTCAATCCATCATGTAAAGCTGAATCTGCGTTAAGTTAAGTCTGGGTGAGATGTGATAAAACTGTGCACAGCTGGGCTTCTGGCAGGTTGTGAACAACTCAGGTCTCCAGCTATTTAAGCGGAGTTTGTACGTGTAGGTCACTGTATACAGATCAGCTTCTGACAGGTTGTGA
This sequence comes from Oreohelix idahoensis, assembly GCA_024509875.1. Taxonomy (NCBI): domain Eukaryota; kingdom Metazoa; phylum Mollusca; class Gastropoda; order Stylommatophora; family Oreohelicidae; genus Oreohelix; species Oreohelix idahoensis. The sequence goes on from JAMPIV010001465.1 coordinate 64,564, forward strand.
ACAACCCAGGTCTCCAGCTATTTAAGTGAGGTTTGTACATGTATATGATTGTAATTAGCTGGGCTTCTGACAGGTTGTGAAAAACTCAGGTCTCCAGCTATTTAAGCGAGGTTTGTACATGTATATGATTGTAATTAGCTGGGCTTCTGACAGGTTGTGAAAAACTCAGGTCTCCAGCTATTTAAGCGAGGTTTGTACGTGCAGATGACTGCGTACAGCTGGGCTTCTGAAAGGTTGTGAACAACAATATATATACATATATATATAAGCAAGGTTTGTACGTCTAGATTACTGGGTATAGATCATTGCTTCTTAATCAAAGATGCATAAACCCCCAGGAGTTGGCAACCCGATGTTTGGGATTGCCAGACATGCTATATATCTTTGAAGGCTAATCATCATCAGCACATTATAATACACAAAATGTAAAATTTATTTGAACAAAATAAACCACTGATAATGAGAATTCAATACCATCACATTCTTTAAATGACATTAGTCCAAGCATAACTGGCAAGAAGCAGCACCAGGAAGCACATTATCTAATCTACTCATTACTACTATCACATGTCAAATGCTCGTATTTTTAAAAACTTATTATAAAATTTAAAGCTTATTAAAAATTATTTCTCCATCATTCTTTAGTTATGAATATAATGTATTAAAATGCTACGCTTAAAAAACGTTCAAATATTGGCGCGAGTTATATTAAAAATAATTGTTGTCACTATACACGCTGGAGATTCATGTGCTTGTAACAACCAGTTTCCCATTTCCCAGGTGTTGTATGCACACTTAAACCAGTCAAATCTACAGATGTGTTGATAGTAATGGGTGATATGAATGCAAAAGTAGGAAAAGGAAAATACAAGAAAATAGTAGGACAGTATGGATTAGGGACAAGAAATGATAGAGGAGACAGACTTATCAAGTTCTGTGAAGAAAACCAGCTGGTCATATGTAACACCTTTTTTGAACACCACCCAAGGAAATTATACACATGGAAAAGCCCAGGAGATGTAACACGAAATCAAATCGACTATATCATGATAAAACATAGATTTAAGAACAATGTCACAAGTGCAAAGACACATCCTGGCGCCGACATAAATTCAGATCACAATCCAGTCGTCATCAAAGTAAATATAAAGCTGAAAAGAGCAGGAAACAGAAGACCGCAGGAACCCCAGATAGAAATATCAGCGCTGAAACAACCAGATATAAAACAGAAATATTTAATCGATGTCAAAAATAAATATCAACAGTTATTGACAGAAAGCATGGAGCAGTATAGAAGAGAAAACCCAGAAGAAAAAGCAACCGCAAAATGGGAATGCTTAAAAACAAGCACACAATCAGCAAATGCACATTTACCTAAAAAGGAGTCTAAGAAAAATCAAATTTGGATGACAGATGACATCTTGAATAAAATGGCAGAAAGAAAGAAAGCAAAAAACACTCTAGAATATAAAACAATAGACAATGACATACGTACTATGTGTAGAGAAGCAAAAGAACGGTGGATAGAAACAAAATGCAAGGAAATAGAAGACTTGGAAGCAAAGCACATGACAAGAGATATACATGAAGAAATAAAGAAATTATCAAATCAGTCGCGGTTTGCACAAGGAGGAAGCTGTATCAAGAACAAAAATGGTGTAATATTACTTGATGAGAAAGACATATCAAACAGATGGGCAGAATACGTAAAAGAACTATTCGAGGACAACAGAGGTAAAAAACCATCACCAGATTCTAATGAAGGCCCAAACATTCTCAGATCAGAAGTAGAGAATGCCATTCATATGATACAAAAAGGAAAATCAGCAGGCATGGATAACATAAAAATTGAAATGATAGAAGCTCTGGAGAGCTTTGGTATAAATACAATCACAGAAATATGCAACGATATATACAATACAGGATATATACCACACGACATGAAGACATCAGTTTTCATAACATTGCCCAAAAAAACCAAATGCAACAGAATGTTCAGAACAATCAGCCTGGTGAGTCATGCAATTAAGATACTGCTCAAAATCATACAGGAAAGAATAAAAAGTAAAGTAGACAGCGAAATCCAAGAAGAACAGTTTGGTTTTAGACGGAACAGCGGAACAAGAGAGGCAATATTTTGCCTAAGAATATTAGCAGAAAAATATACAGAGGTCCAAAAAAGTATGTATATGTGCTTCATTGACTAGAAGAAGGCTTTTGACAGAGTCCATCATGAGAAAATAATTGAATGCCTCGAAGACATAGGTATTGATGGAAAAGATATAAGAATACTCAGTAACCTTTATTGGGAGCAAACTGCCACAGTAAGATCGGGAAGGAATTATTCACTATACATAGACATAAAAAGAGGTGTCAGACAAGGTTGTGTGCTGTCTCCCTGCCTATTTAATTTATACACCGAAAAAATTTTCAAACAGATACAGGAAATACCAGGACTGAACATCAGTGGAAGGTCAATAAACAACCTTAGATATGCAGATGATACCGTGTTGTTAGCTGAAAGCGAACAGGAGTTACAAGAACTAGTGAAGCAAGTGAACAGTATAAGTCATGAATATGGACTGGACATTAATATTGAGAAAACAAAAACTATGATAATTAGCAAAACAGACGATAAGCGAACATTAAAGATAAGCGTAAATGGGAAAATCCTGGAACAAGTCAAGAGCTACGTATATCTTGGTCATATAATAACAGAAGATGGCAGATGTGAAACAGAAATCAAGAAGAGAATAGGAATGGCCAAAGCTACATTCAACAACATGAAACATATACTGACATCCAAACAGTTATCTCACAAATTAAAACTGAGAATCATAAAGTGTTATATATATTCTGCATTTCTGTATGGTGCAGAAACATGGACGATGAATAAGCATTTGGAAGAAAGAATTGAGGCTCTTGAAATGTGGATATATAGAAGAATGGGGCGTATCTCATGGAAAGAGATGAAAACAAATAAGGAGGTCCTAGAAAATCTAGGTATGAAAAGAGAACTAATGAGGGAGGTCAAAGTTCGGCAGCTAAAATACTTTGGCCACATAAAAAGGCATAACACATTGCAGAAGACCATAACAGAAGGGAGAGTTGAAGGCAAACGTGCAAGGGGAAGACAGCGCTATAAGTGGGTAGATAACATCAAGAGATGGACAGGAAAGAGTCTATCTGAGTGCACCACCAAGACAAGAGACAGAAGACGTTGGAGATCCATTACAGCCAACCTTCGTTGTGGAGATGAAAACTGATGATGATGATGCACTAAATGGGACCCAAAGATGCAGCAATAGAGAATGCAGTCAGCGACCTATAGCTTGACTGCTTGCGTCAGCGAAGCAGAGCTGACCAAGACCCTACTCCACCTCCACGTGGTGGTCCTGGAAACAGGCTGCATCACTGCAGTCTGGCTGAGAGAGTAGGGATCGAAGAGGGAAGGCAAACCAGGTCCCAAAAAATGAAATGCTGTGCTGAAGTCAGATGTGTCGGCCGAAAGGAGCAGATATCGCAGCTCCGGTGTAAACAGACGCAACGCAACCAACGTCCTTTTCAGGACGAACGAGGAAGAAGAAGTTTGTACTAAATATTTAAATAAAATGATTTTTTTTTTCCTTTTAATTTCAAGTAAAACGACGTACTTTTATCACATTTTTTTCACACCTCTGGTATATTTTACGAGCTAGAAGATAACTGGAAAAGGGATGGGAGGGGGGGGGGGGAACGGCTTAAGATGCTGTAAAGACTGATTGCCTTTGCTCTATAGGGAGCAGAAAGACAAAGACAATGCGTGTATCTCATCATTATTGTTGTTGTTGTTGTAGCTCTCTTTATGGAGCCAGTGCTGCAGCTGGTCCCCTTCCAGGAAGCCTGGCACCAAAATATTCAACTACTCGTGCAACAGGTGTCTTGGTAACATCTTGTCCTACTTGCTGAGGTTGTCAGCTCCATACACAACATCATGTTAGTCACCTCTTGCTGAGGTTGTCAGGTCCATGATCAACATCATGTTAGTCACCTCTTGCTGAGGTTGTCAGGTCCATGATCAACATCATGTTAGTCACCTCTTGCTGAGGTTGCCAGGTCCATGATCAACATCATGTTAGTCACCTCTTGCTGAGGTTGTCAGGTCCATGATCAACATCATGTTAGTCACCTCTTGCTGAGGTTGTCAGGTCCATGATCAACATCATGTTAGTCACCTCTTGCTGAGGTTGCCAGGTCCATGATCAACATCATGTTAGTCACCTCTTGCTGAGGTTGTCAGGTCCATGATCAACATCATGTTAGTCACCTCTTGCTGAGGTTGTCAGGTCCATGATCAACATCATGTTAGTCACCTCTTGCTGAGGTTGTCAGGTCCATGATCAATATCATGTTAGTCACCTCTTGCTGAGGTTGTCAGGTCCATGATCAACATCATGTTAGTCACCTCTTGCTGAGGTTGTCAGGTCCATGATCAACATCATGTTAGTCACCTCTTGCTGAGGTTGTCAGGTCCATGATCAACATCATGTTAGTCACCTCTTGCTGAGGTTGTCAGGTCCATGATCAACATCATGTTAGTCACCTCTTGCTGAGGTTGTCAGGTCCATGATCAACATCATGTTAGTCACCTCTTGCTGAGGTTGTCAGGTCCATGATCAACATCATGTTAGTCACCTCTTGCTGAGGTTGTCAGGTCCATGATCAACATCATGTTAGTCACCTCTTGCTGAGGTTGTCAGGTCCATGATCAACATCAGTTGTTAGTCACCTCTTGCTGAGGTTGTCAGGTCCATGATCAACATCATGTTAGTCACCTCTTGCTGAGGTTGTCAGGTCCATGATCAACATCATGTTAGTCACCTCTTGCTGAGGTTGTCAGGTCCATGATCAACATCATGTTAGTCACCTCTTGCTGAGGTTGTCAGGTCCATGATCAACATCATGTTAGTCACCTCTTGCTGAGGTTGTCAGGTCCATGATCAACATCATGTTAGTCACCTCTTGCTGAGGTTGTCAGGTCCATGATCAACATCATGTTAGTCACCTCTTGCTGAGGTTGTCAGGTCCATGATCAACATCAAGAAGAACTTTTACAACCCTGGAAGTTGCCCCACACATAACCATCATTTTTCTTATCAGTATACATTTTCATTTTCAGGCAATATTGTGTCTTAGCATCAGTGAGAACAAATAGTTTGAATCCCCACGTTGTGGGTTTTGCTGGTAGGTGCTGCTTGAAATATATTTCTCCCTGTGAGCTGAGCGAGGTGATTTTCACCATACCTATTCACTTCGTCAGTGATCAGATCTATGGCATTGTCAGGAAAATAAAGTTTGAAAAAAATCAATGGACTTGAATTCAGTTGAGCCTGCCTTGATACCTTCTTGCTCTTTATATGGAGGAAGAATGGAAAGCTCAATAAGTTAATTTTGATCAAGCTTTCTCCATTTCCAAGGATTTTTGTACTGTGCAGTCCTGCAATGGTTCCTTGTGCCACGCCCATCTCCTGCTTCAGATCTACCTACATTACCTCCAGTTTGAATGTTAAATTTTGTTGTTGTAAAGGGGAAGAATAGTGGAACAAGGTCAGCCATTTTGCCCGAACGCTATCGATACCGCATGCATAAGAGAATCTCTTCGACACACTGTAAAATACTCACTATTAACACTAACTAAAATCCACCCCGAACACCCCACACCCTATTTCGGCTTGACCGTGCACGAACATTCCTCAGCTTAGAGGCTTTTTTTTTTTTTTTTTTTTGTTTCCAACAGTGCACGCTCGAAAGAGCGTCAGATTTTGGGTCAAGGTTAGCGCGCAAACTACAGCAAAATTATGTGTCAAAACGATAGCAGACGTGTTCTAAAACTAAAATTTAGACATAGACCCTCCCGAAAAAAAATAACCTGTTAAACGCGAAAATACACACTTAGACCTAACCTTTAACCCCCCAGCTACATAATAATAATAAATTCTTTAAGCACCAAACACGGCGCATAAGGCAGAAATCAGTGCTCTCCAGGTTGTTCGTTGTGACGCCACTCCTCTTAGCTCTTGCACATTATTTAATCCCAACGTTCTTCCTTCTCTTATTATTGTTCTTCTAAGTGTTTCTTTTGGTCTTCCTTTTTTCCTCTTACCCTCAGGAACCCAAGTGAGCGCCTGCAGTGGTATTGTTGTTTTGCATTCAAAGGACATGACCGATATATGACCATCGTCTTTTCCTTATATAGTCGGAGACATATTTCTGCCTAGAGTCTTCTCTTATTTGTCGATTAGTCTTGAATTCTTTCCAACTGATGTTCATGAGTTTTCTAAGACATTTGTTCTCGAATGTATTCAGCTTGTTCTCCAATGATTTTGTTATTTTCCAACTTTCACAGCCATATGTTAACACTGAGATAACATTTGAATTAAACAGACGAAGCTTGGTATGTATATTCAGTGATCGTAATTTCCAAATGTTAGATAATCTATTGAAGGCGCTAGCTGCCAAAGCAATTCTAGTATGAATTTCTCTTGTTGTGTCACCATCCTGAGTCATTTTACTGCCTAAATAATTGAAACTTTCAACTTTCTGTAGTTTTTCCCCGTTCAGGATGATATCAAAGGTCTCGTTGGAAAAGTTCATAACTTTAGTTTTAGAGGGATTTATTTGGGGACCTATTTTAACCGAGAGATGACACAGATTATTTACTGCTTCTTGGGATTGTCTGGATGTAGTCATGTACACTGTCGAGCCTGATTCTGTTTCGATAACAATCGCTTGTTTTACGATAGTGACTTGTTAATTCTCTGATCAACCCTCCTATCCAGCTACATAGAAGGAACTAAAACAATTCTTAGGTGCTGTCAACTTCCAAGCAAAATTCATGCCAAATTTGTCAGCTGCTACAGAACCTTTACGATCTCTACTACAGAATGAAACTATGAATGATCAGAAGACTATCAACACATTTTCAACCATATGAAGACCCTCATATCATCTGATGCATGCTTGAAATACTATGATATGCAAGCACCTACATTTCTCACGGTTGATTCAAGTCTGAAAGGCCTATGAGCAACACTTTTATAACCAGACACAAATCCTGAAGGACACTATTCCAAAGAACTTCATCCTGTAGCTCACGCAAGCAAATCATTAAGTTCTGGTGAAAAGAAACTTGCAAACATTGAGAGAGAAATGCTAGTTGTACGTTTTGGAATCACACGCTTCCATAAATTTCTTTTCAACCACCCATTTACAATTCTCTCGGATCACAAGCCACTTGAGATGATTCATAAAAACACCAATAGTTTCAGTACCACCACGACTACAAGCTCTGTTATTGGAAACAATAGGTTATGATTTTAACATTTATTATATCCTAGGAGAGGATGTAGGTCTTGCAGATGCTCTCAGCAGACTACCAAACCCCAACAACACAACAGATCTTACCTCAAACATTACATTCAAGTTGACTTTGTCAAGTTTAGTGATAATTGCCTTGAACACATCAGAGAAGACACAATGAGAGATCCAATTCTTAACTCTCTCAAAGAACTGATATACATTGGATGGCCAAGCTCTATCAGGGAAGTTCCAACACACATCAGTCCATACTACTCTATGAGGGACGAGTTAAGCATCGAAGATGGTCTGATCCTTAAAGGAAATCGCAGTATCATCCCAGAAATACAACGAGATATCATTCTTAATCAGCTCCATAATAGTCACCTTGGTATTGTGAATATACAACTGAGAGCAAAGAAAGGTGTTTACTGCCCACAGATAAACAAGGACATATAAACAATATGTAAAAACTGTTCAGTTTGTCAAAAACACATCAATAGGCAGTGCAGAGAACCTCTCATACCATCAGACATACCATTGTGCTCTTGGAACATTATAGGGACTGATATTTTCTCCATTGACAATAATGACTATCTTATTATTGCTGATTACTACAGCAAAGAAGTATTGCAGCATATTTGGCATCTCAACAACATCACCTAGATACCCTAAATCTAATGGCTTCATTGAGAGACAAATACAAACTATCAAGTCAGTCATGAAGAAAACAAGAGAAGAGGATGAACACCTGGCATTCTTGAGATGGATAACGACACCTATAGACAGTAAGATTGACAGTCCAGCAGAACTCATGTTTGATAGAAGAATTAAAGACCTTCTACCATCCAAGGTCCACTTCCGGCCACAACACAAAGACAGCACATATGATCGACTTCAGCATCGTCAGCAAGTTCAGAAATCCAACTATGACAAATGTGCTAAAGACTTACCACCATTATATCCTGGTACATGGTCAAAAGCAACAATAATTTCCAGAAACCCTGAACCCAGGAACTATACCTTAAAACCAGCCAGCAGCGACCACCTCCTGAGGCGAAAGAGAGTAGACACAGAACACAACAGACACCACAGTAACTCCAGACCTTGGTAACCCACAAAACCAACAACCACCAAGGACGAAATCACAACCAACCCTAGCTAAACCAGGAACTTCAGCAGAACCACCAACCCATTACACCACTCGTTCTGGTCGTACAGTGAAACCTCACAGCCGATACAGACAGTGACATATATGCTCACATTGAACATTACACATACATATCTTTTCTCTCATGAAACATTTTGTGTAATAACTTTTCCCAAATGTAGTTTAATACAAGTGGATTCTTGTTCTTAAGTGAACATGTTCTATATTGGCATTATTAGTTTTGCTGCCAGTTATCCTAAATATGTGTTCTTTTTAAATGGAAATGTTTGTAAAAATTGTTTTAAAAAAAAGGGGGGGGGGGGATCTAATATAGACATTAAAATATGAAACTACACATGTACGAGCATTAAGAAATAAAGATTGATGGCGGCAAGCTGCTCAAGTGTTATTGTGTGTATCATGAACCTTATGTGTGTATGGGAAGGGGACGTAATCAAGTCAATATACATGCATAGTAATATTACAACCATCACACCTTGTAGAGAAAATAAAAACTGCTCTGTACGCAACCATCTTTCATGGTGTGCCTCAACTCTGGTTCACGCTTGTCATGGGCACTTTTTTTTTTTTAAGCACGAGATCAAATACATTTATTATGTAGAATTATTTCGCCAATGTTTTATCTCCTTATCTCTCTCCATCTGTTCCTTACCTCTCTCCATCTTTCTCTGAATGTTCTTTATCTCTATCTCTCTTTCTTTTGATGTTCTTTATCCCTCTCCCTTTCTCTTAATGTTCTTTATTTCTGTCTTAATGTTCTTTATTTCTGTCCTTTTAATTTTATTTTATCTTTCTCCCTCTTTCTCTTAATGTTCTTTATCTCCCTCTCTCTAACTTAATGTTCTTTATCTCTCTCCTTGTGTCCTTTATCTCTCTGTGTATAAAGATTCTCTCTCTTTTCTTTATCTCTTTGAGTTTGGAGATTAATGCAAAATTGACAATAAAATTTGTTTTTTTTTTTTAAATGAAAGAGAAAAAGCAACAAACAAAAACTGAAGCAAATATACAATGAAGACAAATTCAAAATGGAAACAGAGCACAAGCGCACGCAGTAAATTAAAAATAAAACTAACAAACAACAAACTTGCAGTAAGATGAAACCATGCTTACATAAACAATGAGTTTAAAATAGAACAAGAAAAATAAATATTTTTATTCAGACAAACATGGTAAACATGTCAGTATTTATTATCACAGTCAGACATTGTTGAATAAATATGGTTTTAATCATCTCTAACTCCTAATGTACTGAACAGAATAAATTGTAAAACAATTTTATGCAACACAAACAATAATTTTAACTTCAAGATGTTGAACAAATCTGAAGACACTTGTAAACAGCCACTCACACACACACATGCCTAAAATGAAAAGAGGGACTGTTGTAAAACTATGAGTGATGTATGTTTTATTTCAGTTTTACTTATACAGCTTTATTAAGTTTGTTGGTGTGTTGTGTGTCCTGTTCCCTGATGAAGACCATTTTAGTTGAAATGTAGGAAGCCTTGTACGTATGCCTATGTTATGTTCTTTCTTATCTTCTTTATCTTTTATTTTTTAAATTGTTTCCCATACAAACATCCACACAAATTCACTCATTATATAAACACTCATCGAAATGTTGAGGACAATAAAATGGTGTGGACAACTGAAAAAATGTACACCCTGTGAATAACACAATTTGTTACAGAAACAACCCACGGCATTAAGAAAAGCTTCCTGCATGGAGTCACTGTTCATCCATTCTTCTCTTAGGAATTATAAACAAAAATAGAACAAAATTCTGTGATCCATGTGTCACCAAGACAGTCATTCAGAATTTATGTCACCAGCTGAGGGCTGATTTCAGCATAATATCAATTCCATAATTATCTGTTCAACATACGTATGTATACTTTTTTTTTTTTTTTTTTTTCTTTTCTATAACCAGCGGCACTCGAGCTTTCCGGCTCTTTCGGCCCAATGACATGTCATTGCGAGGCTGGGGGTCAGTGGACTTTCCTTCCAACCCGGTCAGGAGCTTCGCTCCTTCCCATCCACACGGGATTTATGTGCAGGAGCCGTTCAGATTATTCAGTCAAATTTCCGGTCGTAAACATTTCTTCAAACGCCGACGGCCGGGTTTGAACCATGAACACCTGGTCGCCAGTACAACGTCGTAGCCATTACACCAGCGCGGCTCCTACGTATGTATACCTAAGTACATTTTTGTTGAATACACACTATTCAAGTCTTATCTGGCCACCTCTCTTTTCACTCTGCGACACTTATTTCATTTATTTTCAGTTGTCACAAATAAAAAAAAAAAAACAAGTAAAAGTGTGCAAAATAAAAACATTAACACATTAACTATCGAATTGAAAAACACACTGTGGCCGAATTAAATTTTTTTCCCATTTTCATCCTGTAGGTGTTTGCACATAGTAAGCTGTAGTTTTCGTAATTGTTTACAGATTTTTATGAATTACACGTCATTTTAAAGATAAATGAATGTACTATTACAATAAACACCGGTTGTAACTCTAATAGAGGTTGTTGCCATTTAACTGCCCTCCTATGGCCGAGGACTTGCAATATTTTCACAATTATAACTGCTTGCGCCCTATCTCTATCAAAATCACAATTTCAATCAATGTGCACACCGTTTTCACTCTTGTCCTCGTCGCTAGATCTATCAGTCAATTGTTGAAACACGTTTCTATCCTATTCAGCCGTTAGACGAGATGTACACGCAATTTTTGTAGTCCTAACACTAGTTGCCACGGTAAACAGTTTTACATGATTTGGTAACTAACCCAAAACGCTGAAAAATATGAACATAATATCAATTTTCCAGTGTTCTACAACAACCATGCTTTGGGAATTTGTTTTCCGGTGGGAACTTAAAATCTCGAACCAGATCAGAGAGTGTTTCAGTACATTTTTCATTCCTTTTATTACTAAAATTAGATTGGCGCTCTGAGCGGCTTGCGATCCAAATGTGATTATTTTGTGAGCCGCTGACAGTTAAAGAATATAATTCCAGATCAAGTCATGATATTCAGCTTAACAATTTACTACAGTATTACTTTGTTGTTCCTCATCTACCTTTGGTTTAGAGGTTAAGAACCACCAACATAATATTCAGTCTCATTTGTGATTTCAGATTCAGCCATCAACCTCAGAATAGATCTACTTCCTCGTTTGCCTTCACACTTCTACATCAATGACTCTAATAAAGGCAGTAGTCAGCTCAAGGTTCCTGACATCTCCAAACAGTCTTTCGTTGAAAGAAGTGGGTTGTTGCCATATGGCACTCTGTTCACTGCTGTAAGTTGGGCAGGACTGGAGCAGATGTTAGGCTGTCATGGGGCTGGTGCCACAGGAGCAGAGATCTGTTGGACCAATCCTGTACTCGTGCTATAGATGGTACCTCAACGTATTGTGACCAGTACGTAAGCAGAAAATGATGAACTGGTCTCGCCTAGATAGCTGGTGATAGGCATAATCTTTTATGTGACCTGGGTGTTCTCTCTCCTATTTTGTATTCATTTGATAAGTTGTCTCTATATCGTTTTGTTACAGGGCTCCCCCTTCTTTCGCAAGTTTATCTGCCTCCTCATTGCCTGGAATGTTGCAATGGGCTGGGATCCACTGGACTGTGCACTTGTTGAAGCTTTGGCCTGGCTTTCAAGTGAGTTTATCAATCTTTCAATCCTTTAGCATGGTGGCTCTTCACAGCTGTTATTACTGAGAGGGTATCTGTAAAGGTGACTATCTGTTTTTCTGCCTGTGCTTTGTACTAAATAAGAGTTTCCCCTGCCTGGTTCAGGGCCTCTGCTTCAGCACTGAAGTCAATGCAGTATTTGCCAGTAGCAATTGCCATAGAGTGAATTGTATTCTTTAATTTTATGAGGATGCCAGCTCCCCTATTTTCAATTGCAATTTTTGCTGAACCATCAGTATGTGCATGTGTCCAGAGCTTTGCTGGAAATTTTTGGCCAATATACTTAGTTGCCATACACTTTCGTTGTGATTCTGTCTGAATTTTTTTACTTTCAATCCCTGGAATATCATATTTTACATCTGGAAAGCACCTTCTTTTCCACAGTGGGATAATTGTGCTTGGTGATATTTTCTTTACGATTGAGTTTGCTAGCATGGTATCTCTGTTAATTCTTCTCTTTTGCCTGGGCAAAAAAATTAGTTCTCTTGAGCCTGCCTCTTCCTAGCCTGTTTATTCTCTTGCACATGGGATGTCCTTCAAGTCTCTTAAATTTGTCCGCTTGTAAGATTCTGTTGTCTCGTCTGTACTCCACTGACTGTAGCCCTGTAATGTTTTCCATATGGTTGATTTTCATGGAATTTAGGGTCAACTGAGCAAGGTGTTTCACAGGGTAGGGTTCTCTCCCCCACACTTTTCTTTATTTATTTAAACGACATCACTGAAAACATCAATGGGGATGTACACAATTCACTCTATGCTGATGACCTGGTCATGTGGACTTTAGAAAAATACATCACCAAAGCAGGGGTTAGGATGCATGATTCACTGTTTGCGCTAGAAAGTTGGTCCAAAAAGTTGCTTCTCAAAATCAATGAACAAAAAGCAACGCACACTATTTTTATCTTGTCAAACAAAACTTTAATTTAATAGGCAAGCAGTGCGAGAAGAAAAAACATCGATGTACCCAGGTATCACACTGGACCGCTGCTTGACATGGAAAACACAGACAACAAAAACACAGGGCAAAACAGCGCATGACCATCATGAAAAAGTTGGCTGGTACCACATGGGGTGCTGATGAAAACATTCTCAAAAAACTACACAGGCTGAGAGACAGGCCTGTTTATGGAATATGGCATCACAGCCTGGTTTACAGAAGCTGTCACATTTTGATAAAGTAAACAAATTCCTAAATCAAGCAGCGGGTATCATAACAGAAGCCTTAAATCCCAGAATATATATGGACGGCAGGTTACATATTTGTATGAGTCTATATTAAAACACATTTCTCAATGACATGCTCACATATTTTAGAACTAAACAGATCTCAGGTTGAGCTAAAAACGAAATTATACTCTAGAATTCAAAAGTCAACTACTTTTGGTTACATGAATTTACATACAACTGCTCCCTTCCCCCGAATCCAAACATAATAGTTTATTCTTTCAAATGTGTCCATTATGCAAAACTTTAAATCAAGACTCGTATTTCCATAATTGTTAGAGAAAAAAACTGCATGTCCTGTAAATGTGTGTAAGTGTCCGTTACTAAAACAAGGGCAACAATAAAGTTGTGTAACATTTAGTCTACTGCACAAATGTCTAAAGTTTATTAATAATGACAATGTAGTAAAATACACTTAACTGCAAAATACACAACTGAAACTAAATTAATTGTAATACCATATTACCCCTTATCTTGTGTGATACAACAGTGAATGAAAGCATGAGATGACTTAAAATAACACACAACTGAAACTAAATTAATTGTAATACCATATTACCTCTATCCTGTGTGATACAACAGTGAATGAGAGCATGAGATGACTTAAAATAATGACACGTTACTACGTCTTGGTGTCGATGATGACCAGTATACATCTGATATTCACCTGCATCAGATGTATTTTCCTGTTCATAATTATCAAAACTGATATAGCTACAGTTGTTGAAAATTAATTAAAATTTAATTGAAATAAAAAATGTATGGGTCTTATGGGCTTGTTTGTATCCGAGAGTTGCCATACATCAAGACCACTGTAACTTGAGACCTTATTGTATGCTAAAACAAGGGCAGCAACTCAGGGAGAACTGATGAGCTATTCATTTTTCAAAAACAAAGCAGCTCCAGACTGTAACCACTGGTCAATGTTTCCACCACATGGGACATGCAGTCGCGTGACAATTCTGTCCCGGGTGCTGGAATAGTAGATGGGCAGAGAGATTGTCTCCTCCAGGCCATATGGATCAGGTGAATCCTAGGAAGTGGACAGACAAGATCCTCTCAATATGTTTCCTACAACTCGTTATAAAACATGATATGGTACATCACTTTAAATAATGTTCCATCACTTTTTTTTAAATTGCGAATCTACAACCTCCAATGTTTGTTTTTTTTTTGTTTAAAAAAACCTCGCTATAATACAGAAAAGTGACATTTGTGTCACATTCTGGCATAATTGGTAAATTGTCACAATATACAGTATATTAAAAAAATGTTTAATATGGTAAAAAAAAAATTAACAAAATAAAAAATGTTTCTTGTGACATCAATGTCTATTTCTTACAACTCTGCAAATTACCAATGTCATGAGATGTTATCACATTTGTCTATAAAATAAAACAGAAGGATATAGATTTAGATTGGTGAATATCAGTTTCTTCACATCTGCCAGCCAAGTACTGACTAACAAACAAACACACAGAGATAGTTAAACAGCTCACTGTCATGTTATGTTGCCCTCTCTCAAGTCCTAAATATAATAAAACTTGACACACAGCCTTGGTCCAATCAAAGATCAAATATAAAAACTTGACACACACGCTTGGTCCAATCAGAGAACAGATACAAAAACCTGATACACAGCCTTGGTCCAATCAGAGAACAGATATAAAAACTTGACACACAGCCTTGGTCCAATCAGAGAACAGATATAAAAACTTGACAACTGGCAGGACATGAAGATTTGACAAGTAACCTGACAACTGATAACAGATTGGACATACAAATTTTGTCTGATCAGATGACAAATATAAAGCATGAGACTCACTAGCCACAACGATTTCACATTGCAATCTGACAAAAGAAATCCCAGCCAGCTGACTTAACAAACAAAAACTTGACAACTGACTTGACATAAAATCCTGGCATCTGACTTGACACAACTGACTTGACATAAAATCGTGACAACTGAAGACATGAAATCTTGACAGCTAACTTGACATATTTAAAAAAAAAAAAAATAAAGTTTTGCCTCGTTTTGGCGAGGCGCGTCCCGTTCAACCTAGTCGGTTATATTAGGGCGCATGTCCAAATATAAAAGACCTTTAGGTCTGGAGGATATCTGACTTGACATACAATCTTGACATACTGATCAAACATCAAATCTTGATGTATCTGACATGACATAAAATCTTGATGTATCTGACATGACATACAATCTTGATGTATCTGACATGACATACAATCTTGATGTATCTGACATGACATACAATCTTGATGTATCTGACATGACATACAATCTTGATGTATCTGACATGACATACAATCTTGATGTATCTGACATGACATAAAATCTTGATGTATCTGACATGACATAAAATCTTGATGTATCTGACATGACATAAAATCTTGATGTATCTGACATGACATAAAATCTTGATGTATCTGACATGACATAAAATCTTGACATATATGACTTGACATATCTATTTTATATTAAATCTTGGTAACTGACGACATAAAATATTGACAGCTGTCTTTACATAAAATCTTGACATAGCTGACTTAACATAAAATCTAGACATATCTAACTAGACACCTGGCATCTCATAAATATGTAACAATTGATTTGACATCAATACTTGTCAACCAACAAAATGTAAGAAACTGGTTCATTCAAATTATAAAGATGAGAGAAAGATGAGAGAAGGCAATCAGGCTGTAAAAGGCAGTGAAATAACTGGTTGGCAATATTTGCTGTCCCACATTCTACATGAAATTAAAAACAGTGAGTGAATAAATTAAGTAGATACCTGTCTATAGAGCAGAGTGATTAGATCCCTGGCCTCTCATGGCAAAAGTACCAGGTTTGAAACACAGTGGTGTCATGCTCCAGTCTACTCAGCTGTAAATGGGTACCTAACTCTGCTCTTGAGTTAGGGAAGGGAAAGGCAGCGAGGAAGGGAACTGGTCACCTCCCAAAGCTCGGCCTAGTGTAGTGAAGTCTCTAACACTGTACTCCCCTACAGCAGTAACTGTTATGACATTACCTTTACTTGTCTATAACAGACAGCACGTGCCCAACCATCACACAAGCAAGTCCTAAACAAAACTGTCAGCTCTAAGTTCCACTGTAGCAAACTTTGTTAAGTTCAAATACAGGTAACCTCATACAGATAAACGTTCTAACTTCGAAACTCACCTTGGGAATCCATGACACCAAGCACGGAGGTACAGCTGAGACACTAGGAGAATCTCTTTGGTTCTCCAGAAGTTGACTGCCGTCAAAAGTGCATCCCTCCAACAGGAGGCCACCTATCTTGATTAACGTGTTAGCTCCCTGTATGGAACTCTTCCATGTGCATGCAAACTTGAGACTGTCCATGGAGCACTTCAACTCTCTAGGATAGTGATGATAATGGTTAATGGGGAACAGAAAGTCAGAGACTGTCCATGGAGCACTTCAACTCTCTAGGATAGTGATGATAATGGTTAATGGGGAACAGAAAGTCAGAGACTGTCCATGGAGCACTTCAACTCTCTAGGATAGTGATGATAATGGTTAATGGGGAACAGAAAGTCAGAGACTGTCCATGGAGCACTTCAACTCTCTAGGATAGTGATGATAATGGTTAATGGGGTACAGAAAGTCAGAGACTGTCCATGGAGCACTTCAACTCTCTAGGATAGTGATGATAATGGTTAATGGGGAACAGAAAGTCAGAGACTGTCACTGTTAGCTACATGATGTCTAGTTATAGCTGAAACATATAAACTTGAGGCTGTCACTGTTAGGTACAAGATGTCTAGTTATAGCTGAACCATATAAACTTTTGACTTACTGTTTGCTACAAGATGTACAGTTACAACAGAGACATACAAATGTGAGACAGTCACTGTTAGCTACAAGAAGGATAGTTATAGCAGAAATATACAAATGTGAGACTTTTACTGTTAGCTACAAGATGTATTGTTACAGCTGAAAATCATGCCTCCGGATATGATGAAAACATTCACTTGTGTAAAGCTTCACAGAAAGTAGTGAGCTTCGTATTAAGAATGGATGAAGTGAATATACTTAAAAAATAAAAACAGAACAGATAGCAGAGACTGATTTAATAACAACTGAAGTTATTCTCACTTATGGAAAATAAATAACAACATGGCTGAACTTGACTTGACTTTGATCCACTGTCACTGAACTAATAGTAATAACAGAGATTTAAAAAAAATTACAGGACTAGTAAAGAAACAAGTATACAGCAAATCTTTTTTAAATGTGCCAAGTTGTCATTTCTGGAGTATCTGTGACAAGACATCTCTACACTTGCTCACACACAGACCAGTCTGTTTTTAGTAGCAACGTCCATTTTCTCACAACCTGGGAGGTAACTAACTTGAACATTTCTGGCTGAATTTCTTAAAAGATATTTTCTCTCCCTTTTTAATGTATACATCTTCTGGCTTCTAGGCTGGCTAATATTGGACAAACTGGTAAACAGCTATCTAGATCCAAAGTTTTCAAAAATGGCTTTCCTCGGTGTTGTTTTGTCATCAGTCATCATCATTGCTTTGTCATCAGTCATCATCATCAGTCTTTGCATTCCTTACAGAGCATGAAGCCACCACTGTAGTTGGTCCACTGGCAGGAGTCATGTGACCAGGAAGTCACATGACTATAGCAGACGTGCTTTCTGTGGTCATTTATTTAACATGCCTTATATTAATCACCATGTATGACATGTCAGAGGTCACCATGTATGACATGTCAGAGGTCACCTTGTATGACATGCTGGAGGCTGCAGCAGTCCTATCCTATTCATTCTTCACAGACCCCCCAGGAACACAGGGGCTTAACTATTAGGTATTGATTCAGGTGTCACTGTGTTGACAATAGTCAAGATATTGTTCAAACAGTGAGAGGATGAGGAGAAGGACAGTGCTGATGAGGAGTTAGGTAGTGCAGACAAGGACCACAATGTCAACAGTTTCAGATGAGATTACTTGTCAATAGTTTCATATAAGGTCACTTGTCAACAGTCATTTGTGCCAGGCATATGCTGCCAACATTTTTCACAAATTTTCTGTCCTAATGAAAATAAGTCAGCACTGGCAAACATGAATCACCTGGCAATCTGCTGACGGAAAGCGTTCAGGAATGTGTCAGGTCGGAACAGTTCAGATAAATCCAGGGTTTCTCTCAAAAGCGACCCAGATTCTGCCCGCTCTACCCAGGTCTGAATTGCAGCAGCACGGGTCACCAACCCACGCAGGAATTGAACTGGATCTTCAGGCCCGTCCCACTTGCTGAGCCAGTCAAGGGGAGTCTACACATTTGGAAATAAAGCATGAAAACAGTTATCACTAAGTCTTTAAATATAAAACCATGATTCAACTAACAAAAGAGGTGTGTATGGGTGGAGTGTGTGTGTTTGTATGTGGAGCAGTAGTGGCTGAAAGAACAGTTGGGTGACCACAGCTGAGATTCTGAGATGTGTGCAAGAAAGACATAAGGGCACTGGACATAAATCCAGCAACCTGGGAGGATGAAGCGATGCTATCTACGGCGCCACCTCAGATTGGATGAAAAGCAGCTCACACAACAAGCAAAAGAGAGGAGAAAAAGTCAAAAGGAACACCATGAAAATAAGCAGCTGAGGGCTGTCACCTCAGGGGCACATTCCCATAGTCAGTTATGACTGAAGGGGCTTCCATTAGTAGTGGCCATGTGATTATTTCCTATAAGTGTTCAGTTTTTAATAAGCTAATTAACAACACTACAATGTTTTATTCCCTGTTTATGACAGAACAAAATCACCTCATTATGTTTCCAAATGCACTCCCTGTCTCTAAAAAAAATGTCATTCGATGCAATGATAACAGTTGCCTGTAACTGAAGAAAATTTCTTTTTCATTATGTTCTTAGATGCTTCATTTAAATATAAAAAGTCTTATGGCAACCCATCAAAACAAATGAGCCCATAAGAACCATTAATTTTTAATTTGATTAAAGGTCAATTAATTTCCAACTAGTGTCCACCAATTCTTCACAAGAGGTGACAAACCACCAGTGACAACTTCTCCAGCTTCATGATGTGTCATTATCATTTACTGAAATTGCTGATGTTTACGCATAACCTTGAGATACCATGACATTAACATTTTAAAGTCAGAATTGTCTGTGTCTTGTTAATATATACAACACTGTCATTGCTAATAAGCTTTAGACACTTTTCTGTAGAATAAGTATTATAAAGCATTGGTTTATTAATGGAGCAGGTCGACCACTTTAAATATCTCGGAGCTATTATAGACCGAAAGGGAGGCATCAAAGAAGAGTTGGCCACTCGAAAAGCAGCGGCTGGGAGACTTTTTCAGGCCATAAATCGTGGATTCCTCAGCAAGAAAGAGGTTGGTAAGAAAACGAAGATGGCTGTATACCGCTCCACCTATGTCCCAGTCTTGACATATGGATGCGAGTCGTGGGCAATGACTACAACCCACAAAAGCCAGATCCAAACCTCAGAAATGAGGTATCTGAGGAAAGTGGTTGAAGTAACAAGAAGAGACATGGTCCGCAACCAGATGATCCGTCAAGGCCTAAAATCCCATCCGCTGCAGACCCAAATAGAACAGTCCCAACTAAGATGGTTTGGCCATGTCTGCAGAATGGGAGAAGATCGGCTACCACGACAAGCATGGGAAACAAAGAGCCAGGGATCCAGACCTCCAGGACGACCCAGAGTCCGCTGGGAGGACAACATTAGACAATCTTTGAAGGACCGAGGACTAGAATGGAACCAGGCCAGGAAGAAGACAGCTGATAGAATAGTCTGGCGCTCTCTCTTCCAAACCTCTACACCTCAAGGTAGAAGGGGAACGACTAAGTAAGTAAGTAAGGTTTATTAATGGATGCTTCATTACATTTACTGTACATACATGCAAAGTTGGGTTATGACCTGCCCCACTGATGTCAATCCTCTGACCTGTCCCAGTAATAGTAGTGGTAACTCTGACCTGTCCCAGTAATGACAGTGGATACTCTGACCTGCCCCAGTAATGACAGTGGATACTCTGACCTGTCCCAGTAATGATAGTGGATACTCTAAACTGCCCCAATGATAAGTCTATACTCTGACCTGCCCCAGTAATGATAGTGGATACTCTAAACTGCCCCAATGATAAGTCAATACTCTGAACTGCTTCAGTAATGATAGATGATACTCTGACCTGCCCCAGTAATGATAGTAGATACTCTGACCTGCCTAGTAATGACAGTGGATACTCTGACCTGCCCCAATGATAAGTGAATACTCTGACCTGCATCAGTAATTATAGTGGATACTCTGACCTGCCCTAGTAATGATGTCAATACTCTGACCTGCTTCAGTAATGATAGTGGATACTCTGACCTGCCCTAGTAATGACAGTGGATACTCTGACCTGCCCCAATGATAAGTCAATACTCTGACCTGCCTCAGTAATGATAGGTGATACTCTGACCTGCCTCAGTAATGATAGGTAATTCTCTGACCTGCCTCAGTAATGATAAGTGAATACTCTGACCTGCCTCAGTAATGATATGTGATACTCTGACCTGCCCCAGTAATGATAGTGGATACTCTGACCTGCCCCAGTAATGATAGTGGATAATCGGATCTGCCTTAGTAATTATAAGTCAATACTCTGACCTGCCTCAGTAATGATAGTGGATACTCTGACCTGCCCTGTAATGATAGTGGACACTCTGACCTTCCTCCAAGTGACAGTGGATACACCAACCTGTCCCAGTAATGACAGTGGATACTCTGAGCTGCCCCAATGATAAGTCAATACTCTGACATACCCATGTAATGATAGCAAATACTTTGACCTGCTCTAGTAATTTTTTTTTTGATACTCTAACCTGCCTTAGTAATGGCAGCGGACACTCTAACCTGCCACCCAGTGATAGTGGGTACTCCAACCTGCCCCAGTAATGATAGTGGATACTCTGACCTGCCTCAGTAATGACAGTGGATACTCTGACTTGCCCCAGTAATGACAGTAGATACCCTGAACTGCCTCAATGATAAGTCGATACTCTGACCTGCCCCTGTAATGATAGCAGATGCTCTGACCTGCCCTAGTAATGATAGTAGATGCTCCAACCTGCCACACTAATGATAGTGGATACTCTGACCTGCCACAGTAATGACAGCAGACACTGTGACCTGCCTCCTAGTGACAATAGATGCTTCAACCTGTCTCAGTAATGACAGTGGATACCATGACCTGCCCCAATATTAAATCAATACTCTGATCTACCCCAGTAATGATAGTAGATATCCCAACCTTACCCATTAATGAAAGTGGATATTATGACCCACCTCGGTAATGACAGTGACACTCTGACCCACCTCCTTGTGATAGTGGATACTCCAACCTGCACCAGTAATGATAGTAGATACCCCAACCTGCCATAGTAATGATAGTGGATACTTTGACCCACCTCAGTAATGGCAGGGACACGCTGACCCACCTCCTAGTGATAGTGGATACTCCAACCTGATACCAGTAATGAGTGAATACCCTGACCTGCCCCTGTAATGATGGTGGATACCATGACCTGTGCAAGTAATGATGGTGAATACCATGACCTTCACCAAATATTATGGTGGATACCATGACCTGCCCCAGTAATGACAGCAGATACCCTGACCTGCCCCAGTAATGATGGTGGATACCATGACCTGCACCAGTAATGACAGTGGATACAATGACCTGCATGAGTAATGATGGTGGATACCATGACCTACCAGAGTAATGATGGTGGATACCATGGCCTGTCCCAGTAATGATGGTGGACACCATGACCTGCCCCAGTAATGATGGTGGATAAAATGACCTGCCCCCAGTAATGATGGTGGATACCCTGACTGCCCAGTAATGATGGTAGATAACCATGACCTTCCCCAGTAATGACGGTGGATACCATGACCTGCCCCAGTAATGATGGTGGATACCATGACCTGCCCCAGTAATGATGATGGATACCATGACCTGTCCCAGTAATGATGGTGGATCCCATGACCTGTCACAATAATGATGGTGGATACCATGACATGCCTGAGTAATGATGATGGATAAAATGACCCACCCCCAGTAATGATGGTGGATACCCTGACTGCCCAGTAATGATGGTGGATACCATGACCTGCCCCAGTAATGATGGTGGATACCATGACATGTCCCAGTAATGATGGTGGATACCATGATCTGCCCCAGTAATGACAGTGGATACCATGAC
This sequence comes from Oreohelix idahoensis, assembly GCA_024509875.1. Classification (NCBI taxonomy): domain Eukaryota; kingdom Metazoa; phylum Mollusca; class Gastropoda; order Stylommatophora; family Oreohelicidae; genus Oreohelix; species Oreohelix idahoensis. Next base: position 87,286 of record JAMPIV010001465.1, read on the forward strand.
CTGCCCCAGTAATGACAGTGGAGACCATGACCCACCCAAGTAATGATGATGGATACCATGACCCACCCCAGTAATGACGGTGGATACCCTGACTGCTCCAGTAATGACAGTTGATACTCCAACTTGCCCCAATGATGATAGCAGATGATGTACGAAAACACAAATATGAAAACACATGTTGTACCTCCTGATTAAGGAGAGCAGCTGCTAAATTCTGCACATCAGCTGTCAGGAGTTGTGTACCCCTGATGACTTTGCTGAGGGCAGCCAGTGAAGCGTGAACTGACTGGACCAGCCTGACAGAATTAAAACGTTCCAGGAGAATGAAGGTCAGGACAGGGGAGTTGTGGCCCTCTTTTTCTGATGGTGGCGACACTTTGGACTGGATCAAGTTCAGGCCCTGTGTATGTCATTAAATAAAAACTGGAAACTGGTTACATGTATACAATTACGTTATCAAAAATTTGGGATAACTTGTATAATCTCTGATTAAGTAATTCAGTAACTAATTTACTGTCAGATCATTCGACGTGTGATTCCAGGGGTCTCTGCCGAACCAGAGCAAGAATAAGACCCCTGGTCCCAATATGCCTGACATCACTGCACAAGAAATGCTTGTGTATAGTCTAGGCTTGCTGAAGTGATGGTTCTATTCCCCATAGAAAGAGAAAAAAGCAGTCATTCATTTATTCAACTTACATTGATATATCTCTGAGAGCAGTAATGACATGAGACAACTATTTTACCTTCAATCCATCTGAATAAATAATCAGAAATCTACTGCATTTTCTGGCATATAAGATGCATGAGCGTTTAGGATGCACTCTTTTTTCCATGGATATGTTTTGGAAAAAATAATTTTAGTACACCTCATCATACATTTATTGAAAAAAAATTGAAGTAATTTTAAAGGAATTGGTATATAAAATAAAATATATTCTATAAAGGAAATAAATGTAGAGTTACATTTAGGGTTTTAATCTTCATCCTCAAAACCCAGAAAATTGTCACCTTCAGAGCTAGATAAATCATATCTTTAAATCTCTTCTGTATCAGAAAACGAGTCATCACTGTCTTCAAACAATAAATTATCTTCAGTACCATCAAGGGTATTATTACCCATTTCTTAAATTTCTTAACAACTATCTCCAGTTTCACTGCATCCCAAAAAGTTTTAACCCATTCATACACTTTCAAAATGGTAGGTCAGTGTCACGTCAAAATCTGAAGACTACATCCAGCTGTTCCACTTCTTCCTGTCAGTGTCACAACAAAATCTGAAGACTCCATCCAGCTGTTCCACTTCTTCCTGTCAGTGTCACAACAAAATCTGAAGACTACATCCAGCTGTTCCTCTCTTTCCTGTCAGTGTTACATCAAAATCTGAAGACTCCATCCAGCTGTTCCACTCCTTCCTGTCAGTGTCACAACAAAATCTGAAGACTCCATCCAGCTGTTCCACTCCTTCCTGTCAGTGTCACAACAAAATCTGAAGACTCCATCCAGCTGTTCCATTTCTTCCTGTCAGTATCACAACAAAATCTGAAGACTCCATCCAGCTGTTCCACTCCTTCCTGTCAGTGTCACAACAAAATCTGAAGACTCCATCCAGCTGTTCCACTCCTTCCTGTCAGTGTCACAACAAAATCTGAAGACTCCATCCAGCTGTTCCATTTCTTCCTGTCAGTATCACAACAAAATCTGAAGACTCCATCCAGCTGTTCCACTCCTTCCTGTCAGTGTCACAACAAAATCTGAAGACTCCATCTAGCTGTTCCTCTTCTTCCTGTCAGTGTCACAACAAAATCTGAAGACTACATCCAGCTGTTCCACTCCTTCCTGTCAGTGTCACAACAAAATCTGAAGACTCCATCTAGCTGTTCCTCTTCTTCCTGTCAGTATCACAACAAAATCTGAAGACTACATCCAGCTGTTCCACTCCTTCCTGTCAGTGTCACAACAAAATCTGAAGACTCCATCTAGCTGTTCCTCTTCTTCCTGTCAGTATCACAACAAAATCTGAAGACTACATCCAGCTGTTCCACTTCTTCCTGTCAGTGTCACAACAAAATCTGAAGACTACATCCAGCTGTTCCACTTCTTCCTGTCAGTGTCACAACAAAATCTGAAGACTACATCCAGCTGTTCCTCTTCTTCCTGTCAGTATCACAACAAAATCTGAAGACTACATCCAGCTGTTCCACTCCTTCCTGTCAGTGTCACAACAAAATCTGAAGACTACATCCAGCTGTTCCACTTCTTCCTGTCAGTGTCACAACAAAATCTGAAGACTACATCCAGCTGTTCCACTCCTTCCTGTCAGTGTCACAACAAAATCTGAAGACTACATCCAGCTGTTCCACTTCTTCCTGTCAGTGTCACAACAAAATCTGAAGACTACATCCAGCTGTTCCACTTCTCCTTCATGAATCCTTTAAATGGTTTATTAATAGAGATATCTAAAGGATGTAGCTGGCAGGTTAGGCCTCCTGGCTTAGTTTATTTTTAACAACATCAGTTCTGTCACATCAAAACTGATCCCATACTAGCAAGGCAGGTTTCTTCATCAGGACCACATTTTTTCTATCTACAATTTCATCTCTTCTTCATCCATCCAGCCTTTTGGGTGAGCATGAACATCTTCATCAATCCAGCCTTTTGGGTTAGCATGAACATAAACTCCAGCAGGTAATTTTTCCTTGGGCAATGCCTTTCTTTTAAAAATCAAAACAAGATGGCAGTTTTGTGCCATCAGCACAGCATGACAAAACAGTATAATGTTTTCTTTGTGGCTATAGGTTATAACAGTAACACTTTTTTCCCCTTTGGAATCTATTGTCTTGTTTGAGGACACACCAAATGTTAGAAGGACCTCATCTTTATTTCCTATCTGTAAAATTTCCTAGCATTAATGACAAACCTGTGAAACTCCAACATTTTATCTTCATATTCAGCTGGCATCTTTTGTGAAATTTTTGTTCTGGCCCGCATACACAAGTTATTTCTCTTCATAAATCCACAGCACCATGATGTTGAACCTGTAAAAGTCAGTGATACCTCTGTCCGCTGCCATTAGTCTTGACTGGTGAATAATCACTTTTGTAGATACTGAAACACCTGAGCTTCTTTGGTCTAGTTCCCACATTTTAAATTCTTCTTTAAGTTCTCACCATTTAACAGTTCCTCTACGGGGATTGGGTTTACTATGCTTATCCTGTTTCATTTGCTCTTGTTTTCTCCAAGTTTGTATAATTTTTTCAATTGGTGGTGGCCAAAGTACCCCTCTGCTGCCCTATGGCTATGTTCCTATGCATACTCAATGACACTGAGCTTGAATGCAATGTTATAACAGTGTCTACATCGCTGCTGAGCCATGAGTTAGTAGCAAAAATAATTCAAAATACTGAAATATCAAAAACTTTACTGCACTTGTTGAAGAGCTGTGTACTGCGCGTGACTTGTTAATTCTTGTTATGAAACTATCTCTGTACTGTAATGTTTTGTACTGCCACTGTGGCGCAACATCATCGCTGTTTTAGTTTCCTTGTAGTCTTCAATTGTGGTGCATGGTTGCCACCACAAGGCCTGCATGCGAACTGATTTTCACATGAATGAGAACTGTTTATATAAACTGTGCAGAGGCAACTGCAGCAAATATCACATGCTGAAATGCAAGAATAAGATAAAAACTGTGACCAAATACAGTGCCGAAGACACGTAATAAACTATGCACATTTGAGCACATTCCTCCGTTATTATTTAGTCTCCAAAGTTTGAAAATCTCACAGAAATGGTATAACTGTTGGAGTATTTTGATTTCATTTAATGTTTTAATAATGTTACAATTTTCTTAACACAGCTGCGTCCACTGAAAAATACACTTGTATGTAACTAGAACGGTCTTTGCTTTGTGGTAGCCAAGCAAGATGGCGGTATGTAACTAGAACAGTCTTTGCTTTGTGGTAGCCAAGCAAGATGGCTTGCACTGAACACTACTTAACTGGAATGCTCTCTCACAAAGTGGTAGTGAGGCAAGCAAGAAACTATGCAACTTGCAACGGAGAAAGCTTGAAAAAATGGGTTCACTCGCAATCACTGTATGACAAATGGGCAAGAACTGCACAGAGTATTTATATAATCACAGACTAGCCAGACTTTGGCCGACCAACATTGCAACTAAAATTTCAGCTTTCGTTATATAAGCTGCTCCCCATTTTTTAGACACATTTTTAGGGGGAAAAGTGCGTCTTATAGGCTGGCAATTTTGGTATTTTACCTTCATTCTATCTGAACAAATAATTCAGACAACTATTTTACCTTCATACTGTCTGAACAAATAATCACAGAACTATTTTATTTTCATACAGTCTGAACAAATAATCACAGAACTATTTTACCTTCATACAGTCTGAACAAATAATCACAGAACTATTTAACCTTCAGACTATTTGAACATATAGAACTATTTACCTTCATGCTATCTGAACAAATAATCAATATGGTAATTGTTATGTTTTACATATTTATATATCTATAAAGTTGAAAATAAATAAAAAGGTCCTAGACAACTGTTACGTCCTTTTTGGGTTCTTAACAGTATTAAAGTAGACACGGGTCTTACTCCTGTTAAGAGGGTACGCATCAACAAATGTGGTAAGAATATATTTGTAATTAAATTCATCGCGCACGGAAGCGCACATATTTGTGCGTGGGTATTTTTGCGTTTTGTTGCTAAACACTATATGACGCAGTGACCTCAGAGAGAGTTGTAATGGCTGTGATGGAAGTCAGACATTGGTCTGTTTGTTCGAACCCCATATTGCGGGTATACTACTGTTAATGTCTATGTTATACGGCCTTCCATGTGGAAGCTATCGCCGTGAGGACTTCACAGTAAGTTTGTCATTGAAGCTAATGAAAATAAATATATATATTGCAGTTTCGCCATAATGAATCTAGTCAGCACATTCAATGGGGAATTATTGACCCTCCATTAGGGTGTACTGAAATGGATCAAAGAACAAAGTGAAGTTAGTGGATCCAGCCGATTATTTGTCAAGTACGTGCCGCTTGGAAGAAGTATATCACAAACGTGAATACAAATATAAATTATATTTTTGCTGTCCGATGGATTACGGCAGATGATGAGAGGTCATTCAAATTCAGGACTTAGGATTATATATGTATTGTTTACTTTGATGCCTCAAATAGGATATTCAGATATGCCAGATATATTGTTTACGAGGCCATTTAAAGATGGGACAATCTTTGATGTATCAAATACCCTTGGTCATAATGGGTATGTCTGCCCTTGAGAGGTCGGCCGTTATAATAATAGATGTCATTCAAGCTCATGATCTAAATTACTTGATCATATATGAACATTGATGCTTTACTTACGATGTCCTATCGTCTATTCATTAATATGACTATCATGAGTCTATCCGATCTGAACATTGATAATATATTGACATTTTCTCCATGTGTATTGATATGCAAATCGTCAATGACAGAGGATGTATACTCTGCCCGTCTTATCGTACGTCAAACGTGATTGTCTAATAAACTGTATAAATCAATACGAGAGTTCCAGTGTGCTTCATTTGGCACTGGCATTTGTTGACGTGCCCTGTTGATATTCCTGTTTACCTGATCGCCACATAACCAAACAACATTTGCGTTATCAGCACCAGTAGTCAACTAGTCATCATACCAAATAACGACTACAACAACAACCAAGGAATAAAAAGAGAATTAATGAAGGAGATTAAAATTAGACAGCTAAAATATTTTGAACATATAAAAAGACATAACACCCTGTTGAAGACCATAATGGAAGACAGAGTTGAAGGTAAACATGCAAGAGGAAGACAGTGCTATACATAGAAAGACAACATTAAGAGATGGGCAAGAAAGAATCTATCAGAGTGCATCATCAAGACAAGAGACAGGACAGAATCTATCAGAGTGCATCATCAAGACATGAGACAGGACAGAATCTATCAGAGTACATCATCAAGACATGAGACAGGACAGAATCTATCAGAGTACATCATCAAGACATGAGACAGGACAGAATCTATCAGAGTACATCATCAAGACATGAGACAGGACAGAATCTATCAGAGTGCATCATCAAGACATGAGACAGGACAGAATCTATCAGAGTGCATCATCAAGACATGAGACAGGACAGAATCTATCAGAGTACATCATCAAGACATGAGACAGGACAGAATCTATCAGAGTACATCATCAAGACATGAGACAGGACAGAATCTATCAGAGTACATCATCAAGACATGAGACAGGACAGAATCTATCAGAGTGCATCATCTAGACATGAGACAGGACAGAATCTATCAGAGTGCATCATCAAGACATGAGACAGGACAGAATCTATCAGAGTGCATCATCTAGACAAGAGACAGGACAGAATCTATCAGAGTGCATCATCTAGACAAGAGACAGGACAGAATCTATCAGAGTGCATCATCAAGACAAGAGACAGAAAAAATGCTGGAGATTCACTGCAGTCGAGCTTCCATGTGAAGATGGCACCTGATGATGATGTCCAAAGTTACAGCTGAAGATTTACCTGGTTAAGTTTTTTCCACAAGTTCAGTACTGGCCCAAGTTCTGATGCCCAAACCTCCTTGTCAAACTTGCTAGCCTTGGAAAGTGACCTTTGAAGCACTCGTAGCTGAGTGATGACCTGCAAGCTGGTGATTCGTTGAGTAGAGCGCTCAATGTTTTCTGGCAGTCCGAAGTAAGCTGGTTTGTCAAACTCTGGCAAGGTCTCTATCATGTCCATGTAATCCTGAATCAGACGAGATTGAAATAAATACTCAACTGGCAAATCAAACACGATTTGAGTGCTCTCTTAAGTATGTTTTTTCATTTGACAGCTCAATATTGTTTCCAGTGACCTTCCCCAAAAAAAAATTATATTTTATTAACTACTGCCAACAATAACTTTAAAAAAATATTGTCTATGATACTCACTTTCTGAGGAAATGCTTAAGCGTTTAAGATGTTACACTCTGAGTTTTAAACTGAACCAAACTGCTAACTACTAATAAAAACTAAACTGTGTGTTTTGTCTGAAGCATATCACAAATTAGCCATTCAAGTGATAGCTAAATCTGAACCCAACAAATTTGAACCAATGTATCGGTAATTGGTTCACAAGTTTCCAACATTATAAATGACTTTTAGATTTTCTGTTATGCACTGGTTCAATTCTTGTTATAAAATTACATTTTTTGCAATTATTTTAAACTGAAAGAAAGAAGAAAACAATGGTCTGCCAGGGACAAGCATGGTAAAACTGACCCTGATATTGGTGGACACAGGCAGCTTGAAGGGTCCTAGTCTCTTGTTCTTGGCCTGCTGGGAGATAACTGAGGCACTGAAGAACTGCTGCAAGTAGGACACCATTACCCTCATGTCAAACGGATTGTCCACACGACCACCATAGATAGCAAACTCAAATAGTCCATGCACAAACTTCCACTGTATGGAATCTTGACCTAATTAGAATGTAAAAAAAAAATCATGACTCATATCTACAGTTCCAATTTGGCAAAGACAGATGGCCGTTTTAAAACATAATCTAAATTTATTAACCATTGTATTTATGTACAAGATATCAAATGCAATTTTCTGACCAAAAAAATCAAATATGGTCTAGACCAGGGGTCGGCAACCTTTCCATGACAAAGAACGAAATATTTAAGTTTGACTCCATTTATAAAAAAAATGAAGAGCCGCATAAAAAAAAAATCACATTGTTAAGTTATTTTCGCGGGGGAGTTAAATGTTTGAGATCCTCACACGTGAATCTAGTATAGATGCACATTTGAGTGCATCTAAGTTGATTGTATGTTTAATTATTTGCGTACCACCGTGCACCATGCTTAAACGGGTATGGCGTGGTTTGTCGTGGCGATTTGTTGCTATCCAGCAAATATACTGGAGGCAGATCCCGATATTTTCCGTCTTGGATAGACATGATTTTTGTGTGTGCTTGTCCTAAGTCTAGGGAAGACACGCGGATGAAAATATTATAATCATCTGAAAGATGAAGAAGTTATTCTTGAAGAGCTTTACCAAGAATCGTTTCATTATAAATATTTAGCCAGAAATGGCTTGTTTTAAGTATCTCGCCTCAGATACTTGATCTCCTGTAGTGTTACGGCAGAGCTTCAGCTTGACCAGATGTGTCAAGCTGCTAGTGTGTCCCTCTAACGTCAGGAGCGGATTGATGTTTAAATTAATATATATGTCTACGTAAAGAAGATGAACATGGTCAGTTCAACAGAACCATGTATTCTACCAAGCCGTTAACCTTGACGTCGTAATGGCCAGTGAGTGCTGTCAATCATCGGCCATGTTGATGATTATTAATGATGTACTTTGTCTGCCATGAAACAATAATGATCGTCTACGTTTCGTCTTCAATAAACTGTATCGTCACCATGTACTTGATACATACATATACGCCACACAGGCAAACACTGTAGAAGTCTACTGGTAAGCGATGCACAAGTTCTCGATACAGATAGACCACGCCCACTCCGGGGCTATTTCTCAATACGTGTTAAGTTCCCTGTCACACTTATAATATTGAGTGCGTGTGTTGGTTTAGTCGTTCACGCCACAGGTGCATACACACGAGTCATGAAGGGTTGTAAACGACTGGTAACATTTCATATGGGTTTATTCACGTCACAACACATTGATACGAAATAATAATAGAATACCGTTCACAGCACAACACAAGATATAAATTACCACATAAGTACTGCGCACTCGGCAGCTACAATGATATCATGATTCATGGCCTAAAGTACTCTTATTAAACTCAGCGCTATAAAGAATCCTCAATAACAATCCTCTCACAGGAGCTATCATGATTCATGGCCTAAAGTACTCTTATTAAACTCAGCGCTATAAAGAATCCTCAATAACAATCCTCTCACAGGAGCTATCATGATTCATGGCCTAAAGTACTCTTATTAAACTCAGCGTTCTAAAGAATCCTCAATAACAATCCTCTCACAGGAGCTATCATGATTCATGGCCTAAAGTACTCTTATTAAACTCATCCCTATAAAGAATCCTCAATAACAATCCTCTCACAGGAGCTATCATGATTCATGGCCTAAAGTACTCTTATTGATCAAGACTCCTCACACAGGAGATAATGGCCTTTAAAGAATGCACACTGCAGTTATAAACATTTCCACAATAATCAAAACTGCAGTTTCATACTACGCTGTACCCACAGCGAAAAATCCGTCGACATTTTAAATTCAGCACTGTACAGGCATTTCACACTTCCCAAAAAACACTGTCTTCCTACCCGGTCAAATCGCCCGGAACACTCTCCCTAGATAACACACTCGTCCCGCTCAAAAGCAGTCACGAGACTTCCTCACGGTCAACACAACTCAGTCAATCAATCATCTGCTCCTAGCCGCGAGCTATTCTCACTCCGCTCAAAACATTACAGAATAAATATATCAGCGGTTTTCACGCTGTCTGTAATCTGTCTCTCGAAACTATCACGAGATACTCCCTAAATAATTCGATAGCTAACAAGCAACTAAGTGCTATAACTCAAAATCTATTTCAACTACTAACATACTCCAGTTTACTTCCCCTTACACTAAAACTGTTCGTTACATCTTACCTCACCCCCAGAGAAAAAAATTGATTCTATCAATTTTTTGACAAATACATCCCCAAAAAATTAAAAGGACAATGAATCTCTAACATATGTGTCTAAGAATTACCTTAAGTTAAGTTAAAATAAGACATCTACAAAATATAAGCATTAAGTGAAATGTAAAAATGAAGTATCCAATGTAATCAATTAAGCATACCAAAAATAATGCATTACAAAACCAAGTTAAGTGAATACAGCACAACTAAATAGGAAACAACCGATAGTACAAGAAAAGACAAGATCAAGCAAACGAAAAAATGATCCGTAATAAAGGTAAGTATGAAATCAGAATATGAGGAAAAAACAATAATATTACATTCAAACAATTTGTTATATGTAAAATAATTACAAATATCACAAGTAGCTACACTATATTAAGTTATACCATTAAAGTAACAATACATAGAATGAAAGTATAAGATGCGAAAGAAGAAGTATACAAGGAGAATGAAGTGAAACGTAAATAAAGCACGAAATGTAAACAAAATATGAAACCATACTGAAAAGACAATAGAAAAGAAAGAATGGAATGAAGGATAATCAACAGAGACAGATAGAAAGCAAAAGGTAAGAATATAGAGAACGTTGGGAAAAATATATACTAATAACAATTTAGATCAACAACGTATTTCAAAATAAATACAAACACGATCGAAAAGCACAAAAGAAAATAACAAAGTATTCCTATACTAATACTATAAAAAATAGTTTATAACTAAACAAAACATAATCAGTAATTTAAACAAGTTATACAAGTTATACATAATCAACAATAAATTATCGACACCACACAAAAAAGTGATAGCACTGCTATAAGACCAACGCATAATCAAGCGCTAATACAACATAACATCCAAAAAACAAACAAAAAACTTTCTTTAAAGAACTAACATTATTCTACATATCAAACATAGCACATAGTCAAACGCTAAGCACACACAAAACCAAAAATAACAAATTACAATGTCTGGGAAAAAAAATATTTTCCAAAAAATACAGTACAAAAATATTTCGTAATGCTAAGTTACATAAAAATAGTATTTTAATTTAATTAATTCAAATCTATAATTAACAAATTAACAAAAAACTAGCTTCAGCAAAATGAGAGACATATAACAATTCCTGCATCTAAGCAAACACTAAACAACACGTGTAAGTTTTTCAAAAAATACGTCACAGAGAAACACACAGAAAAACACACTATTACCAAAATACAAGTTTGCAAATACATGAAAACAACGTAATGTATGTTAAGCAAGTGCTTAAATCAGATCTCTAGATTTCTCAATCAAATAACAATATCAGCAACCGCTGTTAATTTTCTCTATACAGTTCAATTTAAACTTTTAAATATTTCCGGCTGACAATCACGTTCAGCTTAGCTATAGTGTTATTTAGTCATAAATGTGTATCTATCTCCACCTGATATATTAAAAGTAACTATTGTAACATTACAACTAATGAGTATGTGCATAGGGCTGGCAAACTCATCATGTACAAAACTATTCTACCCAACACATCTGTAAAACAAAACCAAAAAAAAACTTCAAGTTCTACACCAGAGTATAAAAAATAGGCATAAGTTTGTAACCAGTAAGGTTAAATATAAATCTGCTCATTGCATTCATGAATAGTAAACAACACGTCACTACCATCTAACATACTACATATTATCCAAAACACAATAGTATAAAAATAGCATCGAAATGAACTAATTTATAATTAAAACAGTCATACATATAAAAAAAACAATAGACATCAAATGATGCGTAAAGATGATGATCATAATATAACAACCTATAATGATCTATGCAATAGAATACATTAACATCTACTGTCCTAATAAACAAACAAAACAAAAAGAATCAACCGCAAAAAAAAAAAAAAATCTCCATAGGTCTTGCCGACATCTCATAAACACTAGGGGTAAAACGTCGAATCATGGTTAGCACGCTGATATGTTCTGCTTGAGAAAACACTCACTCGGGCACAATCTTGGCCTATATTCTTGTCGCTACCGTAAACAGCCGTTAACGTAAACAGGAGCGCTGACCCATATCAAGAAGTCGCCTCTGTTCAAAAAATACAAATGAAAATTTTATTATTCGTCGTTTGATCAAAATATTTATCATCATTTCCTCTTTGTTTGAGACTATTATTATGTCTATAATCCCAGTTAGACTTGTTATGATTAACGTTTCTACTCCGCACAAAAAATCTGTCAGAAAAATTATTGCACGATTGAAAACTCTTCTTGTATTTGTCTGTACCATTATTTTCAAAATTCTGAGAATTAAACTGTTGAGATACATTAACTTGTCTCTTATCTCTCTGAGAAGGAAAATTATTATCATATGAATTTCCTTGGTACTTTCTAACCTTAGAAACATCTCTCCTACAAAAACTCTTTCCATTCTTTTCTTTGACAATATGCTTGTTTACAGTATCATCTGCAGATCTATAAGTATCTTTATCGTTACGCCTATAATGGGTTTCATCCTTGGAACCACTACTTATAACTTTATCCCTTGTTATCATCTTCTGAGAACCTCCAAAATCAGTTACTCGTTTAATCCTTAGGCTTTTATCAGGACTGACTGTTACATTATCATTCTCTCTATTACACTTCCGCCAAGATTCGTTGCTATTGGAAGCAGAATCAAAAGACCTTCGAAAGTTATATTTTCCTCGAAAAGATATTTGTCTATCACATCTAACCTTTCTCTCCGCAAAGATTGTATCGGGCTGGATCTTTGCTTTTTTTTTCTTGTTGGTAAACACCCTTCTGTCTAGCATTGTCCACATTTACAGAAGACCATATTCCGCTGTTTAAAATAACATCGAGTAGACCCTCTACCCTTTTTGTACTTTCTGCAATTTCAACATTTTTTTGTGAAATTTCTTCACTTAATTTCCTATTTAATTTGTCAAATGTCAAAACTTTACTTCTCTCCTCTGTTAATAGTCTCTCAATCTTAATCATCTCCTCTCTCTCAGTCGTTAACTCTTCTAATCTCTCTTTTTCATCCATTTCTTTATTTGCATCAATTCGTCGTGCCTCAATTTGACTATCATCATTATCCATAAATACATCATCTTTCTTCGGAAATTCTGTATACTTTTCTTTCATTTGGTGACTAAAATTCGCATTGTCACTTAACAGCCTAATAAATGTTTCATTACATAATTTCTCACATTTCTTGGCCTGAACTTTCAATTTCTCATGTATCTCTTTCTTTTTTTGAACTTCCCGAGTGAGATTACCCACTTCGTCATCTTTGTCTTTCACCCGAATTTCCAGCTCTTTGTTCTTGTTCAATGCTGCATCTAACGCCGCATGTACTTTAGTAAGTTCCGTGTTTGACTTATCTAACTCATTTGCGAGTTTAGAGACTGTTTCGTGTAGTTTACTCACTTCAGTAGTAACTTTTAAACAATTGTCCCTTTCCCGTAGGGCACTCTGTTTGTTGACTTTTATTGGTTTCTCACTTCCTAATTCCTTTTTCTGCTCATCAGGAATACCGTTGTGGATCATTTTGAATATATTTTGCATTATCTGTCCGTGTTCAAGTTCAATATACTGTTGTAAAAACACACGAAGGTGCTGTAGCAAATCAATCAAATCCTTAGCCATTATTGAATTACAAAGAAGCTTAAAGTTATGTTCAGCAAATAACTTTAGGGATACTGACACATTAACCAACAAATCGTCCATGATCCATACTCCAAGTCTTGGACCTCTCAATCCTTTTTCATCTCTACCTATTAACAATGCACTTTCCAACATAGGCCTTATATCTGCAGGATTATTATCAAAATCCATGGTGATTTAATCACTCAGTTAACTATATATCTATATCAGTATAATTATTAATGTCGCAAGTTTATGTTTCAAGAAGTTCTGACAATTACCCTTCCATTTCACACAGTTCAGTATGTATACCAAAAATATTATTCATAAACTTTGTATCATCAATTCCTCTTCCATCTGAGGGAAGTCAACATATATCATACAACCATCAATACTTAGCATCAATACTAAATCCTAATAATATGTCTATATAGAATTAGACAACAAAAACAACAGATTTCAACAGTATAGGAGATGCAAAGCACAGGAAGGCTCGTTGACATAGTTAAGGTGACACAGTTCACATCACAAACATAACCACTTATCTTGAATGAAAACTCTCCTGTTCCTTTCCGTTAACACCCTGGATATCACAAAGTTCAATGGTAAAACAATCGACAACAGAAAGGCATTGGAACTTGACACCTTGATTCCGCTCAGGTCCTCGATTCAGCACGCTACGTGCTAACACACCGCACAGGAAAGCAGGAAATGGGTCACCGTCTGTCAATTTCGTTGAAAGAAGGTACACCGCTCGTTCATACTGCCAGATGATTACTTGTACTGGTATACAGACGCCACTGTATATCATGACATCTCATAATCTTGAGTAATAAATTTCTTGACTTGCGAGTTGCGACTTGCGACTTGAGTTAACAGTTCCCAGTTTAACTGATACTGAATAAGTTTTTCTTGGGCCTGGATACAGCTCTCAAATGTGATGTCTGTCTTTCATATACTAACGCCACTCAGGCTACATGCTAACAGTTGTGAATTAATATCACGCGAATTTCGCGGGTGTCTGATCCTATAAAACTAGCACACCACTGTTGCACCCCCGTAACTTTTGAAGTGAAAACCCCGGGAGGTCATGGCCATAAGTCTTGTGAAACGTCATGGGGCTTCACTGATAACGTATTGGTTTAGTTACTGATAGGGTGTCTATTGATTATCTGCTAACGTTGCTGCTGTGTTGTGGATCTGGTAATGTCTACATTTGATACATACATATACGCCACACAGGCAAACACTGTAGAAGTCTACTGGTAAGCGATGCACAAGTTCTCGATACAGATAGACCACGCCCACTCCGGGGCTATTTCTCAATACGTGTTAAGTTCCCTGTCACACTTATAATATTGAGTGCGTGTGTTGGTTTAGTCGTTCACGCCACAGGTGCATACACACGAGTCATGAAGGGTTGTAAACGACTGGTAACATTTCATATGGGTTTATTCACGTCACAACACATTGATACGAAATAATAATAGAATACCGTTCACAGCACAACACAAGATATAAATTACCACATAAGTACTGCGCACTCGGCAGCTACAATGATATCATGATTCATGGCCTAAAGTACTCTTATTAAACTCAGCGCTATAAAGAATCCTCAATAACAATCCTCTCACAGGAGCTATCATGATTCATGGCCTAAAGTACTCTTATTAAACTCAGCGCTATAAAGAATCCTCAATAACAATCCTCTCACAGGAGCTATCATGATTCATGGCCTAAAGTACTCTTATTAAACTCAGCGTTCTAAAGAATCCTCAATAACAATCCTCTCACAGGAGCTATCATGATTCATGGCCTAAAGTACTCTTATTAAACTCATCCCTATAAAGAATCCTCAATAACAATCCTCTCACAGGAGCTATCATGATTCATGGCCTAAAGTACTCTTATTGATCAAGACTCCTCACACAGGAGATAATGGCCTTTAAAGAATGCACACTGCAGTTATAAACATTTCCACAATAATCAAAACTGCAGTTTCATACTACGCTGTACCCACAGCGAAAAATCCGTCGACATTTTAAATTCAGCACTGTACAGGCATTTCACACTTCCCAAAAAACACTGTCTTCCTACCCGGTCAAATCGCCCGGAACACTCTCCCTAGATAACACACTCGTCCCGCTCAAAAGCAGTCACGAGACTTCCTCACGGTCAACACAACTCAGTCAATCAATCATCTGCTCCTAGCCGCGAGCTATTCTCACTCCGCTCAAAACATTACAGAATAAATATATCAGCGGTTTTCACGCTGTCTGTAATCTGTCTCTCGAAACTATCACGAGATACTCCCTAAATAATTCGATAGCTAACAAGCAACTAAGTGCTATAACTCAAAATCTATTTCAACTACTAACATACTCCAGTTTACTTCCCCTTACACTAAAACTGTTCGTTACACACACATGGTATCTCTCATTCAATTTTATATATATATATATATATATATATATATATATATATATATATATATATATATATATATATATATATATATATATATATATATATATATATATATATATATATATATATATATATAAAATTGAAATAATAAACATAATTTTTCAAATGCCATTTTAATACATAATAAGTAATACAATTTTTTCAGCAACAAATATTCAGATACGATGTAACATAATGATAAAATAAAATATACAAATGAAAAGTAAGGAAATTTAATGAGACTTTTGCTTTTGGATTTACATAATACTTATTTCAGCCGTAATATTTTAATATAAATTTTCTTTTTCTTTGAGATATATATATGGTTTTTAAATTTCAGTCAAAAAGCTCTTACAATTCTGCACATTTGGATATAAAAAACATTTCTTTTGTCTTTAAAACAATAAAAATAAGACAAAATCTTAAAAAGACCCCCTCCCCCACACCTAAAAGTTTAGTCCATGAAAAATGTATGTCAAAAGGTGGTTTTAGTGGACGGACACTAAGTGTTAAGTAGCTGAGGGCCAAGAGCTGCACGAGATGGCTCAAAGAGCCGCAGGTTGCTGACCCCTGGTCTAGACTGATATTGTATAGAAAATGCTATTGTAAATTAGGTGTTATTATGCCGAAAATCCAAACCGTAAGACAGAAAACAGAATTCTTGTATCTGCATGAAGAGATCAAAAGAAACAAGATGCGTCACACAAAGACAGAGGATCAGATCACATGGGGTGAATAAATACCTGCTACAACAATTGTCACTATGGCTGATTTACTTTGCTGAATTAACAACACCTGGGGGGGGGGGGGGGGGGGGGGGGAGGGAGGGTGGTGGGGGGGGGGAGGGGGGAGGGGGGGGGGGGTCAGAATGGCTAAGAGGTAGGGTGTTGACCTCTAATTCTAAACGAAAATTGTTTCAGAACCAGTAAGTTCTAATGATGTCATACTCCTCCTTGATCTGTTGGGTAGTAAGATCGGATGCCTAGCCTTCTTGGATAAGGGTGAAAAAATAGGAGGTCCAGTGTGCAAGTTGCGCCTGTTAAAAATCCCTTGGCAGTTGGAAATCGTAAAGAGTAGGCAAAATTAGGAAAAAAATTTACCCACCACAAAAATGTTTATATGTGTGATTCCTGTATACACACATTGGGATCCTCACTGGTGCTATGAAGTTAGTGCACTGTGCTGAGATTCTCGTGTAATCTAAGGGAGGAGGAGATAGGAGCACTGATGGAGTTGTCCATGTGTCAATGAAGGTGGCCCTTAAAACTAAAAATAGAAACCCACCTCCATCCCTTCCACTTATTTTTGCCAAGAACTAGTGTTCCAATTAAGAAGCAATAAAAGGTAGGTAATCCAACAACAGATCGTGCACTTTCTGAATCAAACCAACCTCCTTTAGACAGTCTGTCAATGATATCTGCTCCAGCTCTCAGGTCAGAAGTTGAGAACTCATAGAATTTAGTCCAGCCTTGAGGAATGTACATTCTGCGCTCCTGCACGACTGCATGAAACCAGGCCAGAGCAAATAAGGCTTGTGACCTTGACACATCTCCACCCCGGGCAATATATTCTGGTGTCCAGCTCTCATAAGTTCTCATCAAATTGCGTTTAACACCTGGAGGTGCCTGAAATAACATGTCATAGATGTCATAAATAAGCAGATGTGAAGGTGCACAGAAAAAAAAACTTGGTCTACAAGAATTGAAATTAAAACTTGGTAGTACAAGGATTGAAATATAAACTTGGTGTCCAAGAATTGAGATAAAAACTTGGCATTAAAATGCATAAAAATTTGATGTGAAAGTTTATACATAAAAACTAGGTTTGAAAATGTACTAACACTGAAAAATGGTACAAATAAATACAAGAGCACAATTGAAAAACAGGGAATGGGGCTGAGTAAATGCTTGCAGATAGTAATATTTCACAACAGATTAACACATACCTCATAGGTGATTTTCAGACTTGACTGCAGCAAGATGGTAGGGAATTTGGGATGTACTTCTGATGTTAACCACAAACGGAAATCATTGTGTGGCTGCATGGTGTTGATTTCCTGAGGACACCAGTCAGAGAATTAGTCAGAATAAAAGTTTATAAAAAATCAAACGTACTGCACCAGTGTTCTATAAAAATCACTTACATGCATTCTTTGAGATTCCTACCTTCTCTAGAACAGGAAGCCATGTTGTGACAAGGTGCAGGTTCTTCAAGCACAGCCAATCCCCATTCTTGGAACATTCACGAAGTAATTTCAAAGCTACATCTGCCTGCCCCTGACCCATGGCAACCTATGAGAACAACAGTAGATGAGCGAAGTTATATGCAGTTGTATCTATAAATAAATGAACTCACATATTGCTGATCAGTCCAATTTTCAAAATGTGTCTCCAAAGGGTGATGCTTTGAGGCAAGCACTGAGTTCGTCCACCAGTTTAGATCATGAAATAACTGGTAATGTTTGAAAAAGTCACCTGAAAGCACAACCACCCCCCCCCCCCCCCCCCCTCCCCGCTATTGGAAGGATGTTTACCCTAATATCTTGCAGTTAGATGCATTTTTTTTCCTGTCCCACCATTAAGAAAGAATAGTCCACCATTTCCATTTCTGATCAGGTCCAGAATAGAGTTGTATGCTGATCTTTGATAATCATCTAAGAGAGGCTCATGTGTTTCAACAAATATTTCCAACCAGAAAATGTGAGTTTGTTTCCTGCAGAAGGTCTCTACCAAGTATCTCATAAACAGCTTGCATAGTTGCACTTAAAAAGAATAAAATTCATTGTGTGGGATGAATGCACTACGTCATATAAGGGATATCTTGACGCTCTTGATCAGTACTTTACAAGATCTTAGGGGAAACACCCTTCCAATGAAGGTTCTGCGGTAGTGTTTTCAGGTGACTTTCAACAAACATTTACCAGTTATTCTAATAACCAACATGGACAGACAAACTAAATGTTTATCTTCTGCCAGTTTGTCCATATTTCAAAGACATTTTTGGTCTGGTTTATTATGTGCTGTTTTTATGACTTCTTTTTTATTTTAAAAAATAACATTGTGCCTCAATTTGGTGAGGCACGCACCATTCAACCCAGACACAGAAACTGCCAGTTACATTAAGGTACATGCCCAAATATAAAGGATCTTGTGTACAGCTGATAATTTTGTCTTTAAAAAAAAAAAAAAAATTTTGCCTCGTTTTGGCCGGTTCAACCTAGAAACTTAGTCCTTTGGTTAGATTAGGGTACATTACTAAATATAAAAGACCTTTCAGTCTGGAATATATAAATTTTGTGTCTTTTTAAAATTCAATTCTGCCTCCTTTTGGTGTGATGAGCTGTGTTCAATCGAGACACTAGGTCTGTCAGTTATATTAGGACGCATGTTTAAATATTAACTCATTCTACCCCGCAAGACATATGGTGCACTAGATAGGCCTTTACTTTACCCATGGCAGCATCATGCGCCAGCATGATATGAGTTCAAACATTTGAATGAGAAAATAAGTGGCCATAGCTTGTTCAAATCATGTAAACACTTCCTGTGGACCACATGTTTGGAACTGGTAAAGAAATATGTATTCTGGTGCTTTATTTGTGCATACTTTTATCAATTAATGATGTCATTAGCCAGTTTGTTTATAAGTAGTGTAGTCACATACATAACGGTCATAAACTGTAAACGGATCAATTACAGAAGATTATTTCTAAATGAATTTTAGTGATATCGATAGTGATAATAACCTATTTTTGATTCCGAGAAGGACATTTAACAAATCTGATATTTTTAAGTAATAAATTAATTAAATACATGGAACAGGCCTGTGTAAGAGAGATTCCAGTTCAGCAATATGTGACCACAAAAAAAATCATACAAATTAGAATCTTCATTTGTTTGTAATCAAACTTCTTGAATTAATTTTCAACTGGATATACGTTTGATTCCTGCACTTTTAATGCTAAGGGATAAAGCAGAGATGAAATATTTATGTGTAAGTGCACAATTTTGATTAGTTTTTGTTTTGATTTTTTATGGTTTCTATATTTCGCAAGACATAACAAACAACTATTACATCTCATAAGAACTCACTATTGTCTCACAACATTCTTCAGCCAATTTCATAATGTTTGATGCATAATAGATATATCTGTCAAATTAATATATATGTCTTTTGTCTGTTTTGAAAACATCACTTGTAGAAAAAAATGCCTCCATTTTGGGGCCCGGGTAAAACCAGAAAAATGCCTGGGTTAGAATGAGTTAAAGATCTTGCAGTGAGGAGTAAGTATATATTATTTTAAAAAATAAAAGTTTGCCTCTTTCTGGTGCACACTGTTCAACCTAGAATCTGGAGCTGTTGGTTAGATTAGTGTGCATATCCAAATATAAAAGACCCTTCCGTCTAGAATAACTACATTTTGTGTCTTTCATTAAATTATGGTACATTTGGCCTCCTTTTGGTATTACGGGCTGCATTTAATATAAACTCTGGGTCGATCAGTTATATTAGGGAGCATGTTTAAATATGAAATACCTGGCTGTCAGCAATACGTTTATGCTATTTTTTCTTAAATAAAATTTTGCCTCGTTTTGGTTTCTTACATTCAAAATACAAAGTAAAGATAACTTCAATACTACAGACAAATAAACGTTGTCTAGATTTTCAATAAAACTAAAAGCGTGTAGTTAACAATTCTTAAATTGCATTGTAAAATAATAAAAATTGGAGTTGTTAATTGCAAGAATTATGAATGTTTTATCATTTGGATTATTTCCCTTGATTTCTTGCATTGGATTATTTCCATTGATTTCTTGCATTATTTCCCTTGATTACAGCCCATGGCCGATGGGTAATTTCCTATCTTTCGTACTTTTTTGCTCTGCAGTGAATATATGTAGTTAGGTGTTGTTTCGTAGCGCTTAGGGTTAGGATTAGAATTAGGGTTAGTATTATGGTTAACACTAACCCTAACACAAACCCTAATCCTAACCCTAATCCTAACCCTAATTCTAACCCCAATCCTAACCCTAATCCTAACCCTAAGCGCTACGAAACAACACTTGGCTATACATATTCACTGCGGAGCAAAAAGGTACGAAAGATAGGAAATTACCGGCCAATGTATATAACTGGAATACTTTAAATAATTTTTTTGTTATAACTAAAAGTTTTAGTTACAAAATAGCTGCACGGTGTTACCAGCTAGGCCCTAAAGAGTAACTCTGCTAAATTAGATGGACAAATTTTAAGGCATGCAGATTTATATACGATACATACAGATCCAAAGATTTTGCTTTTTATATATATAGATATATAATGAAAACTCGAGTTTATACATAAATATCCATGCAAGACTTGTACTCTCCAAGATATATTCAAGAAACAAATATAAGATAATCTGTAGTGAAAACTCAAATGTCAAGTTTATACATTAACTTTTTCAGTCCAGAGTTATTTTGCATGCTGTGCCAGACTTTTATTGTGGGCAGAATTTTATAGAGTGAAGTGTTCATCTTTCAGTCTAAATTTTTGTGTGAATTTTCCTTTGAACATATACTTTTATATACCAAACTGTAGGGAAATGGATAGACAATTGTAATATATAATGTCTTTGGTAGTATTAACACAAGTATGTTCGGTATACTTAAAACATTTTGCATGTAAAATTGAAAAACGCTAAAAAGTTAACTGTAGAATACGATCTTACCAAAGACAAATTACTGTTGTAGACAATAAAACTTTCTTTTTAGTCTTCAAACATCAAGTTAATCCATATAGAAGTAAAAAAAAAACATGCTTATGGCCACAATTAGTACATTTAGTGTTATTCACACAAGTTTTTCCGTGGTCCTTTGAAAGAAAAATATAAATTATGCAATCGTGCATTATGTAATTTTCAAACAAATAAAGAAGAATAACGTCATATAAATACTTTTTTACTCTTGTTTAATGTTTTAATTGTATCCCTAGCTTCATCTTCTACCAAGAACTAGTGATTAGTTGTTACGGTAGGTCTAGTTTTGTTGCTTTTTGATCGGCCAGAATACGACTACGCTCACTCATCAACTAAACCTAGTGTGTCTAGCTTTTCTGCACAGATTCCATATTTTGACAACAAACTGTGACTACCAAACAATCATCATCAATGTCAGCAATGTTTCAAAGTAGTTTCACACAATTATTTGCTTAGGAGACTTAGAAAACGTAAATATAAAGCGTGACATATTTCTCTAGCAATAACAACGAAAAACGCAAATTTTCACAAAAATTGTGATAATAACATCAAAACACGCACATGTTCTGATTAACTACAGTCAAATTAGTTGTTTAGATAATAGCGGAAGTCATTTTACGAGTTTTAATATATGAACTGCATTAAACGGACGATTTTTAAGGTTTATGCGTGATAAACTAAAAACCACGCTGTGAGCGTTGCTCTGGCACGGCGTGTTGAATTTTGCAACGCTCAGAGCGTTGCTCTGGACTTTAAGAGTTAACACTCATGCAAAACTTGTACTCTCCACTCTCTGACCTGATGGTATCTCTCTATGCCAGTAATGTCAAGTTTATACATCAAAACTTGTACTCTCCACTCTCTGACCTGATGGTATCTCTCTATGCCAGTAATGTCAAGTTTATACATCAAAACTTGTACTGTCCACTCTCTGACCTGATGGTATCTCTCTATGCCAGTAATGTCAAGTTTATACATCAAAACTTGTACTGTCCACTCTCTGACCTGATGGTATCTCTCTATGCCAGTAATGTCAAGTTTATAAATCAACACTTGTACTGTCCACTTTCTGACCTGATGGTATCTCTCTATGCCAGTAATGTCAAGTTTATACATCAAAACTTGTACTCTCCACTCTCTGACCTGATGGTATCTCTCTATGCCAGTAATGTCAAGTTTATACATCAACACTTGTACTGTCCACTCTCTGACCTGATGGTATCTCTCTATGCCAGTAATGTCAAGTTTATACATCAAAACTTGTACTCTGCACTCTCTGACCTGATGGTATCTCTCTATGCCAGTAATCTCAGCTGCCAGTTCCTGCAGCTCATGAGAAGGGTCAGCTCCAGCAGAAATAATCACCAGGATAGGTTCTGTGGAGATGGATTCCTGGTACAATTTCTTCAGGGTCATGGACGGGGGTGAAAGTTCCTTCATATCTGTCAGAAAAAAAAGACAGAAGAAATGTATTTTTTGTAAGTCTATAACAATAAAGACTGAGCTTCTCCTTTCATGTCTGTGACAAATATTTCTTTGACATGACAGAATTAAAACATTAAAACATCTACTGATCAATGACAATAATATATCTTTAACACGACATTTCAATATTAAATATCTGCGGATCATTGACAATGAAAGACAGGAAAAAACATATTTTTGTGGACATGACAATGTAACATGAATAATAAGTTTCTTTAGTCTATTCTAATAAAAAATGTACATTCTACGTATCACATTTGCATTCACACTTGTATTCCTTCACTCATGACCATCTGGCTTACTGTGGGGCCATGAAATAGGCAATAGAAAAGCTCTCTCATCTTGCAACCTCCAAGCTTTAACTATCTTTCTAAGTCTTTATCCAATAACCCCCCCCCCCCCCCATCCCATGTGTCTCCAAGTCTGCATCCATTTCCTTCCTCTACCCTGTGACTCCTGAGCATAGGAACATCCCCAATGCCCCCACCAAGCTCCCACCTTCACCCTCCAATTCATATATATAAATAATAAAGGGGGCTGCTACATGTAACACTGATAACAGAAAGTATTAAGATTAAAAAAATAGCACTGGAACCAGTTTTATAAATGAACAAAACAATATAATCATCCAAAAATATACTGTGTTTCTAGTGTGTTGCTCCACACAAACAATCCCACTACATCATTCTAATCCCTCCACTCTCCAACTAACTACCTGCCCCTCCTCGTCAGCTCCACACAAACAATCCCACTACATCATTTTAATCCCTCCACTCTCCTATTAACTATCTGGCCCTCCTCATCAGCTCCACACAAACATTCCCACTACATCATTATAATCCCTCCACTCTGCACAAGCACCCATCCATGAAAGTCTGCAACTTCTGGGTCAATGCCGCTGCTCAACTCCACATTTCAGAGCCACAAGGACTGCCTTCAGCTGACAATTCTCATTTCTGGGCTGGGTCTGATTTCTTCTTATTTCTCTGTCCAATGACAACTGTCCAACTATCCATATGTATTTCCAACTCAATGTCAAAATTCATTCCATCAACTCTGTAACTGCTGGCGGCAAGACATACGTACGAGACTGCATTCTGAAAGGCTGTCTCTGCCAGTGAAGTCTGGCCACTTCTTGCGGTATCTAGTCTCACAATCTTTGTCTTTGTGATATGAATAAATAAACAAAGGTATTTTATCAGGCACTCAGTGAGAAATAAAGAAGTAGAAGACCAGACAACAGAAAAACAAAAGAAGTGATAGGCTTACCGGGAATCGAACCAGGACCTTCCGACAGGGACCCACCGCCTAGCCATGGGAGCGAATCACCACTATCCACTCTGCCAGCTAAGCATTACAAAAATAATGCCTCACTGACAGAGGTCTAGCTCGACCTCCCACGTGACCCGAATATGTACCATAGGATGACCCAGACTAATTATAGACGCAATCACTTCTGCAGTTTCACGATTAAACAGTATAGCCCAGATTACACAAGACAAAGACCTTAATACTGTGTCTAGTAAATGATAGAAGAATGAAAATAAGTAAAGGGCAGAATGTAGGTTTATTGGTATTTTATAAACGCATTTATTGGTATTTTATAAACGCATAAACATATAAGGAAGGGAAACCTGAGGCCTGTAAACAGCAAATAAATAAACATGTGTGGGATCCACGCTGGTGTAATGGTTACAACGTTGCGCTAGCGACCAGGTTTTCAAGGTTCAAGCCCGGGCGCGGGCATTTGTAGGAGTGTCATCGACCGGGATTTTGACTGAATAACCTGAACGGCTCCTGCAGATAAACCCTCTGTGGATGGGAAGGAGCAAAGCTCCTGACCAGGTTGGAAGGAAAGTCCACTGGCTCCCCAGCCTCACAATGACATGTCATTAGGCCAAAAGATCTGGAAAGCTCGTGCTGCTGGCTAGAGAAAAAAAATTAATTAATTAAATAAATAAACATGTGATGTGAGCTCAGTGTCAGAATGTAATAACTGTAATGTGATACAGGTGTGGATGTAGTGTTGGTTATATTTTGTGGGTTAAATGTAAATTATTACATTCTGAGGCTCAACTCTCATCACATCCATACTTGTATCACAATACAGTTAGTAAACAAACAAACAGTATTAAACTCACTAAGAGCCCTGCAAGCAAACAGACTCATGGCACTGAGGAGCCTGTCTGGTCTGAATGTCTGGACTACCAAAACTTGCTGGAACAAGGACATCTTTCTCTCAATGGATGAAGGAAACTCTTGCTCACACTGACTGCTGCGTGAGAAGTTAGACCACAGACCTGAATCTTCAACGTTCAAGTTCTGGTATAATCTCGGCAGATTTGCCTGGGAATTACAATCATGGCTATTCAATATCCTGAATTATGACATCATGTCATGAAATCAGTTTAGAGAACATATGATACATAAAACAAAACGAAGTAGCACACGTGGTAAAATGAGGCGTCAAACTACATTATTTGTACAAAATAAAGCAGGGCAAGTTAGAGGATATATGATGTGTTTTACAAAGGTACCGTATAACAGTAACAATAAACACTTCTGGAAAAATCATTCATTAGCCACGTTAACAAATAAGAGATACAAAGAAAATAAACAGAAGAAATTTGGTACAAATAACACAACACACAGAAATAAACTGGAAAAAATATGTGTTAATATATATAACAAAATAGAAGTGGTTATATAATACAGCTACATTTGTTAAGTTCGTAACAAAAAAACTAACATACAGTAGCAAAAGGAAAAAAATTAATAACGCTAAATAAAATAATGTAGGGCTATAGACGGAGCAAGGCTCAGATACATTACTCTACAGTTTAATTTAGAGTATCTCAAACAACTATTCAGATCTAATCAAGTACCATTTCCACAACAAAAGTCTGATGCATGGATCACTGTTAAGTCCTAATTCTAGTCAAGGGGAGTTTATCTGTAAAATACTTGTAAGTACAGGTCGGATCTTTGTTATCTCCCTTGAGTAGCTACTTATAGGATCGAGAATGTTCTTGAACCTTCTAGATGAGATGAGTTCACGGCTCAGCGGCATTTTTGCGCGAGCGATTAATTTTTTACTGAGTTGTTTTTTAGGCGGGGAAATTTTTGGTGACATTCGAATGCTGAGATAGCTTAGAGAGGGGACTGATGATTATGGTCAGTGTGTCCCGATATGGAGAATAGTTTTGGTGAAAAGGATTATGATATTTCCTAAGATTTTTCATAAAGCCGCGGATATAAAGGCTGATATATGTATTCTGCAGAATGTACATTGTTAAAGATTTTTCAGGCCTGGGATTATAGGCCGTTATGTGTTGATATCTCCGATGAATGAGATTTGTGAAGGTCGACAGATTATTATTATAAGGAAGGTGTTTTTCTCCCATGAGTTATGTTGCGATATAGGCAGTCTGAGGGATAATTTGGATCAGACATTTTGGTCGGCCACCTGTAAGCCCGACGAATGCTGATGTGCCTTCATCAGCGCACCTATCATAACAGAACATTTACCATCCTTTCTGAACCACCACAGTTCTACTCCATTATTAGCTGTAAGTACCCGGCGTTGCCCGGAAGTCTCTCACCCTTCGACAAACCAAGAGTTATCAGTCAAGAGTTATCAGACTCGAGAGTTATCAATCACCAATGCTTCAAATGTTTATTACAAACACCTACTCCAATTCAGCAGCCCAGATGACATTGAGAAATTTGTGTCAAGGGTACATTAAAGTGTCCAACTTTCTTGCACTCATTATCTATCATATAACTAAAAAAGCCCAGCAGCGTTGATTTCTTGTACCTTGAAACTTGTGAATGCATTCTGTCTCTCCTGGTCAACCCACGACGGAATATGAGCACTGTCACCCTTAACGTCTGCCACTAGCATCCCATTGAAGGCCTCCCACTCCTGAAAAAAAAATACATTGTAAACACGTGGATGACCCCTTAGAACTAAACAAAGTATTTCATGTTCCTAGTGTTAATATTAACATCCAGATGACCTCAGAGAACTAAACAAAGTATCCCATGTTCCTGTTGTTAACATTAACATCTAGATGACATCTGAGAACTAAACAAAGCATTCCATGTTCCTGGTGTTAACATTAAAATCTAAGTGACCTCCGAGAACTAAACAAAGTATTCCATGTTCCTGGTGTTAACATTAACATCCAGATGACCTCTGAGAACTAAACAAAGTATTCCATGTTCCTAGTGTTAACATTAACATCTAGATGACCTCTGAGAACTAAACAAAGTATCCCATGTTCCTGGTGTTAACATTAACATCTAGGTGACTTCTGAGAACTAAACAAAGCATTCCATGTTCCTAGTGTTAACATTAACATCTATGTGACCTCTTAGAACTAAACAAAGTATTCCATGTTCCTAGTGTTAACATTAACATCCATATGACCTCGGAGAACTAAACAAAGCATTCCATGTTCCTAGTGTTAACATTAACATCCAGATGACCTCGGAGAACTAAACAAAGCATTCCATGTTCCTAGTGTTAACATTAACATCCAGATGACCTCAGAGAACTAAACAAAGTATTCCATATTCCTAGTGTTAACATTAACATCCAGATGACCTCTGAGAACTAAACAAAGCATTCCATGTTCCTAGTGTTAACATTAACATCCAGATGACCTCGGAGAACTAAACAAAGTATTCCATGTTCCTAGTGTTAACATTAACATCCAGATGACCTCGGAGAACTAAACAAAGTATCCCATGTTCCTAGTGTTAACATTAACATCCATATGACCTCTGAGAACTAAACAAAGCATTCCATGTTCCTAGTGTTAACATTAACATCTAGGTGACCTCTGAGTACTAAACAAAGTATTACATGTTCCTGGTGTTAACATTAACATCTAGGTGACCTCTGAGAACTAAACAAAGTATTCCATGTTCCTAGTGTTAACATTAACATCCAGATAACCTCTGAGAACTAAACAAAGTATTCCATGATCCTAGTGTTAACATTAACATCCAGATGACCTCTGAGAACTAAACAAAGCATTCCATGTTCCTAGAGTTAACATTAACATCCAGATGACCTCTGAGAACTAAACAAAGCATTCCATGTTCCTGGTGTTAACATTAACATCTAGGTGACCTCTGAGTACTAAACAAAGTATTACATGTTCCTGGTGTTAACATTAACATCTAGGTGACCTCTGAGAACTAAACAAAGTATTCCATGTTCCTAGTGTTAACATTAACATCTAGGTGACCTCTGAGTACTAAACAAAGTATTACATGTTCCTGGTGTTAACATTAACATCCAGATGACCTCTGAGAACTAAACAAAGCATTCCATGTTCCTAGAGTTAACATTAACATCCAGATGACCTCTGAGAACTAAACAAAGTATTCCATGTTCCTAGTGTTAACATTAACATCCAGATGACCTCGGAGAACTAAACAAAGTATTCCATGTTCCTAGTGTTAACATTAACATCCAGATGACCTCTGAGAACTAAACAAAGCATTCCATGTTCCTAGTGTTAACATTAACATCTAGGTGACCTCTGAGTACTAAACAAAGTATTACATGTTCCTGGTGTTAACATTAACATCTAGGTGACCTCTGAGAACTAAACAAAGTATTCCATGTTCCTAGTGTTAACATTAACATCTAGGTGACCTCTGAGTACTAAACAAAGTATTACATGTTCCTGGTGTTAACATTAACATCTAGGTGACCTCTGAGAACTAAACAAAGTATTCCATGTTCCTGGTGTTAACATTAACATCTAGGTGACCTCTAAAAACTAAACAAAGTATCCCATGTTCGTGGTATTTAACATTAACATCCAGGTGGCCTCCGAGAACTAAACAAAGTATTCCATGTTCCTGGTGTTAACATCAACATCTAGGTGACCTCTAAGAAATAAACAAATAATTCTATGTTCCTGGTGTTAACATTAACATCAAGGTGACCTCTGAGAACTATATAAAGTATCCCATCTTCCTGTGATAACATTAACATCTAGATAAAGTTATATATAAAGTTTTGTACCCATTGAACAAGCATAAAGATGACAAGAAAATTATCTGAAATGAGCCAACATTATGATTAAATATTATGACAAAATACTATAACAAATGACATTTTATATATAACATATTACCTTGAAATATAACGCATACTCTGTCCATCACTAAATCAAATTAATATTTATTTCTTTTCTAAAAGTTTAAACTTTCTACAGTATGGGGTCTCTGGCCCCAAGCTCGACCCTGGTTAGTACCGTCTGACATGTCTAGAACTTCATAGTATTCCCCAAAACAAACATATTTACAAGTTGTCCCTTAACTCATTCTAACCCGCGAGCCGTATGGTGCACGAGACTGGCCTTTATTTTTACCCACTGGCGCATCCTGCGCCAGCATGATATATTCCGCATTAGAGCGGAAAATTATAGAATATCTGGCGATAAGCCAGTTAAAAATAATTTCATTACATCCAGCACACGTGTGTGAACGTATGTGAGCACACAAAAAAAATCATGAAGCTGAAATTGTGTGTTTTATATCCGTTGCTAGAGTTGCTTTGGATCTAGCCGCAGGCCACGTGGTACGCACGCTTTATAAGATTCCGAAAATTTAACAAAAAATTAGAAAATAAGTGGCCAAAGAGTGTTCATATCACGTAAACACTTCCTGTGGACATCGTATTTTGAACTGGTAACGAAATAATTATATTGGTGCTTAGTTTTTGCATACTTTTATCAATTAATGACGTCAAAGGGTTATTTGTTTACATATAGTGTAGTCACATACATAACACGTGTATGTGCATAATTTTTATTCATTTTTTATTTTTATTGTTTCTACACTTCACAAGATATAACAAACAATTATAACATCACATAAGAACTCAACATTATTTCACAACATTCTGCAGCCAATTTCCTAAAGTTTGATGCATAATACATATATCTACTAAATTAATATATGTGTCTACTGCCTGTTTTTAAAACATCACTTGTAGAAAATAAATGTCTGCATATTGGGTCCTGAGTAAAACCGAAAAAATGCCTGGGTTAGAATGAGTTAAGAGGATGTGATGTAATCCATCTATCTCCTGGAAGGAAGCCATCTATCTCCTGGAAGGATACCATCTATCTCCTGGAAGGAAGTCATCTATCTCCTGGAAGGACAATACAGTATCAACAAAACACTTGTAAAGAAAACGTGGGAAGACAAATCTTACGTTCTCCTCAAAGATATCAGGTCTATATCCATGTACCAGATGCATGGCAAACATCATGCGCTCGGCCTTAAAGAGTGAGCGACATACGTACTCATAGACCAGCATTAACAGCTTGTTATTCAAGGTCTTGATTCTAAGATCTGTCCCACTGCCATCCTGCAGGATGAGACCAGAATTACATCAGCGATTTCCCTATAGTTTAGTGTGGTAAAAAAACACATACACACGGACAGAGAGATAATTCACAATGTAGCAGTAGATCTTAAAAGTAATACCAACCAAACATTCACTATAATCTGTGAGCTATCTGTGAGGTGATGATATCAGTCACGAGTCTCGACTTTGAGATCTTGGCATGACAAGGAAGGTTATTCACAGATCTCTACAAGGGTAAGAGAAATGATCTGGACTTTGAGATATTGGTATGACAAGGAAGGTTATTCACAGATCTCCACAAGGGTAAGAGAAATGATCTGAACTTTGAGATATTGGCATGACAAGGAAGGTTATTCACAGATCTCTATAAGGGTAAGAGAAATGATCTGGACTTTGAGATATTGGTATGACAAGGAAGGTTATTCACAGATCTCTACAAGGGTAAGAGAAATGATCTGAACTTTGAGATCTTGGCATGACAAGGAAGGTTATTCACAGATCTCTACAAGGGTAAGAGAAATGATCTGAACTTTGAGATCTTGGCATGACAAGGAAGGTTGTTCACAGATCTCCCTCCATAAGGGTAAGAGAAATGGTCTGAACTTTGAGATCTTGGCATGACAAGGAAGGTTGTTCACAGATCTCCACAAAGGTAACAGAAATGATAAAAGTCTAAACATTTAGTCAAAGATTAAACATGCTTGAAGGCAGTTTGTCTGGCCTGTCAGATTCTGAGAAAATCAGGTTTAACTTTCTGTTTCATATCACATCTGATACATCATGTCAGTACTTTAACGACATTTATATGTGTATCTAGTATCATTGCTGCCACATGTAACCTATACTATTTGATAGCAGGTGAACATAAGTTTCGTAATATAAACCGCAGATGATACTTGTAGTCAACTGAAAAAAACCTCTTCAAATTTTCTGTAAATTAGATAAGCTGATATGTTAACAATTTAGTCACATAATTAGATAAGTGTTGCTGTCATTTTTGACGGAGTCATCTGTCAAGTTATTTGCTTATGTTTTTATCATAAGAATAATTGTGTCTTTACCTGCGATGTCAGGTTGATTAGGGGTTGTCTTCCCTTGTTTATTCATTGTGTTTGACCTTTAGGGTCAAAGGTAGACAGTTCGGGCGTATGCCCATGGGCAGGTTTTTTTTTAAGCGGGAGTTGAGTTAGACTTCCGGCGAGCCGGGGAAGTGTCCTGGTTTCTGTAGGGACGAGAGTCCATTGTGTTTTTCGGGAAGAATCTTCGAAGTAACTGCACTGGCAGTTTTCCCCAGTGAATCTCTGTGCATTGGAATGACAGCAGAGTTCCTTGTTAAGTTCTGTGGATTCGGTTACAGGTAATACCGACTTTTTCCATTACTATGCTTTCGGTAGCAGAACATGTTAGAAGATTGCCTAGTCTGTGAACTGCAGCTCACCGGTCCTCCATTACAGAACATATATGTTGTGCTCAAGGTAGCCATCCAAGACTATTAGTCTTCATACCATCCAGAAATCCAGTGACGAAGATATATTGTGGGAACCGCAGATTGGCGGAATTTATGTCTACAATAAGCATTACTGCAGGGTTGATGGTAACCTGCTTATCAGAAGTACACAGCCGACGTCAGAACGAGGCCTGTGTTTTCGGCTATTATACTACAGCCTGATAATGTGCAATTGGCGGGGAATGCCAAGTTGCACCTATGTGTCAAGGTGATTAAGGTATCTGACGCGTTTAGTCAGTAATCCCAGGGCGACGCCACGAACTGTCCTTATTGAAGAACATTGTATTGACCATGCACGAATATTCAAATGTTTACCAGCTTGATGAATGCCTAATGTATACCTATCGATTTCCGGTCAGCATGACCTTGTTTACACTGACTGTTCCTGTTGATACCATGTGTGTTCTCGTCAATAAATGTTTTGAAATGTGCCTGCAGTGTCCAAGCATCCTTGACTACTGCATGTGAGTGTATGGGTTGCAGGGTCTACATACATAAGAGCCTAAACACATTCGCGCCTTCATTTGCACCCACACTCAGTTCATCATCCGCTCGCACTACACACCTAACAACATGTATACTGTCTTGGGCCAGTGATCACCTCAACAAGAGAAAAGTACAGTTACATTTTTGGTGGACCAGTTACGTGGGCTCTTCTGATACATTTCTGGTGGACAGAGCGAGAAATTAACATTTCCGTGGACTTATGCTACATTTATTATGCCTCCAGTGTTGTCCAGAAATTTACATTTCTACATGTGCTACATGTCATGAGGAACAAAGTGGACAACTGAGAATAACACACATACTCTATGCTTTCAAGTTTTGTCTACACAGGACAGAAATAGGTCATCAACTGTTGACCCAGATAAACAGTGCTAGCATTTATGTTATAATGCTACATAAACCACAACAGGACAAGTACTGAAGTTAACATCTAGGCATTTGCTACGTGGACCACAACTGCAAATCGAGTCCCTTTTTGTAAACAGTACCGCTGGTCGTTTACACATTTCAGTCAACAACAGACTTTTCTACGCCCGAGCATTCAAGCTACATTGTTCGAGGTCAAGTTCCTGTTTGTAAACAGTACGTGGAAACTGTAAACATTCTATGTGCAAGTCCTAAGTCGAGAAGGTCATAGTAACTTTTGTTCGTGAATACCACTTTATGCTACAGTGGATTTGACATTCAGTGCGCGCTTGACATTTTGTTTCTGTGTTCGCAAGGAGCAAGAAATTTACTTTAGTTTCAGCTGTGACTGAACTTGTTTTGCAACACATTGAATTGATTGCTATTTATGTTAATTGTACTATTTTTGTGTATTTTTCTTGTGTTTTTTGCGGGTTTTCGGTTGGTGGGTCTTACAGTAAATATGCCACTTAATCGAGGGTTACTGTAAGCGTTCTGTAGGGATTGCAATTTTCTTAATTGAAATTTGCTAGCGACTTTTGTTGCTATATTTTTTTTTTTAGCTGTGACGACATCAGTTAGTGTTGTTTTCGTTATTTTTCCGTTCTT
This sequence comes from Oreohelix idahoensis, assembly GCA_024509875.1. Lineage (NCBI taxonomy): Eukaryota > Metazoa > Mollusca > Gastropoda > Stylommatophora > Oreohelicidae > Oreohelix > Oreohelix idahoensis. Next base: position 120,765 of record JAMPIV010001465.1, read on the forward strand.
TGATTTTCGATTAATTTTGTTTGTATCTGTTCTTCTCTCATTCCTTCCGTTTATTTCTTTACACCTTTTCGTTTATAACAGTGTTGCCATTTGTCTTGTTTATTTTTCGCGGTTATCATTACACATTTGTGTAACATTTTCTTTACTTTTTGCTGTATTGTTTATTTGACTTCCGCGAACGTTTTCGGTCATTGTTCTGTATTTTTGTCTTTGTATTTATGATTGTTCTACATTATTGTCATACACAGTCTACATACATACACTTGGTCATGTATTATTATTATTGATAAGGTACACTCTTCATATAGAGATTGTTAATAAAATATTATTATATAAGATATTTATACAAGTTCTTTGATAAAAGACTTGTTATCCACAAAGATTGAGACAAGGTGAAATACATATTCAAGTTCTTTATCAAAAAAAAAAAAAAAAAAAAAGACTTGTGCCCATAGTGAGTGGGATATAAAGGAATTATTTTCCACAGGTACTCAAGTGATTTTTTGTTACATTGTAAACAAGAGGACCATACAAGGTCTTTGTCTAAGACTAAGAGAGTGAAATAAAGTGAAGTGAGTATACAAGTCTAGCATTTCAGACTTGTCTCCCATTGAAGTGGGATAAGGTAATTGTTGAATTTTTCAGGTTACTGATCTCATTAGACAGAATGTCTACATTGGATTTCTTCATCCAGCAAGGGTTGACCCTTGGTAAGTCTGGTAAAGAATTGGAAGAATATTCATCTGCTCAATTCGCCACTGCATTAAAGTCAGAAGAAAAGAAACAAAAAGAGGAAATTAAATTGAAAGCAGAAGCTGAACAAAGGAGAGCAGAAGCTGAACTAAAGAAGCTAGATGCTGAGAATAGAAGATTAGAACTTGAAGAGAAAAGGTATCAAAGAGAAGCTGCTGCAGAGGAGAGAAAACTTCAAGCTGCTGCTGAGGAGAGAAAAGCTCAAGCTGCTGCTGAGGAGAGAAAAGCTCAAGCTGCTGCTGAGGAGAGAAAAGCTCATGCTGCTGCTGAGGAGAGAAAAGCTCAGGCAGATGAAAGAAAATTCCAGATGGAAATGGAAGACAAAAAACTTCAAGCTGCTGCAGAGGAGAGAAAAATTCAAGCTCAAGCTCAAGCTGCTGCAGAGGAGAGAAAACTTCAAGCTGCTGCTGAGGCTGAAATTAGAAAAATGGAACATGAGGAAAGAAAACAGAAGATGGAACTTGATGAAAGACTCGCAACTTTGGAGTTAGAGAAACTGAAATTGGCGAGTACGGGTGCTCAGCAAACAACTTCGAGTACGACAAAGGAGTTTGTAAGTAGGATCAAACTACCCCATTTCAATCCTTTAAAGGATGACGTAGCAGATTATCTAGATAGATTCCAATTTTTATGCGATACGCATAACATAAAAAAGGAAAAATATGTTGAACAACTGATGGAATTTTTTACAGGTGACACAGTGACTACTCTTATGACAATAGACGAACATGACAGGACTAATTATGATGTTGTCAGAGCAGCATTGCTAAAAAAATACCAACTAAAAGAAGAAGACTATCGTCTTCATTTTAGGACAATGTTGCCAGAAAATGGAGTAGATTTCTCTGATTTTGTTACAAAAATACGTCGTACATTTACACGATGGGTTGAGTTGTCTCAGACTGAGAAAACATATGAAGGTCTAATGGACTTATTATTGAGAGATAAGGTTTTGTCATCTGTTAATGATTCTTTTCTTGCATTCCTTCATGAGCGTAAGCCTAAAAACTTAAAAGATATGGAGGAATACTGTTGTCAGTATGCCACCGCGCATCCCCATGCTACAGTTAGCAATTCTAAAGTGAAAGAAGGGTTGCCAGCTGCTTCGGCAACACCATATGGCCATAATTTCAAAAAAAAATTTCAGGGTGCTCAACAAAACTGGAATAGGGGAAGTAATCAGAATTACACTCAGAAGCGGAGTAATCCAACACACGTTGGTTCTTCGTCTATGAATTGGAGACAAGATGGTAGTTCTCGTAATTTTAATGGTAATAATCTTAGACACTTTCGCAAGGGTTATCGTAATAATAACCATTCGAGCTTTCGAGATAACCATTCTCGACGTCAAGATTATGACGATGGTGAATTTAGAAACCGGGATTCAAACCGGAATGATGATTACAATAGGCAATATGATAACAATTACAGGGGAAATGATAGTCGAAATAATTACAGGGGAAATGATAATCGAGGCAGACCTAGGTTTAACAAAAAAAGACCTTTCCAACAGGCAAACTCTGCACAACAAGAGTTTGATGGAGCCTGTAATACAGTAAATGATAGTGGTAACTCTAGGGCTATCACTGGTTGTGCTTTCGATTTTGGGAGAGCAACTGAATGCCCCCAATGCTTAACATTGTTCGACTCATCGACTGTATCTACTCTAAGTTGTGGTCACCCTCTTCCTGCTCTACCTGCTACAGTTGTGCATGATGGGAGAGGATCTCTCATCTTACATAAAGGTCTAATAAATGATAGGCTAGTCTCAGTACTTTTCGATTCGGGATGTACTACCGTCGGGGTTAGGCAGTCTCTGATAGATCCTTGCTGTGCCACTGGAAAAGTGGTCAAATGTGTTACATTTGATGGGACCATAGAAGAATATCCTACTGCTATTATTAGGATTGACACTCCCTTCTTCACAGGAGATGTCCATGCATGTCTTCTTCCTAATCCTATTGCGGATCTTATAATCGGTCATATTCATGGGGTTAAGGAATGCACCCCGCAACAAATTTCTAGTTGGGAGAAAAAAAACATTCAAACGGTCAATGCAGTGGTGACAAGAGCTCAAGCACTTAATCCCCCAACTTCATCGGATAATAGTAATGAAGTTGATAGCCAAGACGAGCACTTGGTGATTTCCCATGACTCGTTTGTTAAACGTCAAGAAGAGGATCCTTCTTTGAGGAAATTCTTCCTTCTTGCAAAGAAAGGGGATCCCAATCAAAATACTAATCACAAATCGTATATTACTATGAAGAATGGTATATTGGTACGGATGGTACAACACTCGGACAAGTCTATGCACTCGCAAATTCTTGTGCCTAAGTGTATGAGAGCCTTAATTCTTCAGCATGCACACGATTCTCAGTGTGCTGGACACATGGGGTTTTCCAGAACTAAAACTAGAGTCCTTGCGTCCTTCTTTTGGCCATTCGTGAATAGAGACATCCGAATTTATTGCCGATCTTGCAAAATTTGTCAAGAGGTCAAGTCTAGAGGTCCGAGACATGCTGCTCCTATTCAGGCTGCAGATATTCCGATTCGGCCGTTTCAGAAAATGGCTATAGACATCATTGGTCCGTTCAAAATTAAGTCAGCCAGAGGACACCAATTTATCCTCACTTGCGTGGACATGTGCACGCGTTGGCCAGAGGCTATTCCTCTGAAGAGCATATCAACTGTCGATATCGCTGATGCTCTTTGGCTCATATTTTCTCGTCTGGGATTCCCCGGAGAAATACTGTCGGACCACGGCACTCAGTTAATTTCGGACGTTATGTCTCAGGTAATGGCTACGCTAGACATTAAAAGGTCTCTCAGTAGTATTTATCATCCAATGTCCAATGGATTGGTAGAACGTCTTAACAGGACACTAAAGAACTTACTTGGCAAGATAATGGAGGATCATCCTGAAGATTGGGACAGGGTTTTACCTGCAGTCCTCTTTGCCTATAGAGAAGTTCCCAACGAGCATACAGGGTTTTCTCCTTTCGAACTTGTCTTTGGTGTGCAACCGCGTGGTCCGATGTCCTTGTTACACGATTTGATAACTTCTGATAATATTGACGATGATACACAATCGTCATATGAATATGTAATTTCTCTAAGAGAAAAGATTATCGAATCGTGCAGGTTAGCAACTTCATCTTCCAAATTTGCGAAAGAAAAAGCTAGGCGATTTGCTAACAAGAAAAGACGCCTACGTCAACTTTGTCCTGGAGACAAAGCATATGTCTTACTTCCCTCAAGAGAGAATAGACTTCTCATTTCATGGAAAGGTCCATACACTATAGTCTCCAAAATTTCCGATGTCGACTATATCGTCGATGTGGATGAAAAGCATAAAACCTTCCATATAAATATGCTAACAGAGTTTATTGAACGTCCAGACTATTTGCAGCCTATTTTCCAGGCGACGGACGACTCTCCAGTCCAACATGGTCACATCTCATCCTTGTCCGTTATACAGGATGAGGAAACTATTTTTTCTGACGTTAACTTACCTCTTCCTGCGATTCCACTGAATTCAACGGAATCGTGGAGGGACGTTACAATCTCGTCAAACTTGTCTTTTGAGGAGCAACGTCAAGTATCCTCTACGCTACAATCATATCAGGATGTCCTTACCGACATTCCTGGACACACAGATGTCATAGAACATGACATCATACTTACTGATCGTAATCCGATCAGAGTAAGACCATACCCAATACCTATTCATTTTCAAGCACAAGTCGAGAAAGAATTGGATGAAATGATTCAACTGCAAATAATTGAACCATCCACTTCAGCTTATTCTTCGTCGATAGTTATTGTTCGAAAAAAAGACAATAACATACGTCTTTGCGTTGACTATCGCAAATTAAATCAAGTTACGAAGTTCGATGCTGAACCTATGCCATTATTAGATGATCTACTTATTAGACTTTCTAAAGCTAAATTCTTTACTAAACTAGACTTGTCGAAAGGTTATTGGCAAGTCCCACTGACGGAACACGCCAAACCTCTCACTGCTTTTTCGACACCTAGGGGTCTGTTTCAATGGAATTTTATGCCTTTCGGGCTTATGAACGCCCCAGCGACTTTCGTGCGCATGATGCGACGAATTCTATCAGATCGTGCAGATGTCATCGCATATTTAGACGACATCTGTCTTTTCAGCGATACTTGGGAAGAACACTATTTGGGTCTAAAGGAATTGCTATCTACTCTACGGGAGCATAGTTTGACTGCAAAACCCTCTAAAGCTTTTGTTGGGTTTAGTGAAATTTCCTTCCTAGGTCATCGAGTTGGTCATGGTCTGTTGAAGACAGAGGACCAAAACATTTCGAAGATATTAAATATCTCGGTTCCGAAGACAAAAAAGCAAGTGCGTAGTCTCTTGGGATTGATACAATTCTATGGAAGATTCATTGAGAATCTGTCCTCCATTATGGCACCACTTTCATCGTTATTGAAAAAAGGTTCTCCTAATATGGTGCGCTGGTCCCAGGAATGCCAATCTTCATTGGATCAGGTTAAGAATTTGTTCTCATCTCATCCTATCTTAAGACTACCAACGATTGATAAGACTTTTGTTCTTCGTAGTGATGCCTCTTCCACTGGGATTGGAGCGGCACTAATGCAGGAATATTCAGGAACTCTGCATCCTGTAATGTATATTTCTAGGAAGCTAAATGCGGCAGAAAGGAATTACTCGGTTTTAGACCGTGAATTGTTGGCTATGGTTTGGTCCATTCTTAAGCTACAAAGGTTCCTTCTGGGCGCGCATTTCTTTATGGAAACCGACCAAAAAGCTCTTACGGCTATGCAAAGTAAGGATTTGAAGAGCTCGAGATCTACTCGTTATGCTATTGCTCTTCAGCCTTTCCATTTCACGGTGCGAGCTATCCGTGGTTCGGATAATGTGATGGCGGACATATTGTCCAGATGCCCACATGATTCCAGTTAAATCTTGTGTCCCAGTTTTTCCTGATACACTTTCAGACTTAGGTCTGTCCATAATATCATAATATGTTGTAATACAAATGTATTTGGATGATGCTTAGATAATTTAACAAATTTCATTTTGTCCATCCATCAATGATATGTTGCTATAGGGTCAAAGGTAGACAGATGCCCATGGGCAGGTTTTTTTTTTAAGCTAGTTCTTGGGAACTAGGGCAGCTCACCGGTCCTCCATTACAGAATTACAGAACATATATGTTGTGCTCAAGGTAGCCATCCAAGACTATTAGTCTTCATACCATCCAGAAATCCAGTGACGAAGATATATTGTGGGAACCGCAGATTGGCGGAATTTATGTCTACAATAAGCATTACTGCAGGGTTGATGGTAACCTGCTTATCAGAAGTACACAGCCGACGTCAGAACGAGGCCTGTGTTTTCGGCTATTATACTACAGCCTGATAATGTGCAATTGGCGGGGAATGCCAAGTTGCACCTATGTGTCAAGGTGATTAAGGTATCTGACGCGTTTAGTCAGTAATCCCAGGGCGACGCCACGAACTGTCCTTATTGAAGAACATTGTATTGACCATGCACGAATATTCAAATGTTTACCAGCTTGATGAATGCCTAATGTATACCTATCGATTTCCGGTCAGCATGACCTTGTTTACACTGACTGTTCCTGTTGATACCATGTGTGTTCTCGTCAATAAATGTTTTGAAATGTGCCTGCAGTGTCCAAGCATCCTTGACTACTGCATGTGAGTGTATGGGTTGCAGGGTCTACATACATAAGAGCCTAAACACATTCGCGCCTTCATTCGCACCCACACTCAGTTCATCATCCGCTCGCACTACACACCTAACAACATGTATACTGTCTTGGGCCAGTGATCACCTCAACAAGAGAAAAGTACAGTTACAATAAGCTGATATGTTAACAATTTAGTCACATTTATTAGACAAGCTGATATATCAACAATTTTGTCACATAATTAGACAAGCTGATGTCAACAATTTAGTCATATAATTAGACAAGCTGATATATCAACAATTTAGTCACATAATTAGACAAGGTGATATTTTAACAATTTAATCACATAATTAGACAAGCTATGTCAACAATTTAGACATATAATTATACAAGCTGATATATCAGCAATTTAGTCATATAATTAGACAAGCTGATAATCAACAATTTAGTCACATAATTAGACAAGCTGATAGATATGCCAACAATTTAGTCAAATAATTAGACAAGCTAATATGTCAACAATTTTGTCACATAATTAGACAAGCTGATATTAGGTACCCCAAACTGCCCGTTTTTAACCGCATACGGCACAAAATTCTCATTTTGTCTATAACTTCAGCCAAGGAGTGCAACTTTATTTCATATAGCATTTAAATACAATTGGTATCAACAGAAAGCTTGTTATTATTGTCTATATGGGTGCAAAAATAGTTTGAAGTATTATGAATGAGTTTGTCATTTTAGTGTTTAAAAAGTATGTGTAAACGGGTTTCGCGCGGTCGCGGCAAAAGTGAAGTAATGGGGTTACCCTTTTCAAATCGCCAGCAGTGCATGGCAAATGACATCAACCTACTTTAAATAGTCTCATATTGTCCAGCAGTGAATGCCCTTTCAATCCGTGCCTAGGACATATTTATTGTAAAATTTGCGATTTTATGACAAAATAGCTATATTTTCCGTGGGAAAAGGTCGATTTTCATGTGTCCTATATCAATATAAATAGCAACACCATTTTCCTACATAATTTCCAAAAATGAAAGTGATCCGCAAAAAAGCCAGGGACTGCGGTCCGTGCAAACGCGCACACATTCCCGCTAGTTTTAAGTCATTCGGCTGCTTGGTTTGCCACTAACATTGGGCCAATGTGAGAAGGAAAATTTATCATGGCTGAGTCGAATCCAACGCTAATTTTACACGAATGTATTGGTAAGAATATATTCTGTTTTTTGGAAGTGATTTCATTACGTACTAATTTGTTTTCATGTTTAAAAAACTACATTGAGTGCTTCACCTACAGTCGTCAGCTACGACGTGAACTGGGTGAATTCAATGTTGGTGTTTTGAACCTTCCCTATTTAATTAGGTGAGTTTTTAAGAGATGATACTTATTAAATCACATAGTTCCTAAGTTTTTATGGGTGCAGCAATTTGGAATTTATGTGTTTTTAGCCTCTGGCTCGAGTTTGGGTCTTTCAAAACTAGGTATTTCGGTCCTAGTTTACTGATTGACACAAAATGGCTGACGTTACTTTTCCTGTGAGTGCCTAGGTCTAGAAATAGCACTACCGTCTCCTTAAATCATTTTAAATTTATGACCACTCAAAGTTGGCATTTTGACAAGTTACGCAACATGATCAATTTTTCAAATATTCAAAATTGCATAACTTTTGAACAAATTCACCTAGGGCACTACCTTTGGTACCAAAATGCTTATAATAAATAGATCTACTCATCTACATATGTTATTAACAGAAATATGTAATTTAAAAATTCAGTTTGGAGTACCTACTGATATATCAACAATTTTGTCACATAATTAGATAAGCTGATATGTCAACAATTTTGTCACATAATTAGACAAGCTGATACGACAACAATTTAGTCACATAATTATAATAATAATAATAAATTCTTTAAGCACCAAACACGGCGCATAAGGCAGAAACCAGTGCTCTCCATGTTGTTCGTTGTGACGCCACTCCTCTTAGCTCTTGCACATTATTTAGGCCCAACGTTCTTCCTTCTCTTATTATTGTTCTTCTGAGTGTTTCTTTTGGTCTTCCTTTTTTCCTCTTACCCTCAGGAACCCAAGTCAGTGCCTGCAATGGTATTCTGTTGTTCTGCATTCGTAGGACATGACCGATATATGTCCATCGTCTTTTCCTTATATAGTCGGAGACATATTTCTGCCTAGAGTCTTCTCTTATTTGTCGATTAGTCTTGAATTCTTTCCAACTGATGTTCATGAGTTTTCTAAGACATTTGTTCTCGAATGTATTCAGCTTGTTCTCCAATGATTTTGTTATTTTCCAACTCTCACACCCGTATGTTAACACTGAGATAACATTTGAATTAAACAGACGAAGCTTGGTATGTATATTCAATGATCGTAATTTCCAAATGTTAGATAATCTATTGAAGGCGCTAGCTGCCAAAGCAATTCTAGTATGGATTTCTCTTGTTGTGTCACCATCCTGAGTCATTTTACTGCCTAAATAATTGACCCCTTCAACTTTCTGTAGTTTTTCCCCGTTCAAGATGATATCAAAGGTCTCGTTAGAAAAGTTCATAGCTTTAGTTTTAGAGGCATTTATTTGGAGACCTATTTTAACCGAGAGATGACACAAATTATTTACTGCTTCTTGAGATTGTCTGGGTGTTGAACTTAAGAATGCTAAATCATCTGCGAAATCCAGGTCCCCCAGGAATTTTCCATTTGTCCATTTTATACCTAATTGTTCATTGGGGGTATAGTTTCTCATAACCCAATCAACAGCTATTCCAAAAAGTAGTAGTGACATAATACAGCCTTGTTTCACCCCTGTTTCTACTGTAAACCATTCTGTATTCCCTTTATTTGTTCTAACACAACATCTTGCATCGTCATATAGCGCTTTGATTATATTCACATATTTTGTTGGAAAACCATAGATTGTAAGTATCTTCCACAATGATGGGCGGTGTAGACTATCAAAGGCTTTTTGAAAATCGACGAAGGTGATAATAAGTGGCGATTGCATTTCCACTGATTCTTCTATAATTGTTCTTAGTGTGAATATTTGATCAATACATGATCGTTTCGGCCTGAAACCCGCTTGTTCTTCTCTGATCTTTTCGTCAACATGCAATTTAAGTCTTTCTAACATCATGCAATTTAATAATTTTCCAGGTACTGATAGTAGAGATATACCACGCCAGTTATTACAGTCTGATAGATCACCTTTCTTTGGTAACTTTACAATAATACTGTCTTTCCATTGTTGTGGTGGTTGTTCTTCTCTCCATACTTCATTTATAATATCTAAAATTCTCAAGAGGTTGTTGTCATTAACTGCTTTAATCATTTCCCCTGAAATTTCGTCAACTCCAGCAGCTTTAAAATTTTTTAATCTTTTAACAGCTTGTTTGATCTCGTCCAGCGTGAATTCATCACAAGTTATTGGCAAGGTGGTTGTGGGTGTTTCATTATTAAAATCAGGTGTTACTGTTGGTGGTGGTCTGTTTAGTACCTCCATGAAGTGCTCAGCCCATCTCTTCATTTGTTCTTTTTCTGTTGGTATTGAATTCCCTAATTTACCTTTAACAGGTGTTTCCATAGCAGTAGGCTGGTGACATAGTTGTTTTGTAATTTGATAAAGGCACCTGCTATTACCAGTTCTTGCAGCATTTTCAGCTTCTACGGCCAGTTCATTGATGAAATGTCTTTTATCTCTTCGAGTTTTTGTCTTCACTTCTTTATTTAACAAGTTATAAGTTAGTTTGCAAGATTCAACTGCATTATGTGTACTTGCCGCTAGTAGTTTAAGTTTTGCTGTTTTCCTTTCTTGTATTTTATCCCAAGTATCTTCTCTCATCCATTTTTTCTTTTTATGTACTAGGTATCCGGTGGTCGCTACAGCTGCTTCTGTCATTGCTGTTCTCAGTTGTTCCCATTTAGTATCGATTGTCTTGGTGGTGATATCGTTGTCAATCTTGCCTAAAGCATCGAAATAGTTGTTCATTTTGACATTATATTCCTCCTTTATATCATTTGATTGCAGTCTGTGTACATCTATTCTTCTATTTTTATTCGGTTGGTATAACTTCTTCAGTTTAATTCTCAGTTTAGCTATGCAGAGGTTATGATTGCTTCCGATCTCTGCACCTCTGTATGCTCTGATGTCTTGAACTGATGAGCAAAATTTTGCGCTTATGCAGAAGTGATCTATCTGGTTCTTAGTTCTGCCATCAGGTGAATTCCATGTTATCTTGTGGATATTCTTATGTGGAAAGATGGTGTCTGCCACAACGAGGTTTGATATTTCACAAAGTTCTAGAAGTCTTTCGCCATTTTGATTCATACAGCCTATGCCATGAGTACCGAGATATCTTTGTACTCCATCGTTGTTGTCACCTACTTTGGCGTTAAAATCGCCCATGACTGCTATTATGTCATGCTTGGGTATTGTGTTGATGGTACTTAGAAGTGCTTCATAGAAGTCATCTTTTGTGGTATCAAGAGCGTCGTTAGTTGGTGCATAACATTGTACAATTGAGAGCTTGAAAAATCTTGTCTGAAATCTAGTTAGCTAGATTTCACATAATTAGACAAGCTGATATATCAACAATTTAGTCACATAATTAGACAAGCTAATATATCACATATTTGTATGCCATAACATCGCAGAAAATGAAAAAAGTATCTAGTGGAACATATCTCTTTCAGTGGACACGAGGTAGAGGAATCTTCAGTGTTACAAAGACCTATTCCTTATTTATGAAATGAATCATTATCATCATTATTCCCCTTCAGCTCTGGGTGGAGGATAGGCTTTCTGACGTCTTCCATGCCCTAGTGTATGACCTAATGGCATATGTTTTTCCTTCTGGTCCAAGATGTTTGACGCATTTTGTTATTTGAGATTTTTTAGCCTGCTTTGATGTGTTTTTTCCAGTGTGACTGACTTGGTGCTAGCCAGAATGTTCATGTAAGGAGACGTCCTCCTTTTTTGTGCAACAGTCCATGTCCATATGCCTGAATGAGGGCATAATTTCTGAAAAGTTCAGATAACGACATTGTCAGCCATCTTGGCTTGGCAAATTCTGTTCACAAAAAGATGACATGAACTTTCTACACATGTTTTAAGGTGTTCCAATGTGCCGAGAGGCTGGATGACTACTGGGAAAGTAGTCTCAAACATTGGCTGTCTGGCATGTGAGCGGGGCGGCAACAGGCAGATGGACTTCCTCAGGAACATCCCTTGCCTCTTCCCTGGCATGGTGGCTCTACCAGGGTGACTGGATATTTCCACAATATCTTGCAAATATATTATGAATAACGCAACAAACCAGAATTATCATGAGAGTTATGGGGATCGTGCTCTGTTGCCGATTCTTCTTCTTCTTCTTTGATCCTTAGCCGCTGGCTGTCAAAGCAGTCAGTGGCCATCACGCCTAGTGGCGTCTTGTAGGGCAACAACAAATTGATTCCACTTTGCTCGGTCGGTGGCCATCCTTCGTACAGTGCCCCAACTCTGGTTCATTCTTTGCATCTCAGCCTCCACATCCTCCGCCAGGTTGTTTTTGGTCGGATTCTTTTTCGTTTTCCTTCAGGGGTCCAAAGCATAGCTGTTCTTGTGATGGCATCGGGGTCTCTTCTGAGGACATGACCAACCCAGTTCCAACGTCTGCCAGCTATGATGGTGTGCATGTCCTCTTGCTTGCTACGAGTAAGCAGATCTTGGTTAGTGATGGTATTCGGCCAAAAGATTCGGTGAATTTTTCTTAGGCATATTGTGTGAAAAGAGGACAATTTCGACATTTCCTTCTCTGTAACTCTCCAGCATTCCGCACCATAGAGAAGCACAGAAAGCACACAGCTCTGATATAATCTTAATTTTGTGCTTGTGCTGTATTGGGAGGACTTCCAGATGTTGTTTAGGCTAAAGAAGGCTGTTCTTGCCTTATTCATTCTGATGTTGATGTCTTTGCCTGCCCCGCCGTCTGGTGTTACTATGCTTCCTAGGTATGTGAAGGTATCTGTCTGTACCAATTGCTTATTCCTTACTGATATGGGCTCAGGGTTGCTCACATTGAGCGTCATGACCTCAGACTTCTTTAAATTGATGTTCAAGCCCACCTGCTGGCTAAACTTATTAAGTCTATCCGTTTTTTTCCTGGATGTGTTGATGTGAATGTGCTAGTAGTGCAATGTCATCTGCATATTCCAGATCTTCCAATGTAGAAAATGTTGTCCATCTTATTCCTCTTGGACTGCCCTCTGTTGTCTGGCGCATCACCCAGTCTATGACTGTTAAAAATAGAGTGGTTGATAAGGGGCATCCCTGTCGCACTCCTGTCTTCACCTCAAATCTGTTACCGATGCCTTCAGCAAATGTAACGAAGAAGCGTGAATGTAGAAGAAGAGGTAGGGGAGAGAAGAGGAGAGAGAGAAAAAGAAGAGCTGGTAAGAGAAAAACGAGAAAGAAAGTGGACAGACTCTCTATGACATACATTCTTTGTCCGTACAAACACCTATTTATGGAACTTCTTGGTTGTTGTTTGCCTGTCGTATAGCAGACGCATGTCAGTACAGTTGCTTTTGTTGTTCTCTACATTTCAGAGCTATACAATGTGACAGTCTTGATATCTGAGTTGAAGATTCCTATTTTGTGTGTGTTGGACTTGATTTCAATTGATTTCCATCATCATCATCTGCCATATTCTGTTATTATATGACCAAGATTTCCATCATCATCATCATCATCTGCCATCCTCTGTTATTATATGACCAAGATTTTCCATCATCATCATCAGCTGCCATCTTCTGTTATTATATGACCAAGATTTCCATCTACTTCCCAAAACAAAGAAACCTCCTCTTGCCTTATGTTTTAATATCACTGTCCCTTCCTCCAGTTTTGTCTATATCACTGATCATTCCCTCCAGTTTTGTCTATATCACGGCCAAGATAAGTGTATCAGTTCAAATCTTGTATAGGTATTTATTCAAGTGTAATCTATCAGTTGCCAATTTTTTGCTCTCGCAATCTTTGTCTTTTCTGTAAAGAATTTAAAAAACCAAACCATTATTCAGTATTCATCAGGTATTTGTATTTGAAGTGCATCATGGACAAATATTATACATTGATTCAACATACAGATCCCCATCAAGGCCAGCTCCTTGACGTGGAGATGGGGCTCAAGTACAGCCATCAGTGGCTGAAAAACCAAGACTGGCCAGGCCCTCCTAGACTCGAGCAAGACCACAGTCTGCCCTAGCAAGTCAAGGTGCTGAAGACGGAGGCAACCAGCCAAGAGGCGCACCACAGCAATCAGGATGCCACGCATTAGCGCTATGGGAAGTATGCCTATATCTGCAAAACGTTATGGCACTCGCCCTGTGATGGACACCCAGGCAGGCGCAGTGCCGGGCCCTCTGCCTCGGAAGGGCCCAACCCCTACTACTGGGGGTCCTCCTCAATTGCCCCGGGGAGCCAGGAGGCATGAGAATAGAGCTACTGGCCAAGCAAAGAAAAGACCATTTAAAATAATGCACTGGAATGCAAAACTATATGGACCCCTGTATGAACTACAAAAGACAGTGAAGTTTATACAAGAAACAACATTGCAGATATAGACAATATATTTCAAGCGAACGAAAGAAGAAGAAGAAGAACATACAGATTTGGTTTTACACAAGAATGTTAAAAATAGCATCAGCAGGTAAGACAATAAATGAACCTGTCTGTAAGAAGCTTACAGCACTTAACATAAAGAAGTAGTCCAAGATTCTTGGGGCATGTTATGAGAGGCTGAACAATAAAATTCTACTCGTGACAACAGGCAACACTGACAGAACAAGAGATAGAGGAGGACAAAAGAGAGAAGATACTCAGCATCATGGTATAAACATAAGCCAACAACTGAACTATAAATAGCACAGGAAACTGTGATAACAAATGATGACATATGACAGCTGGCATGGGGCTTGAAGAAGCAGACATAAAAATTAACAACAAATACAACTACTAGACTGGATAGAACATAACTTCAAACTTGTATAGCCAGACATGCCATCAGGTGAAATATACAGGGGATGGGAAGAATGGGGACACCAATGAGAGACTCTACACTGGAATGGTCAAGAGAAAAACAAAGTGACCAGAACTTCATGGTCTGATGGGACGAAAATGGCCTAAAAGTTCAGTGGAGAGAAACATGATGATGATGAGGGTGACACTGAATATCCACATTCCTCACAGAATACCTAAATTTGTCACTGAATACCTAAATTTGTCACTGAATACCTAAATTTGTCACTGAATACCTATATTTGTCAATGAATACCTTCTTTCATCTTTGAATGCCTACATTCATCACTGAATACTTACATGTTTGGACAGGAGAGCTCTCTGGAACAATCTGAGGAAAGCAGCCAGTGAAAATCTGTACATGTTGTTAATCTTGGCCAGATCTGAGATGACAAAAAACAGGCAGCTTCCACTCTCAGCCAAAGGGAGGTAAGTGTTGCGCTCCTGGTCCAGGGATGCTTGCAAGCGGACAGATTCTGTCAATGATTCGGTGATGGTGATACTGCTAGCCTTCGTCTTATTGAGTGAGTCCAGGAGTTCTTTGTTTTCTAGAATATTGCCCTTGGCATTGGCTAATTCCTAACATGACAAAAAATAACAAGTCTATGGTCAAGTTCTATGGCAAAAACTACAGTACGAACTGAATAATCAAAGACATATTTTTTACTGTTAACAAAAGTTAGCAGACCAAGATCTCATATTTCAGTTACGTAACTGTTACATCATATCTGCCTAAAACCCATTTGTCTTACATCAAGTGCTCTATTTACAAGCTAACCTCTAGTAAACTAGATTCTAGCTTGGCCAACTGGATTTTCAGTTGCTCCTCCTGTCTCAATAGTTCAGTCTTCCTCACTTCCAGTTCTGGCTTCTCATGCTGCAAGGTGCTTGCCAGGAGCTAAATCAAAATTTGAAAGAGAAAAGCCAGAAGTCAAATATTAATAATATAACAGCTGCTTGTGTCTGTGGGAAAGGAAAAATAGGTTCTATAAATGTGGATGTGTGTGAAAGAAAGGAAAGCTGTAAGTATATGACAGTGTTTTTTGTATGTGCATGTATGTGCATGTATGTGAATGTATGTGCATGTATGTGCATGTATGTGAAAGCAAGAAAGGTTACGTGCATGAAAGAGTCAAGTTGTATGAACACTAATGCGTGCAAGTCGTGTGTATGCCAGTTTTATAATTCAATAATCATCATCATTACTAACTCAGCACAAGCCTTCAACAAAAACACACCAAGACTTGCTGTCCTGTGCTATCAACAAAAACACACCAAGACTTGCTGTCCTGCACTATCATCAACAAAAACACACCAAGACTTGCTGTCATGTGCTATCATCAACAAAAACACACCAAGACTTGATGTCCTGTGCTATCATCAACAAAAACACACCAAGACGTGCTGTCATGTGCTATCATTAACAAAAACACACCAAGACATGCTGTCCAGTGCTATCAACAAAAACACACCAAGACTTGCTGTCCTGTGCTATCATCAACAAAAATACACCAAGACATGCTGTCCAGTGCTATCAACAAAAACACACCAAGACTTGCTGTCCTGTGCTATCATCAACAAAAACACACCAAGATGTGCTGTCATGTGCTATCATCAACAAAAACACACTAAGACTTGCTGTCATGTGCTATCATCAACAAAAACACACCAAGACTTGATGTCCTGTGCTATCATCAACAAAAACACACCAAGATGTGCTGTCATGTGCTATCATCAACAAAAACACACCAAGACATGCTGGCCAGTGCTATCAACAAAAACACACCAAGACGTGCTGTCCTGTGCTATCATCAACAAAAACACACTAAGATGTGCTGTCATGTGCTATCATCAACAAAAACACACCAAGACTTGCTGTCATGTGCTATCATCAACAAAAACACACCAAGATGTGCTGTCCTGTGCTATCATCAACAAAAACACACCAAGACGTGCTGTCATGTGCTATCATCAGCAAAAACACACCAAGACTTGCTGTCATGTGCTATCATCAACAAAAACACACCAAGACTTGATGTCCTGTGCTATCATCAACAAAAACACACCAAGACGTGCTGTCATGTGCTATCATCAACAAAAACACATCAAAACGTGCTGTCCTGTGCTATCATCAACAAAAACACACCAAGACGTGCTGTCCTGTGCTATCATCAACAAAAACACACCAAGACTTGCTGTCCTGTGCTATCATCAACAAAAACACACCAAGACTTGCTGTCCTGCACTATCATCAACAAAAACACACCAAGACATGCTGTCCTGTGCTATCATCAACAAAAACACACCAAGACATGCCATCCTGTGCTATCATCAACAAAAACACACCAAGATGTGCTGTCATGTGCTATCATCAACAAAAACACACCAAGACTTGCTGTCCTGTGCTATCATCAACAAAAACACACCAAGACTTGCTGTCCTGTGCTATTAACAAAAACACACCAAGATGTGCTGTCCTGTGCTATCATCAACAAAAACACACCAAGATGTGCTGTCATCAACAAAAACACACCAAGATGTGCTGCCCTGTGTTATCATCAACAAAAACACACCAAGACATGCTGTCCTGTGCTATCATCAACAAAACACACCAAGACATGCTGTCATGTGCTATCATCAACAAAAACACACCAAGACGTGCTGTCCTGTGCTATCATCAACAAAAACACACCAAGACGTGCTGTCCCATGCTATCATCAACAAAAACACACCAAGACGTGCTGTCCCGTGCTATCATTAGCAAAACACACCAAGACGTGCTGTCATGTGCTATCATCAACAAAAACACACCAAGTCATGCTGTCCTGTGCTATCATACCAAAAACACACCAAGACTTGCTGTCCTGTGCTATCATCAACAAAAACACACCAAGACTTGCTGTCCTGTGCTATCATCAACAAAAACACACCAAGACATGCTGTCATGTGCTATCATCAACAAAAACACACCAAGACTTGCTGTCCTGTGCTATCCATTCAAGTTTTATTTCTCTGTTCTGTCTCCAGTTCCCTTCTCCATGTGTTTTTTAATCTTTTTCTATTTTTCTGACCCTGAAGATTCCAGACCAAGGACTGCCTTGTAACACTATCAGCTAATTTCCTCAATGAGTGTCCTATCCATCGCTGGCATGTTCACCTCACCTCTGGTTCCACTAATATTTATCTAGTTCTTTCCATCAGTTCCACATTAGTGATCTAGGCGTACCGTTTCAATCAATCTGTTCTGTGTCAAGCACCCATTGATGAAAGTCTGTAGCTGCCTCAATGTGTCAGAAAATGATGCAAGCATATAACTGACCGTTTAACTTTTTGACTCCATAATTATTTTCCACCCTGTGCCATAATTATTTTTTGAAGAATTCTAAACAGTGAAGTGTACTGTCTTTTAGTGTAAATTTTATGTTAACTGATTCCGTACGCAAGATCTTTTAAAAGATGCAATGGCCGACCGCTGGGACCGCAAGATCTTTTAAAAGATGCTGATTTATTTAGTTGTTTCTTTCTATTCTGATATTTTATACTGCCCGGAATTTATCTCGAACGGAAGTAAACACAAAACTGGGCAAATTTCAACAAGCTTCAACGTCTTTTATTTGCGTTTGAAGGGATTTTTTCACATTTATCTTCATCTTTAATCGTGTTTTGTCGTATCGTCATAATGGCCGAAAAACACACAGGATATGTTACTAATATGTGAACAGTGAACAAACTGTGTGATCAACCATAACTTTTTTACTTTTTCTGTGTTTCTAAATGGATTACCTGCACAAAGAGAGCAGTGAAACTGTATTGTGATAACAATTTATGTTACAAGCCTTATGCAAGTCGAAAATTTTTAGTTCAAAATTTCAAGTTATCTTTTTTCCGTGTACATGTTATCTGTTATAACATAAACATAACATAAAATTAGCTAGAAAGGCATATGGATTTATATTGTTCATCGAATGTACTTTAATTTGATATATAATATGTTATACTTAACTCATGATTAGACACACATTGTCAGTAAACGTAAATTGTGTATGTGTAAATTTTTGGGGCTTACAAATAATTCCATCCAGAGCTGAAAATAATTACGTACGGAAAGAGTTAATCTATTTTTGTGAACATGTACTTATTATATACCAAACTGTAGGGAAATGGATAGAGCATTGTAATATATAACGTCTTTGGTAGTATTAACACAAGTGTGTTCGGTATACTTAAAACATTTTGCATGTAAAATTGAAAAACACTAAAAAGTTAACTGTAGAATACGATCTTACCAAAGAGAAATTACTGTTGTAGACAATAAAACTTCTTTTTAGTCTTCAAACATCAAGTTAATAAATATACAACGTAAAAAAAAAACATTGCTCATGGCCACAATTAGTACGAGGGGCGTTCAGAAAGTAATGCACCACATGGTTTTTCTCAGCTAATAATGAAGATAAAAGCATGAAATTTTGCACACTTCAAATATGGCATGTGCCAATTGTGTGCACCAAATTGCACCGCAACCGGCCAAATAATACGGCTGCACTAAACCGTTGAAATGGAGCATGTTAGCAACTTGCGTTATAAACAGTGAATTGTGATAGAATTTCTCGTTGCAGAGAAGGAAACTGTTGTGAATATTCACAAGCGTCTATGTGATGTATATGGAAGTTTTGCAGTCGACAGGAGTACAGTCAGTCGCTGGGTTCAGAGAATCAAAGAATCAGGAAGTGGAGATACAGAGCTGCTTGATCGGCCGCGCTGTGAACGTCCTGCCACAGCCACCAACGCAGAAATGTTGAAATGCGCTGAGGGCATTATTCTTACTGATAGGCGAATCACTACTCAACAATTGGCCTTACAGCTGTCAGTCAGCATTGGTAGTGCAAATGCAGTTATTAAAAACTCTCGGATTGTCTAAGGTTTGCGCAAGATGGGTTCCTCGAAGTCTCACAAATGACCACCGATTGCAAAGGAAAGCAATTTGTTCTGAATTGTTAGAGCGTTTCAATGCTGATGGAGATAACTTTTTGGCTAAGATCGTTACAGGTGACGAAACCTGGGCACATCATTTTGAACCTGAGACAAAAAGACAGTCAATGGAGTGGCATCATCCGCAATCACCAAGAAGAAAGAAATTCAAGACAATTCCTTCAGCTGGAAAGGTCATGATCCCTGTCTTTTGGGACATTGAAGGTGTGATTCTTGTGGACGTTATGCCAAGAGGAGAGACAATCAGTTCGCAAGCTTACATTAAGACATTGAAAAAACTCAATCAACATTTTCGCAGAGTTCAGCCGCACAAGAATCCAGCAGACCGGCTTCTCCTTCACGACAATGCGCGCCCTCACACAAGTCTGGCAACACAGGAAGCAATCATCAAATTGGGTTGGACTGTACTACCCCATCCACCCTATAGTCCCGATTTGGCACCCTCTGATTTTCATCTGTTTGGTCCACTTAAAGATGCACTCCGTGGGACAAGGTTTGAAGGTGGTGAAGGAGTGATTCATGCAGCGAAGAAATGGCTACATGATCAAGACAATATCTGGTACGGGCTAGGAATACATGCACTTGTTTCGCGCTGGCATAAAGCCGTACAAGTTGATGGGAATTATGTTGAATAATACCAATGTTTGCATGTCATATCCATGTATATTGTGTATAAATTTCATGCTTTTTGAATACACAGCTCCTGAGAAAAACGATGTGGTGCATTACTTTCTGAATGACCCTCGTACATTTAGTGTTATTCACACACGTTTTTACTGTGGTCCCTCGTAAGAAAAAAATAAATTATGCAATCGTGCATTACGTAATTTTCAAATAAATAAAGAAGAGTAACGTCATATAAAAACTTTTATACACCTGTTTAATGTTTTAATAGTATCCCTAGCTTCATCTTCTTCCTAGGATTAGTGATTAGATGTTACGGTAGGTCTAGTTTTGTTGCTTTTTGATCGGCCAAAATATGACTACACCCACTCATCAACTAAATCTAATGTGTCTAGCTTTTCTGCACCGATTCCGTATTTTGACAACAAACTGTGACTACCAAACAATCATCATCAATGTCAGCAATGTTTCAAAGTAGTTTGACACAATTATTTGCTTAGGAGACTTAGAAAATGTAAATATAAAGCGTGATGTATTTCTCTAGCAATAACAACGAAAAACGCAAACACGCGAATCGTCACACAAATTGTGATAATAACATCAAAACACGCATATGTGCTGCTTAACTACACTCAAATTAGTTGTTTAAATAGTAGCGGCAGTCATTCTACGAGTTTTAAAATATGAACTGCATTAAACGGACGATTTTTGGGGTTTATTTGTGATAAACTAAAAACAACGCTCGGAGCGTTGCACTGGCATGGAGAGTTGAATTTTGCAATGCTCAGAGCATTGGTCTAGAGTCAAAGAGTTAAGAAGGAAGACATTTTGTAAATGATGATTTTTACAAGTATACAGATGACAACCAACACATTCAAGAGCTGAAAGTAACTATCTCCAAGCTCCACTCATTTCTGGATTTCTCAAGCACCTCTTACCTGGCCAGTCAAACCAGCTCTGGTGGTAGTAAAGTTGATCTTGGTAATTATGGCTGAAGCATCAGGTGGAATTTCAGGATTTGGGTTTCTGGTGGTCAGGAAAATACGAAACTCCTCATTGTAGTCGATGATCTTGTCACCCACCTGTACTACATACCTTGGTCCTGCAGGGAGAACAAAGTATGATTTTAAAAAGTGCATGTGTCAGTGGCAGACATTTGCCAGTGGCAAGCATGTGCCAGTGGTAGACATGTGTCAGTGGCAGACATGTGTCAATGACAGATGGGTGCCAGTGGCAGACATGTGTCATTGGCAGACATGCATCAGTAGCAGACGTGTCAATGGCAGACATGCATTAGTGACAAGCATGTGTCTGTGGCAGTCATGTGTCAGTGACAGGCATATGTCAGTGACAGACATGTCTCAGTTGCAGGCATAAGTCAGTGACATATATCTGTCAGTGGCTGGAATTTTTCAGTGGTAGATGTGTCAGTGGCAGGCATATGTCAGTGGCAGACATGTGTCAGTGGCAGGCATGTGTTAATGGCAGACATGTTAGTGATAGGTATGTGTCTGTGGCAGATGTGTCAGTGGCAGGCATGTGTCTGTGGCAGATGTGTCAGTGGCAGGCATGTGTAAGTGGCAGGTACATGTAAGTAACAGACAAGTGTCAGCAGTAGGCATGTATCAGTGGCAGACATGTGTAAGTGGCAGATATGTGTCAGTTGCAGATATGTGTACGTGCAAGACATGTGTAAATGACAGATATACAAGTATGTCAGTGGCAGACATGTGTCAGTGGCAGGCACGTGTTAGTGGCAGACACGTGTCAGGGGCAGGCATGTGTCAGGGGCAGACATGTGTCAGTGCCAGTGTCACAGGTTGTCTCCCCTTTGCTCTGCAGTGATGGTTCAACAATGGCAAAAACCTAGAGTATCTGATGTGGGTCTTCAAAGGTATCTACCTTCACACAAGATTGCTCTGGGCAGAGATACAGATAGAAGGATGATGATGCTTCTACCTTGAGGGAGTATTCACAAGATATTTCAGAAGTCAAGAACAATGCTGAATGTGTCTTAGCAATGTTAACTTTGTATGTGCCCGACAACTTTTGTGAAGAAGTATTATATAATTTAATTTCACGTACAAGCCCCCAACTGAATTAACAGTAAAATTCTTCTTATCATTTGGCTCTATAGATGTAAATATAGATATATTAAAGAAGCTGATTCATCCGTGTGCACTTTTGTCTGTAATAACTAAATCAACTATGAATTTGTAAAAAAAACAACATATAACAAATTTAATGATCAATTACTTTGGAACAAATGTAAATAAATATGAACTGGTGATTACTAAAAAATAGGTTTCGTCATTGACTGATATCGGCTTTAAGAAACTTAGTTGTGGAATATAGGTCAATAAGTTCTGTTGTGTTGGCCTGCTAAGAATGTCACTTAGCTTCCAAACTGCTGAAGTGCTGATGCTGCCGTTTCCGCCAATTCGTCTCTGTGGTGAGGGCACTTCTCCTGGTCAAGGCAGGTATCTTCACAACCCGTTGAATGTTGGTTTCAAGTGTCGATTGCAAGCTTTGAAACACAGTACAGCTGGTATCGTAGAATCGAACCTCAAATGGTCTCGTAAACTCGTACCACAAACTTTAGAGGGAATAAAAGAACAAATTCTGCTGCTAAGTCTTTGTTTTCCTGATATTAATCAGGCGCCTTTCCCGCTGTCCATCAACAAAATCTTTCCTCTGAATTTTTACTCGCCCTGAGCGTATATCATATAACTCAGGGGATATGATGAAAATCACCATTCTTTTAGTTAATTTACTGGGGAAAATTTTGACTGGACAGCGGCAAGTGGTTTGTGCCTGGTTGGACATGGTTAAGTTTGTATATAACTCACAAAATGATAATATAAACTATGCACATGCTGATGTAATCATCACTCACTCCCTGATCCATTTGGAGTCGGGGTTACCTCTGCTTTTGGTTCCCTGTGAGAATTAGCATGAAGCAATCACCAGCACTTGCTGTGGTGGTTTATGAATATATTCTTTTCATATGCTGAGATTGCCAACCTTGTATGAACTTTTACAACCACTAGCAAGTACAAACATGTCAAATTCAAAGTATAAAATATATGTTACAACTTACCCCAAACTAGATGGGAACTAGATTTCTGGCTCAGTAGAATAGTCTTGGCAACTTATTATTTCTAGTATAGAATCTCTCTGTGACTTTGTGAGTAGGTCCTCTAAGAGTCTGGTTTCCGTATTAAAAAGTGGAGTTTCCTTAT
Organism: Oreohelix idahoensis; assembly: GCA_024509875.1. Classification (NCBI taxonomy): domain Eukaryota; kingdom Metazoa; phylum Mollusca; class Gastropoda; order Stylommatophora; family Oreohelicidae; genus Oreohelix; species Oreohelix idahoensis. Next base: position 144,159 of record JAMPIV010001465.1, read on the forward strand.
TGTATTATTCAAAAGGTGCTCCAAAACATTGTTTTCTGTTCCTAAAAGTTCAGAATCCTAACTACTACTCTTTTCTGGCTTCAGTCCAAGCTGTCTACTTTGACAATTCTGTTGTATGGCTAAAATGTGCTACATTATATTGCAGTTTTCGGCCCACGTTCTCATGTTGTTTCCTACAGGGCATTTCCAACAAACTTCCAATCAACGTGAATGTCTATTCATGCCTCAAATGCCAGCCAATACATTCGAAAGTGCATGTTATGACAACTTTCCTTATGGAATTTTCTGCATGACTCATGCATTTATAAAATTCAAATGGTAAATTTTTCATATAAGGAGTTGCTATGTCCGTCTATTCTCGGTAATGTTTACATCTACAACCTCTTACATTCATCTTGCTTATAACAAACTTGTCCATATGTTTATTCAGGTGTGTCTGTAATATGCAACCAGATTAATAATTGACGGGCACTCCCTATGCAAACAACCACTGGGCATCATTACTCAAAAATAACTTGTCGCCCATCTAGATTTACCTGTAACTCATTTCCATGTTTGAATGGAAGAAAGGTAAACATTGACAGGAACATACCAAATACTGTCAGAAGGTAGGAAAATAGAATGTGCCGACAACTGAATAGTGCACATAATTAGTACGCACAATTAAGGTAGTTCAATACTGCCGGAGAGGAAAAGAGAGCAAACCAAATTTTGTGACAGGCAGGCTTGTGTCAGTGGCAAACATGTGTCAGTGGCAGACTTGTGCCAGTGGCAGACATGTGTCAGTGGCAGGCATGTGTCAGCGTGAAATGCATGTGCCAGTGACAGATAAGTGGCATTAACTGGTGTTACGTGACAGATAAAAAACAACCCCCCCCCCCCCCCCCCCCCAACCTGCCTGCCACTGACATGGCACAAGTGTCTGATCACAGATGTGTCATTGACTGGTAAGTGTCAGTGACAGACATGTGATAGAGATAAATTTATCAATAACTGGTATGCGTCAGTGGCAGGCATGTGCAAGTGAAGAGGAGGGTGTCAGTGATAGGAGACAAGCAGTGACACGAGTGGCACATTCACTGTACTATTTTTCGACTGTAACACACTGATTTGAGCAATTAATGTACCTTTTCTTTTGTCATGACATGAGTACATGTGACTTCTCCTAAATATGAGATACGTTTTGTTCTGTCAATAACAAAAAACATTGAGATATTCACATATGATGGTACATGGCTATTGCATAATACACAAAATAAAAGTCCAATCACATAAACAAACATTTATAGGACTCATTTTGAAAGCCAGTCAAAAATTACAGGAGACTAATTTATCAAAATCAGTTCTATGACATGATACAGTCAATATTAAAGTGAACCTTGGGTGGTGACATGATATAATCAATACTAAAGTGAACCTTGAACAGTGACATCTATTACATGATACAATCAATGCTAAAGTGAACTATGGGTAGTGAGATCTATGATGTGTTATGATCAATACTAAAGTGAACCTTAAACAGTGACATCTATGACATGATATGATCAATTCATACCTGTCAACCTCCTGAGACAAAAATCTGTACGCTGGACCAAAAAAATCCTTACAAACACCCAAAAATCCTTACACAAAAAAATATATTAATAAATTATACGCAATACAGTTTTAAAATGAGAAATGACATATACAAATCTATTAGCATTTGAATTATTATGATATAAAACATGCTAATAGTCTCATGCTGTTCTTTACATATAAAAAACTTAGTGATCGTGAGGTACACTATTCTTTCGATGTACAGTGTTTTGTATTATAATCAACACATGCACTTTTAGCACTTTGCAGAATTGCATTTGTGGGCTTAAAGTCTGCACAGCATGTATCAATGTTAATCTTACACTGTAAAATAGAAGTGAGTGTGTCCGCATTCATGGTCCTCCTGCAGTCTGTGTGGATTTTTTCATCATTGAAAATGATCTTTCGCAGTCAGCATTGCTGTGAGTGAGTATCAGCAGTCGCTGAATGATGACTTTCAAATTAGGGAAGCGGATGGCACCAGTACTAGTTTTCTGGTCAACAACTTCAAGCCAATAGCTACAGAAGCTCTTTTTCTGACCACTATCTGTCAGTAGAGGCACACACACATCATATAACATACAGTAGTCATCGAACTCATCTTTCAGTGCTTCCTGATCAAGATCTTGGGCAAAAGTATCTGCCAATCTGCAGATGTTTGGATACCTGAGATTATCTTTAGTGCTTGGATCTAGCACTTTTAAGTCCTTTAGAACCTGGTTGTCAAAGGGAAATTTATCAGTAATTTTTTTAACCACTGATGTGTAAAAATTTCTGACATCCTCAAAAAATGAACTCTTTACTCCACTTTCAAGCTCCATTTCTTCGATAAATGCTCTGTTCGAAAGGCCAATTATCAGTATGCTGTCATCAATGCCACCCTCTTCCTGCTTTGGCTGAGCAAAATAGGTCTTAATAGATGCTCCCTTCTTCATTGCAAACATTTGTTCATGCAATTTCGATTTAAAATGTACTTTCAGATCATACGAGGGACGGTCAAAAAGTAATGCCTCGTAATTTTTAATTTCATTCAATAGGCAAGAAAACAGATAAAATTCACATTGAAATGCAGCCCCAAATCTGAACTTCAAAAATTTATTTCTCAATGTAGTCTCCGTTATTTGTTACAGTTTTTGTCCATCTTCTCACAAGGGCATGTATCCCCGCACGGTAAAAATTTGTGTCCTTTTTCCTAAACCACTGGCGTACAGCGCGTTTAAGGGTCTCGGTATCCTCAAAGTGATGTCCGCGAAGATCTTCTTTCAGTGGTCCAAACAGATTGAAGTCAGAAGGACTGTAAGGGGGATGTGGTAATAATGTCCAGCCAAATTCTGCAATTGCATCAATGGTGCATTTAGCGGTGTGTGGCGTGGGATTATCGTGCAACAGTAGTGCAGTTCTCTGATCTTTTAATTGGTAAAGTCGCCGAAGACGACCTGTAAGCTTCTTCAAAGTTTCAATGCAACGGTCTGCATTCACCGTGTTTCCCTGTTCCAAGAAGTCGAGAAGAATCACACCCTTCTCATCCCAAAACACGGAGGCCATAACTTTCCCTACAGATGGTGAACTTTTGAACTTCTTTCTTGTCGGCGATATTGTGTGATGCCCTTCCATTGACTGCCTCTTGGATTCTGGTTCAAAAAAATGAACCCAAGTCTCATCACCTGTCACAATATTCGATAAAAACTCTTCTCCTTCAGTTTCGTAACGGTGCAGGAGGTTGATGGCTATGGTTTTCCTTGTTTCTTTATGTCTGTCTGTCAACATTCTGGGTACCCACCGTATACAAACTTTTGAATAACCCAGGTCTTTAATGATGTTCTGGACACTGCCTTTACTAATGGACAACATGGAAGAAAGTTCATCCAGTGTTACCCGACGGTCACCACGAATGATGCCATCAACTCGATGAATGTTGTGTGGAGTCACTGCGGTAGACGGACGGCCAGACCGCTTTGCGTCAGCCATTGAGGATTGACCTACTTCAGCTTCGTCACAACGATGTACCCAACGTCGGACAGTGCTAACATCCACTGTTGAATCTCCATAAACATTCTTCAAACGTTCGTGGATGCGAATTGGGGTCTCGCCTTCAGCATTGAGGAATTCTTTGACATAACGGTGTTTTAACCGAACGTCTTTGGTAGCCATTTTTAAACTGTTACAGTGGTGCCACCTGTTACTGAAACAGGTTGGTAATGCTATACAGTGCAGAAGAGTGTTTGAGGAATCCTGCTAAATTTACAAATTGAACACCGCTGCAGTATTTACATACATAAAAAATAGGAGGCATTACTTTTTGACCTTCCCTCGTATAATCCTGAAGCTACTACTTTAATATCTTTGCTGCATAATCTACAAAAAGCATGGGTTGATCCTAACTTGGATGCATCTACAATGCCAGGGAAGAGTTTAACCCATTCGACCTGAAACTTACCATGACCTGCAAGCTCTTGTTTCTTTGAATTAGGCTCAGCCATCATTCAGTGGATGAAATATTTCAACTAATAATCTTTGTAGACGAAGATAATGATAAAAAAATACAACGAACAAAGCAAACAGCTAACAGCAAAAAAAACAAAAACAAACAAACACAATTATGAACAGAATATCAAATCTAGGAAGAAAAAACGTACCACCAAAAATTTACAAAATTATTATTTACGAGTTGGTAGCCTAGACCAGTGATAACAGATTGCCACTTTATTAAAAAATAAAGCAGCTAATCTTGAGAGCTGGCATAAAGTAGGCCTACTCAATGCAAACAAACTTTTTTTTTCTAGTTATGTAGGGCCTACACAGAATATTATGACAATTTATCGGAAATATATTGAGGGGCAAGATGTAGGCCTAACTGGAAAGATTAAGGCAGCGATTAAATTGCAACAAAGCAAAACAACAGCAATATTTAACCAAGTTATAAGTACTTAGCTTTTTTAAACAAAATGGCGTCGTTGATAACAGGTAACTTTAAAAATACGTGATGTCACGCCGAAAACAAAGTGTTTGCCGAATTCTTGGGTATAAAAGGATCTGATTGGTTGCTGGGAGAGACCTCAGTTTAAAAACGAACACCGAGATTTCCGGAATTAAAAATTAAAAAAATTGGTTAAAAAAAAAAGACAGCCGATAGGATAGTCTGGTGCTCTCTCTTCTAAACCTCTACACCTCACGGTAGAAGGGGAACGACTAAGTAAGTAAGTAAGTAAGGTTTAAAAAAAAAACCTGGTCTAGAAAATATTTTCTGATTTCAAATTTTAAAAAACTTGGGTTGGAAAATATGTTTAGAATTTTTTTAAAAAAAAAATTTTTTTTTTTTGGGGGATGGGGAGAAAAATCCGTACAACGAGAGTGTACGGCCGCACACTGCTAAAAGTATCAAAAATCCGTACATTGTACAAAAAATTCATACAGGTTGACAGGTATGTCAATTCTAAAGTGAACCTTGGGTGGTGACATTTATGACATGATATGATCAATTCTAAAGTGAACCTTGGGTAGTGACATCTATGATGTGATATGATCAATTCTAAAGTGAACCTTAGCTGGTGATATCTATGACATGATATGATCAATACTAAAGTGAACATTGGGTGGTGACATCTATGACATGATATTATCAATACTGAAGTGAACCATGGATGGTGAGATTTATGACATGATAAAATCAATACTAAAGTGAACCTTGGTTGGTGACATCTATGACATGATACAATCAATACTAAAGTGAACCTTAGTTGATGACATCTATGACATGATACAATCAATACTAAAGTGAAACTTGGTTGATGACATCTATGACATGATACAATCAATACTAAAGTGAACCTTAGTTGATGACACCTATGACATGATATGATCAATTCTAAAGTTAACCTTGGTTGTTGAGATCTATGACATGATATGATCAATACTAAAGTGAACCTTGGGTGGTGACATCTATGACATTATATGATCAATTCTAAAGTTAACCTTGGTTGTTGTGATGCCGCACTGTAATTCTTTCTTTCATCCGGCCCGATTCTGTCGTCTATTTTGTATTTCCGGCCCGATTCTGTGGTTCTATTTTGAATTTCCACCATTTTATTTATTCTCATTTGAATATATATCGTGTTTGGTAATTTTCGGTAGGGATTAAATGGGTTCGTTTATGATGGTAGGTTTATTTTATTCTAGCATCAGTTTTACCCTCTTCTGAATTTTTCCGCTATCAAGCAGATTATCGTTGTTTACGATAAATCGATATTTTCGGGCACGCGATATGACGTGTCCGGAAGCACGCGGCCGTCAGGTAACGTGACGCAATTTTAAGCCACGCGGGATTTGCAAAGGTTGCTAGTATTGATTTTTCCTAGCGCTCCCATTGGTCCGAGCAGATGCGTGGGAGAGGAATTCGCGTGGGTGTTTTCTCTTGTATATAATGAGACAGAAAACGGGGATTCGGTCTCTATGAAACGATACGTGTCAGCCGTAAGACTTCGCAATTATCGTCTCCATTGCGGGGAAGAAAAAACGATAATCGCGAGTCCCGGCAATCAGTGGGGGAGCGTAAATTTGCCCATGTGCAAAATTACCCACGGCAACAGGACCTATCTTAAGGGTCAGACCTATGGTCTCTGGCAGTGAAGTCCCTATGCTTCAGCTGGACCGTGGTTTATTTATCATACAGCCGAGAGCATCGCTATTATAGTCTCTAGCAACGGCAGGTGGCCGTGAGACTGGTTTCAATTGCGTACAGCCGGAAATCAAGGCTGTGGGGTTTTTTTTTTCCTCTAACTCCGGAGCGGGTTAAAAGAGGGAAGCTATTCAGCAGCAGAGAAGTTTTGTCGACAGTTCATCAAGTACCTCATGCTTGACGCCAGAACTTCATCATCATCATCGCAGAATTCAGGAACAGGTGACAGGGTTACCATACCTAGGTCCTGAAGTAACGAGAGGAGAGCGTAACGGAGACGCAGCATCATCAGTCGGCGAGTGTTGGAGAGACACTGAGACCAAGAGCAATAGAGAAAGAGAGATAGAGAGAGAAGGAGGGAGAAAATAGACAGGACCAGTAGGGTCTGTTCAGTATCCAGTTGAAGGATAGACACTGAGCCATTGTGTTACTCCAAGTCTATTATTTTAGCATTTCCAGCGGTGTTAGATAGCAGCGCATATCGCCTAACAAGTGGAAAGCTGTGTAGACGGTCGTTGAGGAAGAGTCAGCAGGACTAAGATAGTAAAATCTTAGTTGTGTTAGAGAGTGGAGGCTAAAGTTGACAGCCCCACAATATCAGAGTAGATTAAATCACTAATCATTTTATTGTTCCTCAGCAGGGTGACAGAAAGAGTGAATGTGATTTGGGGTTTGGGTTTTTTTCAGTGTCTACCTAATTTCATTGTTACTTGGTTTTTTTTTCAGGCCATGCAACAGCGCACGCTTTTTTATGTGATTGCTTGATGATGACATTTTAATGCTTTATTGTTGTAAATAAATATATATACATATATTTACTGGATCAGATTCTACTCTTTACTATACTTACTTTACGTCGTCTGTATAGTGGTGTCTGTGGTCGTATTTATACACCTTATCTCCTTGTGTTTCAAGGCAGTCAGAGGCGGGGAGACTATAGCCATTTTTTTTAGTCACGAAGCGGCAGGGGGAGATTCAAATCCTGGGTCTATCTCTTGAGCCAATAGTCTCACCTGTCCACAGGCATGTCATTTTCCATCTAATTCTATCTTCTCAGACTTTCTCATACTAGGGTCTTGCTTTCATTCAGGCAAACTCTATAAACTTAAAACCACTTCGTGACAAGTGGGCGGCAATCGTCCGGTGGATCATTCTGTGGAGATCAATTCTGTGATCTAGATTCATAGGTGTCTCTAGGAAGTTTTCTGAGAATAGAGTTTCTTTAAATATCCCCTAGACTTGAGCTATATTAGAACTGATCCAGTTATAGGTTTTTCCACAGGTTGCAGTCTAGTAGATTTTGTGGTATTTTTGATTTATATGACTAAGAGGTAATTGATGGCATACCGACATATTTTTCTTTAACAGGAAGGTAATTTAGTTTTTGGTAGCTTAACTAAATTTTTTTCAGGTTATTGTTCAGACTTGACGCTAGTCTGAGTTCGGGTTTTTGGGACATCGGTTATAGGAGGAATACTTCCTATTACATAACAGGTAGTTCCTTCCTTTTGTTCTCCTTTCTGTCATTTTCTGTCAGTTGTGATCTTACAGCAGTTTACAGGTAAGATGGTGGATATGGCGAAGTTACGAGCTGCCTGGCGTGACGCTGCCTAGGACATGGGAATGGATAAGGAGGAGACCAAGGCCTACATGATCAGAGAAAATGATAGGCATAATCAGAGCAAGAAAGAGGAAAGGCAAAGGATAGCCGCCGCAGAAATTGAGGAAAGGCAAAGGATAGCCGCCGCAGAAATTGAGGAAAGGCAAAGGATAGCCGCCGCAGAAGCAGCGAAAGAAGAGAGGGCAGCCGCAGCAGAGATGGAACTTCGGAAATTGGAAGCACAGGAGAGGGAGAAGGCAGCAGAGATTGAATTTCGGAAATTGGAAGCAGAGAGACAAGCAGCAGAGAAGGCAGCAGAGAGACAGCATGAACTTGCCCTGCGTTCTCTGGAACTGCAGTACCGAGCTTCAGAGGGCAGTTCAGCTAATGGCGATTCACCCGGAGCAGGAGCAACAGATACCTCAGGAAACGGAGGGCCCCGGATGGCAGCCATGAGCTTCCCATTTGACTCGTTCCCTAATGGGAATGAGAAGATTGACGTGTTCTTGGAGAAATTTCAAAGGATGGCAAAGGCATACGGGTTGGATGAGAGTCTTTGGTGTCTGAAATTATCACAATCGCTCAAAGGTCATGCGTATGAAGTTTACAACAAGCTGCTCATAGATGATCAGAACAACTTTGAGGCACTGCGAAACGCTTTGTTGCAAAGGTTTCAGTGGACACCCCGTAAATGCCAAACCATGTTCAGGGAGAGCAGGCCGGAGAAAGGAGAGAGTTTCGCACAGTTTGCCGAGCGGGTGAGAAATTACTTAACCCGGTGGAGGGAACTGTCAGGACTGGCGAAAACTTTTGAAGGGTTGGAGGAGTTAGTTATGTGTGAACAAGTAAAGGCAAACATGTCCCCCGACTTGAGGCGGTATCTGGCAGAGCAGGGTGCCCAGCAACTCGATCAGATTATTCTGTTTGCCGAAAGGTTCCAGACAGCACAGGCCGAAGTACTGGGACAGAAACGGAAAAACCCAGACCTGCCAGCCCCAGACAAAGGAGCTTCATCATCGCAGTCAGCTACTTCACCAGCTCATCAGCAACCAGGGCCTTCTCGCAAGGAGCCTCATTCTGGTTATAACTTGCGCCCCCAGCAGCATAACAGAGCACCGACAACAACCTCTCAGGAACCCACTAGGAACAGAGGAGATAATGAGAGGTATTGTCAGAATTGTAGAACCACCTCCCACTGGTCATCCCGGTGCATGAACAAACCACCAGCTCATCATGCAGCTTGTTTAAGACCGGTGAGATGGACTAAAGGGAATAAATGGGAACCTGTCCAGTCAGAGTTGTTCTCTAATAGGGGACCAGCCATAGTGAATGGGACAGCCACTACATGTTTGTTTGACAGCGGGCTCACATACCCCAGTATCATCGCTCGTCATTTGGTGAAACCAGGGCAATGGACAGGAGAAATAGTTGAGATTGGTGGCATTTTGAGAAGAGGTATCTCACAGCATCTGCCCGTAGCCAATATTGAGGTGAAATGCAAGTTTGTGTCTGGCACTATCAAGGCAGCTGTAATGGCACAGCCAGCACATGATTTTATCCTGGGAAGCCCTTACTTAGTTTTGGGAAACCCAACCACACCGATCCTTGCTAATGCAAGGGGGCCTACTGCAGGCCAGAAAAGTGAAAGGGGAAAGCCCCACATTCACGGAGCCCCGAGGGAGCTCAACCAACACCCATGTCTTGCGATGAGGAGGACAGAAGCCTCTAAAGACAGTGGAATGTTGATTACAGAGGCGTATTCGCCTGTCAGCCCTGTTCAGCCTAATAATCGCCAAACAGTGGTGACGCCTCTGATTTCGGAAGGATCTTCTTTGTCGTCGGGAATTAGGCCCCCGATGGTATTACATCTCTCAAGGGAGGGAAATACTGACAAGAAGGAACATGTGCACGGTTCTTCAAGCAACCGTAACCAGTTACGCCCTGTTACGGTGATGTCTGGCCAAGCCAGTCAGACTGTTTCCAAACACTGGGAGGCCGCACCATTTGGTAATCATTATTTACCACACGCCGCCAGGAAAATTCGTGGGCGAAGGAAACACATGAGAAGGAGGAGGAAGGGCGACCAGTCATGTTGCAGTCGACAGGAGAAAATCCCCTGGCATGACCCTCACGATCCAGGGCTTGCCAAGATTCTCAAGGATATGGAGATGGGCCTGTATGATAATGCTAATTATGATAGTGATTAGATCGGGATGTAGATCTAGATACGGACCAGTATGAATTCCAGAGATTTCAGTGATTGAGCACGGATTCCCGTACTTCAAAGGGGGGACTTATGTGATGCCGCACTGTAATTCTGTCTTTCATCCGGCCCGATTCTGTCGTCTATTTTGTATTTCCGGCCCGATTCTGTGGTTCTATTTTGAATTTCCACCATTTTATTTATTCTCATTTGAATATATATCGTGTTTGGTAATTTTCGGTAGGGATTAAATGGGTTCGTTTATGATGGTAGGTTTATTTTATTCTAGCATCAGTTTTACCCTCTTCTGAATTTTTCCGCTATCAAGCAGATTATCGTTGTTTACGATAAATCGATATTTTCGGGCACGCGATATGACGTGTCCGGAAGCACGCGGCCGTCAGGTAACGTGACGCAATTTTAAGCCACGCGGGATTTGCAAAGGTTGCTAGTATTGATTTTTCCTAGCGCTCCCATTGGTCCGAGCAGATGCGTGGGAGAGGAATTCGCGTGGGTGTTTTCTCTTGTATATAATGAGACAGAAAACGGGGATTCGGTCTCTATGAAACGATACGTGTCAGCCGTAAGACTTCGCAATTATCGTCTCCATTGCGGGGAAGAAAAACGATAATCGCGAGTCCCGGCAATCAGTGGGGGAGCGTAAATTTGCCCATGTGCAAAATTACCCACGGCAACAGGACCTATCTTAAGGGTCAGACCTATGGTCTCTGGCAGTGAAGTCCCTATGCTTCAGCTGGACCGTGGTTTATTTATCATACAGCCGAGAGCATCGCTATTATAGTCTCTAGCAACGGCAGGTGGCCGTGAGACTGGTTTCAATTGCGTACAGCCGGAAATCAAGGCTGTGGGGGTTTTTTTTTCCTCTAACTCCGGAGCGGGTTAAAAGAGGGAAGCTATTCAGCAGCAGAGAAGTTTTGTCGACAGTTCATCAAGTACCTCATGCTTGACGCCAGAACTTCATCATCATCATCGCAGAATTCAGGAACAGGTGACAGGGTTACCATACCTAGGTCCTGCAGTAACGAGAGGAGAGCGTAACGGAGACGCAGCATCATCAGTCGGCGAGTGTTGGAGAGACACTGAGACCAAGAGCAATAGAGAGAGAGAGATAGAGAGAGAGAGAAGGAGGGAGAAAATAGACAGGACCAGTAGGGTCTGTTCAGTATCCAGTTGAAGGATAGACACTGAGCCATTGTGTTACTCCAAGTCTATTATTTTAGCATTTCCAGTGGTGTTAGATAGCGGCGCATATCGCCTAACAAGTGGAAAGCTGTGTAGACGGTCGTTGAGGAAGAGTCAGCAGGACTAAGACAGTAAAATCTTAGTTGTGTTAGAGAGTGGAGGCTAAAGTTGACAGCCCCACAATATCAGAGTAGATTAAATTACTAATCATTTTATTGTTCCTCAGCAGGGTGACAGAAAGAGTGAATGTGATTTGGGGTTTGGGTTTTTTTCAGTGTCTACCTAATTTCATTGTTACTTGGTTTTTTTTTCAGGCCGTGCAACAGCGCACGCTTTTTTATGTGATTGCTTGATGATGACATTTTAATGCTTTATTGTTGTAAATAAATATATATACATATATTTACTGGATCAGATTCTACTCTTTACTATACTTACTTTATGTCGTCTGTATAGTGGTGTCTGTGGTCGTATTTATACACCTTATCTCCTTGTGTTTCAAGGCAGTCAGAGGCGGGGAGACTATAGCCATTTTTTTTAGTCACGAAGCGGCAGGGGGAGATTCAAATCCTGGGTCTATCTTTTGAGCCAATAGTCTCACCTGTCCACAGGCATGTCATTTTCCATCTAATTCTATCTTCTCAGACTTTCTCATACTAGGGTCTTGCTTTCATTCAGGCAAACTCTATAAACTTAAAACCACTTCGTGACAGTTGTTGAGATCTATGACATGCATACCTGTCAACTTGTACGAATTTTTCGTACAATGTACGGATTTTTGATACTTTTAGCAGTGTACGGCCGTACAGACTCGTTGTACGGATTTTTCTCCCCCTCCCAAAAAAAAAAAAAAAAAAAAAATTTTTTTTTTTTAAATTCTAAAAATATTTTTCAACCCAAGTTTTTTTAAATTTTAAATCAGAAAATATTTTCTAGCCCAGGTTTTTTTTTTTAACCAATTTTTTTATTCCGGAAATCTCGGCGTTCGTTTTTAAACTGGGGTCTCTCCCAGCAACCAATCAAATCCTTTTATACCCAAGAATTCGGCATACACCTTGAATTCGGCCTCAAACGCTTTCGGTTTTCAGCGTGACATGATGTATTTTTAAAGTTACCTGTTATCAACGACGACGCTTGCTTGCCACCACATTTCGACGCCATTTTGTTTAAAAAAGCTAAGTACCGGTACTTATAACTTGTTAAATATTGCTGTTGTTTTGCTTTGTTGCAATTTAATCGCGGCCTACATCTTGCCCCTCAATGTATTTCCGATAAGTTGTCATAATATTCTGTGTAGAATAACTAGAAAAAAAGTTTGTTTGCGTTGAGTAGGCCTACTTTATGCCAGCTCTCGAGGTTCGCTGCTTTATTTTTTTAATAAAGTGGCAATGTGTTATCACAGGTCTAGGCTACCAACTCGTAAATAATAATTTTGTAAATTTTTGGTGGTACGTTTTTTCTTCCTAGATTTGATATCTTGCCCTTCAATATATTTCCGATAAAGTGTCATAATATTTTGTGTAGGCCCTACATAACTAGGAAAAAAAAGTTTGTTTGCGTTGAGTAGGCCTACTTTATTCCAGCGCTCCAGATTAGCTGCTTTATTTTTTAATAAAGTGGCAATCTGTTATCGCTGGTCTAGGCTACCAACTTGTAAATAATAATTTTGTAAATTTTTGGTAGTACGTTTTTTCTTCCTAGATTTGATATTCTGTTCCTACTTTTGTTTATTTTTATTTATTTTTTTTATTTGCTGTTAGCTGTTTGCTTTGTTCGTTGTATTTTTTATTCATTCTCTTCGTCTACAAATATTATTAGTTGAAATATTTCATCCACTGAATGATGGCTGAGCCTAATTCAAAGAAACAAAAGCTTGCAGGTCATGGTAAGTTTCAGGTCGAATGGGTTAAACTCTTCCCTGGCATTGTAGATGCATCCAAGTTAGGATCAACCCATGCTTTTTGTAGATTATGCAGCAAAGATATTAAAGTAGTAGCTTCAGGATTATATGATATGAAAGTACATTTTAAATCGAAATTGCATGAACAAATGTTTGCAATGCAGAAGGGAGCATCTATTAAGACCTTTTTTGCTCAGCCAAAGGAAGAAGAGGGTGGCATTATAAGGGCTGAAGTTTTATTTGCAGGAGGTCCATGAATGCGGACACACTCACTTCTATTTTACAGTGTAAGATTAACATTGATGCATGCTGTGCAGACTTTAAGCCCACAAATGCAATTCTGCAAAGTGCTAAAAGTGCATGTGTTGATTATAATACAAAACACTGTACATCGAAAGAACAGTGTACATCATGATCACTAAGTTTTTTATATGTAAAGAACAGCATGAGACAATTAGCATGTTTTATATCACAATAATTCAAATGCTAATAGATTTGTATATGTCATTTCTCATTTAAACACTGTATTGCGTATAATTTATTAATATATTTTTTGCGTAAGGATTTTTGGGTGTTTGTAAGGATTTTTTTGGTCCGGCGTACAGATTTTTGTCTCAGGAGGTTGACAGGTATGGACATGATATGATCAATACTAAAGTGAACCATGGTACATGATACAATCAATATAAAGTGAACCTTGGGTGGTGACATCTATGACATGATATGATCAATACAAAAGTGAACCTTGGGTGGTGACATTTATGACATGATATGATCAATTCTAAAGTGAACCTTGGGTAGTTACATCTATAACATTATATGATCCATTCTAAAGTTAACCTTGGTTGTTGAGATCTATGACATGATATGATCAATACTAAAGTGAACCTTGGGTGGTGACATCTATGACATTATATGATCGATTCTAAAGTTAACCTTGGTTGTTGAGATCTATGACATGATATGATCAATACTAAAGTGAACCATGGTTGGTGACACCTATGACATGATACAATCAATTCTAAAGTGAACCTTGGGTGGTGACATCTATGACATGATACAATCAATACTAAAGTGAACCTTGGGTGGTGACATCTATGACATGATACAATCAATACTAAAGTGAACCTTGGGTGGTGACATCTATGACATGATACAATCAATACTAAAGTGAACCTTGGGTGGTGACATCTATGACATGATACAATCAATACTAAAGTGAACCTTAACCTTGGGCAGTGAGATCTCCTCGTAGAAGTGGGAACAGCACTGGTTCTACTCCATCAACATCCTGTATAATCAAGGTCTTGCCAAACCTAACAGCAAGTTCCAGGGCAGTGCTGAAGTTGGCATCCTAGATTGGTAACAAGATAAGTGGTCAGCAGGTGTTTCAGCTGTTAAGTTACTAAGCTAATAAAGGTAAGTAGAACAGCGAATAAGTAGATAATGGGTAAGGAGGTTACTGGGTGAGACAAGAAAGTATGAGAGTTAGTAGGTCAGTTGGTAAGTAGATCACCTCGTTAGTATATCATTGTGAACTAGCAGGATTGTGAAAAAAAAAGTAGGTGAGTGGGCAGAAATCATGTACTAAAGGTCCTTTAATAAAACATTGCAGTCCTTGATAGTTGTTAAGTTGATAAACTTTAGTTGTTGATAAGGTCAACAGACTGGCCACATGTGGCACATGTTATGAACGTGGGATGGATCTTACTCTGTGAGAAGTTAGGGCATTTCTTCAAGCTTCATGTCTTGATCTTAACATTTGGGCAATAATATTATGTCACTCAAATGGGAGCCGCGGTAGCATAGTGGTTAGTGCACTGGCTTCCTAGCTCAGTGGTCTATGGTTCGATTCCCAGATGAGGTGGGATTTTTTTTTAAGGCCGCAAACAGATCCTGTGTCGACCCAGCCCCAACTGGGTACCAGAGCAACTCTGGGAAGGTTAAGGCAGCTGGCGTGATGTTGACCACATCACCCCTAGTGTGCCGATGGTCAAGAAAATATGGGCCTAACACCATATTCCCAATATGCCTCAATCGGCATGTAATGGGATCCTTTACCTTTACTCAAATGTGGTCACTTATCTTCAGCAGTATATGTCAGAATATTTAAGAACTGTTCTCCGCTAGATGTCTATCACGTGTGGCAGATTGTCTTCCATATGTATGTCCAAAAGTTAACTCACTTGTATTTACCATAAGATTCTGAGTGGAAAAGTACTGCTGTTTATGAATTCTTCCTACCTTTGTTCCTAGATTATTTCCTAAACTTGTATTCCTACCTTTGATAATAGATTTCCTAACCTTCACCTTGTATTTCTACCTTTGATACTAGATTATTATTTAAAACATTCTTGTGTCCATTCTTTCCTAACCTTCACCTTGTATTCCTACCTTTGATACTAGATTTCCTAACTTTCACCTTGTATTTCTACCTTTGATACTAGATTATTATTTAAAACATTCTTGTGTCCATTTTTCTTAACCTTCACCTTGTATTTCTACCTTTGATACTAGATTATTAATTCAAACATTTTTGTGTCCATTCTTTCCTAACCTTCACCTTGTATCTCTACCTTTGTTACTAGATTATTATTTAACACATTAACCTTCACCTAGTATTCCTACCTTTGATACTAGATTATTATTTAAAACATTCTTGTGTCCATAATTTCCTAACCTTCACCCTGTACTTCTACTAAGCATCTATTCATTGGATGTGAGTACCTCTCCAGCTATGATTGAATTTTTCTACAATTATTTGCTATGCACATATTGCATGATGACGTCTATAGTTTTCACAGATCAGTGCACCAGATGTACTACTTCACCTTACTCTAATTTTCTATGTAAAAACTTCTGAATGTGTATACCTTATTATATTTCCCTTATACTTTCAGTCTATCTACTAACTTCCTGCGATGTCATATTGTCACAATATACTGACCACATTATTTACTAATGGAAGCTTCATAAACTGACATGTTTCTGTCAAATCTGCCACATAGTAAAAATGAAAAATTTTTCACATGTAACTGAATTAAAGAGTTTTGCACACATGAGAAATAAGTACATCATGACCAGGTTTTTCAGCCTCATGCTATAAATGTGGAGATACAACATGACCTCTGACCTGTTGGTTGATAACCTCCAGCCTGTTTTGCTTCAAGTGAACCTTGAGCCACTCTGTTGCCCTCGATGATGGATCCACCAAAAATGGACGCAAAGAACTCTGAGAAACAAATTAAAAATTGAAAACTTGAGTGATTTATGTTTTACAATTCACATATCAAAGTTTTTATATCACATGCACAATCATTCACATATCAAAGTTTTTATATCACATGCACATACATTCACATATCAGAGTTTTTATATCACATGTACAATCATTCACATATCAGAGATTGTATATCACACGCACAATTAATCAGTCACAGTCAGATAAAAATATCACAACAATACTGTCTGAAAGTTGGTACTTGTCAAATCATCAAAACAAAATGAGCATCTCAAACTTCAGTTTTGTCAAGCACACAAAATGGTAAGTTGTAGTCATTACATCAGGCATTTATTTCAGTGGAAAGTTGTAGTCGTTACATCAGGCATTTATTTCAGTGGAAAGTTGTAGTCGTTACATCAGGCATTTACTTCAGTGTTATGAAAACTGAAATATATCGTAACAACAGGCAAGACTGAAGGAAAAAGAGATAGGGGAAGACAAAGAGAGCAAATACTGGACAGTTTGACATCGTGGCATGGAAAGAAGTCAACATCAGAACTGATAAATTGTACTGGAGACAGGAAGTTGTGGAGAGATATGATCTCCTACGCCCCTAGGCACGGTACTTGAATAATATTTTTTGACCACTGATCTTAACTGATTAGCTTCATGATACTTGATCACAGTTTTTTTCCCTTACCAGTAAACATAAATTGTGTGTGGATACTGCCAACATCCTGGAGTTAACATTAGGTAAACGTAAAAAGTATTTAATTTTCTATACAGTACTGTTATAAATATTGGTGATAAGTAGCTGCTATGAACACATCCATCACATATAAACATAACTGGTAGCTACAATAAACACATTAAAAAAAAGAAACATAATGTATAGCTACTAAAAAATACATTCTTCTTCTTCTTAGATCCTTAACCACCGACCGTCAAAGCAGTCAGTGGCCATCACGCCTAGTGGTGTCTTGTAGGGCAACAACAAATTGATTCCACTTTGCTCGATCAGTAAAAATACATTAAAATAAACATAATGTGTAGCTGCTAAAGACACATACAAAGCAAAGAAAGTAGTGTAAAATGTGAAGTAACATTAGGTACTATAATGTGTGAGTAGTGTAAAACATGAAATAACATGAGCTACTAGAATGTGTGAGTAGTGTAAAACATGAAGTAACATGAGCTACTAGAATGTGTGAGAAGTGTAAAACATGAAGTAACATTAAGTACTATAATGTGTGAGTAGTGTAAAACATGAAGCAACATTAGGTACTAGAATGAAGTAACATCATACAGTAGTGTAAAACATGAAGTAACATTAGGTACTAGAATGTGTGAGTAGTGTAAAACATGAAGTAACATTAGGTACTAGAATGTATGAGTAGTGTAAAACATGAAGTAACATCATACAGTAGTGTAAAACATGAAGTAACATCATACAGTAGTGTAAAACATGAAGTAACATCATACAGTAGTGTAAAACATGAAGTAACATCATACATTAGTGTAAAACATGAAGTAACATCATCCAGTAGTGTAAAACATGAAGTAACATAATCAGGTAGTGTAAAACATGAAGTAACATCATTCAGTAGTGTAATACAAGAAGAAACATCATCTGGTACTGTAAAACATGAAGTAACATCATACAGTAGTGTAAAACAAGAAGTAACATCATCTGGTACTGTAAAACATGAAGTAACATCATACAGTAGTGTAAAACATGAAGTAACATCATCCAGTAGTGTAAAACATGAAGTAACATCATACAGTATTGTAAAACTTGTCTGGGATTATCTTTGTTGGGATCAATTCTGGGATCTTGTCTAGATTTTTAGATTGGTTCTATAGAAAGTTTTCTGAGAATAGATTTTTCTTTAAATATCCCCTAGACTTTGAGCTGTTAGAACTGATCCAGTTATAAGTTTTTCCACAGAAAGTTTTTCCACACAAATTTTTTCCAGGTAGCAGTTATTAGTCAGACTTGGTGCTAGTCTGAGTACGGGTTTTTGGGACAGCAATTATAGAGGAAGTATTTCCTAGTAGATAACAGGTAGTTCCTTCCGTCTTTACTTTCTGTCACATTCTCTGTATTTGTGAGCTTACAGCAGTTTACAGGTAAGATGGCAGATATGGCCAAGTTACAAGCTGCCTGGCGTGAGGCTGCTCAGGACATGGGTATGGATAAGGAGGAGACTAAGGCCTACATGATAAGAGAAAATGATAGGCATAATCAGAAAGAGGAAAGGGCAGCCGCCACAGAAGTTGAGGAAAGGCAAAAGGCAGCCGCCACAGAAGTTGTGGAAAGGCAAAGGGTGGCCGCCGCAGAGAAAGAGGAGAAGGTCCGGCTGGCCGAGATAGAACTCCGGAAAATGGAGGCAGAGGAAAGGGAGAAGGCAGCACAGAGACAGCATGAACTTGCTCTGGAACTGCAAAGTAGATCTTCGGAAGGCAGTTCAGCAAATGGAGATTCTCTTGCAGCAGGGGCGGCAGACACCTCAGGAAATGGAGGCCCCCGGATGGCAGCCATGAACTTCCTATTTGACTCGTTCCCTAATGGGAATGAGAATATTGATATGTTCTTGGAGAAATTTGAATGGATGGCAAAGGCATACGGGTTGGATGAGAGTTTGTGGTGTCTGAAATTATCGCAGTCGCTGAAAGGGCATGCGTATGACGTCTACAACAAGATGCTCATAGACGACCAGAATAGCTTTGAGGGCCTATATAACGCACTGTTACGTTTTCAGTGGCCCCCCCGTAAATGCCAAACCATGTTCAGGGAGAGCAGGCCGGAGAAGGGAGAGAGTTTTGCACAGTTTGCAGAAAGGGTGAGAAATTACCTTACTCGGTGGAGGGAATTGTCAGGACTGGCAAAAACTTTCAAAGGACTAGAAGAGTTAGTCCTGGCTGAACAAATAAAGGCAGACATGTCTCCCGACTTGAGGAGGTACCTGGCAGAGCAGGGCGCTCAGCAACTGGACCAGATAATTTTATTTTCTGAAACATTTCAGACAGCACAGGCCAAATTACTGGGCCAGAAGAGGAAACACCCAGACCTGCCAGCACTGGACAAAGGAGCTACATCATCGCATTTGTCTTCCTCTCCAGCTCACCAGCAGCAAGGGCCTTCTCGCAAGAAGCCCCATTCTGGTCATAACCTGCGCCCCCAACCGCATAACAGAGCACAGGGGACAACATCTCACGAACCCGCTAGGACCAGGAGAGATACGGTATTGTCAGAATTGTCGCACTACTTCCCACTGGACATCCCGGTGTATAAACAAACCCCCCGCTCATCATGCAGCTTGTTTAAGGCCTGTGAAAGTGACCACAGGGAATAAGTGGGAACCTGTCAAGTTGGAGAAGTTGTTCTCTAATAGTGGACCAGCTGAGGTGAATGCAACGGCAACGACTTGTTTGTTTGACAGCGGGCTCACATACCCCAGTATCGTCGCTCGTCATTTGGTGAAACCAGGGCAGTGGACAGGGGAAATAGTTGATATTGGTGGTATTTTGAGAAGAGGTACCTCACAGCGTCTACCCGTAGCCAATATTGAGGTATAGTGTAAGTTTGTGTGTGGCACAATCAAGGCAGCTGTAATGGCACAGCCAGCCTATGACTTCATTCTCGGGAGCCCATATTTAGTTTTGGGAAACCCATCCGCACCGATCCTTGCTAATGCAAGGGAGCCTACTGCAGGCCAGATAAATGATAAGGGAAAGCCCCAAATTCACGGAGCCCCACGAGAGCTCAACCAGCCATGTCTTGCGAAGGAGAGGGTGAAGACCTCTGAAGACAGTGGAATGGTTTTTGCAGAGGCGAATTCGCCCGACAGCCCTGTTCAGCTTAATGGCCAAACAGTGGTGATGCCTCTGATTATGGAAGTACCTTCTTCGTTGTCGGGAATTAGGCCCTCGATGGTATTACCGCCCTCAAGCGAGGGGGATGCTGACAAGATCGGTATGACATATGCATCCTGCCTAGTATTGGAAATGGATGTCGCTGAGGTCAGGCGCAACCCCTGGAGAGAGGGTAGAGAAAGGAGCACTCTCTACGCAACCTCTAAGCCAACCAGAGAGGAGTGAATTGCTGGCTTCCAGCAAAATTAGCCACAGGAGTTTGAACGCTCCTATTACCTCAATCAAATTGGGGAGACATCCGGAAAATGAGAGCGCAGAAACACTGCCCGGGGCAGATATTACCTTTCTTTATTCCAAGATAGAAGCTACTGGGATTAGTGAGGATTCAGTAGATACTCAGCAAGCGATTGGAGACTGTATGCTGGAAGCACAAGACAGTTCTCATCTGCATCGCCATATACCAGCGGTCACAAACCCGCTGACATGCAGCAATGTAGTCGCCATCGCCAGGCCACCACAGAGCCAGTCAGTCAGGTCAGCTGACCAAGACAGCCTTTTGACGGACGTAGCCAGGGAAGTTTCAGACCCGCTATTAGACAGCACAGATCTGAAGAGAGATCAACTCTTCCACAGAAGCATGGGAGTTTGTACGAAGAAGAAGAAGAGAATACGGAAGAGAAGAGGGGCTCACAGACAGCTCTGTAGACAGGAATAAGGGCCAGTGTGAAACACAGAGATTTCAGTAATTAGATCGGTTGCCCAGTCTTTCAATGGTGGGAGTAATGTGATGCTGTACTGTAATTCTGTCTTTTCAACAGGCCCAGTCTTCTTCTCTTTCTAAATTATTATGTGTTTGGTCTTTTTCTGTAGGTATTTTATTGCATTTTATGATGGTAGGTTTAGTTTATACTTGCACCAGTTTTCTTTTCTTTAAAGTTAATTTGCGATCACAGGGGTCTTCCTTTGTTAAATTAATCGTGATCTCGTAGTCCCAGTTTCTTTGTTAAAGAATTATCGCGGTCAAGTCTTTGTTTAACAGCGCGTGAGATATTCACGGGGTGGAAAGTTTCCGTTGTTTGGCTCACGCAATATGTCGTAAGTGGGAAACGTGCGTGGTCGGGATAAACAGGTCATGACGTGCTTTCAAATCTATTGGTGTAGACCCCGTTATAAATTTTGTAAGTGATTCCATTGGGTTAGTAAGACGCTATAGCTATGACGTAGGCCAAAAGTCTGCTGGGATTTTCCTGTATATAAACCCCAGTGGTCTTTTAACGGACCCCCTTTGTCTGATGAGATTCACTACCGTGAATCTAGTATTTATCGTTCTGCTGCATGCGGAAGAAAACGCGATAAACTGGTATGTTCATATTTTATTAGAGCCGTATTATTAGTGGGTTCTTAAATAGAGTCGTAATCTGATTTAAGTAAAGTTTTCTTCGGGAAGTTAATTTAAAGTTATAAACGTAAGTGCCATCCATTACTATCTTTGTAGAATGATGTAAAGGTAAAGTGTGCCTAATTCTTTCTAGGATAATTGGCAGTATATAGGAGTGTGTGAAGTTTTGAGATATTCACTGTGTGAGGGTTAGCTATTAATACAGGGGCACTCTGTAGTATGTAGAGTGTTGGGTAAATCACCATTAATTTCTGTATATTTACAAGTGTAATCTTATTGGGCATCTAATGGTGCGTGTTATTTTATTGTGCCTTAAATGTTGGGGAATGCAGTAAGAAGGGTAATTTAATTTTTGGGTTAAGCAAGGAAACCTCATGTGAAATGTTAAAACAAAGGAGACCAGGGAATTTTGGACAGGAAATTTCCCTAGTTTGAATGTTTTGACACAAGGTAGATTCACGTAACAAAAGATTAAGGTCAGACTGTGTCGGGAGTTTGTTTACGTACCAGTAAGATTTTCGTTGAAGCGGGGAAGGGAAGGAGTGTGAGATTGAGTGACATGTGGTTAGAAATATTTATGTATCGTTGTGCATAGGGGAGCTGTATTGAGTTGAGGGTAGCATAGGATTTATGGGAGTTATAAGTTAGAGATGTGGTTAATTTGGTAACTGTTGTACATTAGATGCATTTCTTTTGTCTACAGCGGTTCACGGTACAGTAGGAAAGTGTAGTTTGTCACATACAAATTACCAACAGCAAAGTTGGCATTGCAGGAGCTGAGAGCTCGATATCGCTAGAGGCGAAAGAAAATAACCTAATATCTCAGGCAGTCTTCATCTGGGAACGGGATTTTTCTTAAAAATCTGGAGCACTTAGCTCATTAAACCACTCCAACAATGGCAACGTGGCTGGGAGATTGGTCTAGTTATACAGCCAGAAATAAATGCTGTTTTCCTCTAAACCCTGAACGGGTTATTGGGGAAAAGTCAAGGCAGTGTTCAGCAGCAAAGAAGCTTCTATACTGTAGTCAAGTACCTTGTGCTTGATAATCAAGTCCTCAGAGCAGTCGTCAGAACTCAGGAGAAAGGGTGAACATTCCTGGTTCTGAAAAAGTCAACAAGAGAAGGCGTAACAGAGATGCCACCGCAACAGAGGTCGAGAGTGTCAGAGAGACACTAAGCAAAGAAAGAGAGAGAGAGAGGGAGAGGAGATAGCCGGGACCAGTAGGGTTGATGATATCCTTAGAGGATAGTTTCTGAGTAATAGATGTTACAAAAGTCTACTAGGTAGTAGTCCAGTGTTTTAGTTAGTGGCGAATATCGCCTAACAAGTTGGAAGCTGTGTAAACATTCATTTAGGCAGAGTTAGCAAAACAGAGACAGTAGAAAATATTATAATATTAGGAAGTGGTGGCTTAAGTAGATGCGCCACCAGTTAGATTGTGGTTTCAATCATTAATCATTCTATTTTGTTCCCCAGCAGGGTAACTGACAGAGTGAATGTGGTTGTGTTTTATTTTGTGGCTATCTACTTAATTGGTTCTTTGTTTTTTCAGGTCTGTGCAACAGTGCACGATATTTATTTCTTTGCTGTGTGATGAATTTTATTTTCTGATTGTGTAAATAAACTATACATATAATGCAAACTGGATCAGGCTCTATACTGTATTGTACGTATATATATCGTCTGTATAGTGTGTCTGTGGTCTTAGATAATCCTTATCTCCTTTTGTTTAAAGGTAGTCAGAGGGGGTGAGGCTATAGCAATTCTGAAGTCACGAAGCGGCAAGGGAGAGTCAATCCAGGTTCTCACCCTTGAACCAATAGTCTCATTTTTCCACAGTCACGTCATTTTCATCAAAATTCTATCTTCTCGGACTTTCTTACCACTAGGGTCTTGTCTCTATCTTAAGTCAACCTCTAGACTTAAATCCACTTCGTGACAGTAGTGTAAAACATGAAGTAACATCATACAGTAGTGTAAAACATGAAGTAACATCATCCAGTAGTGTAAAACATGAAGTAACATCATACAGTAGTGTAAAACATGAAGTAACATCATACAGTAGTGTAAAACATGAAGTAACATCATACAGTAGTGTAAAACATGAAGTAACATCATACAGTAGTGTAAAACATGAAGTAACACATGGTAACATCATCTGGTAGTGTAAAACATGAAGTAACATCATCTGGTACTGTAAAACATGATGTAACATCATCTGGTAGTGTAAAACATGAAGTAACATCATCTGGTACTGTAAAACATGAAGTAACATCATCTTGTAGTGTAAAACATGAAGTAACATCATCTGGTACTGTAAAACATGAAGTAACATCATATGGTAGTGTAAAACATGAAGTAACATCATCTGGTACTGTAAAACATGAAGTATCATCATCTGGTAGTGTAAAACATGAAGTAACATCATCTGGTACTGCAAAACATGAAGTAACATCATATGGTAGTGTAAAACATGAAGTAACATCATCTGGTACTGTAAAACATGAAGTAACATCATTCAGTAGTGTAAAACATGAAGTAACATCATCTGGTAGTGTAAAACATGAAGTAACATCATCTGGTACTGTAAAACATGAAGTAACACCATCCGGTAGTGTAAAACATGAAGTAACATCATCTGGTACTGTAAAACATGAAGTAACATCATCTAGTAGTGTAAAACATGAAGTACATCATCTGGTACTGTAAAACATGAAGTAACATCATCTGGTAGTGTAAAACATGAAGTAACATCATCTGGTAGTGTAAAACATGAAGTAACATCATCTGGTAGTGTAAAACATGAAGTAACATCATCTGGTACTGTAAAACATGAAGTAACATCATCTGGTACTGTAAAACATGAAGTAACATCATCTGGTAGTGTAAAACATGAAGTAACATCAGGTACTAGAATGTGAGTACTGTAAAACATGAAGTAACATCATAAGGTGGTATAAAACATGACATAGCACCAGGTACTAGAATATAATTAATGTAAAACAAGAAAAAAACATCAGGTACTAGAATGTGAGTTGTACATTTCACTAACATAGAAAACAGAATAAATCCTTAATCATAAAGAAGAGAAGCAACATAGTCCAGAGTAAAAGACTACAACATGAAAAAATCACAGAAATAACAAAGTAAGCAAAAACAAAAAGCAAGAATTGTTCAAATATACAAAGCGAAGGTCATAAAACATAAACCTAGTCAAACTTTACAATCTGGTCAATCATAAAAGGTTGTCAAAATAAAACGCTACAAGGAATTTGACTTGGACAATCTTTAATGTTGATGCTAAAGTATAAATTATTCATCGGAAAGGAAGCTCAAGCAAACACTGAGTATCTGCCCATGTCCTCTACACGGAACTAAATTCAGCATTACATGACATTACATGACATTACATGACAATGTTACACGCATTTTCAGCTCCATCACTCTGCTTTAAAAATTCAATAAAATTATCTCTTCCTCATTAGAGTTGTAAAACTTATTACTTATAACACTTAATATGTAAATGAATAAACCATTATTATTTTATGGTGACATTAACAATGATTCACCAAGAGTTTTCACAGTCAAGGTTGAGATCATAAGGAAATAACACTAAGAGATGTGCAGTGAATACATGATTCAAGCTGTCACAGCAACCAATCAAAACACACAATGTTCAGAATAAACTACTGGCTTATTTGAAGAACATGTGAAAAATTTATGGCATAAATACAAATGGAGAAATAATTATAAACTTCTGCACTGCACAATGAATCAACTTGTTATAGGAAGAAGTAAGTTTTCACATAAAAGAATAAACAAAGTACCATGAATATCATTAGACCACACAACAGAAAATGCGACTGATTACATATGAATAAACAGTAAGCTTAGATCATCGTTACATGAGACATAAAGGCATGTAGAGGGGCAGATGAGGCATCAGATCATCATCTTCTGCAAGCCAAGATAAAGATGAAAATATACAATCATCATCATCTCAGCCCGTAACCCGTCAATACATAGCCACAAACAACAATTTCATATGGGATATCTCAAACATCAAGAAACAAACTAAAGGCTTCAACAACTAGTAGAGGAATACAGAAACCATGGGCAGCAAATCAAACATCAAACTCCATAATTCTCGCCGTTTGTATTGCTAGTAAGGAATAAAATCTAAAGAAGTTCTTGAAAAAAAATGAAAATCAGCACAAAGATTTGATAACAACAAAAACCATCAAGAAGATAAAAAAATTACTTGATAAAGTTATGAAAACCATTGCACAAATTCTTCTGCCTCAAAGCAAACAAACAAACAAACAAACAAGCGAACAGAACTTCAAACAAAGATGGCATGTAATGAACTCCTTACCCCAACTGGAACATCCTGAAGCTGTTTGATTACATATTTAGAATAAAAAATATAAATCACTTCAGATGACACAAGTATAAACTGTCAAACATGTCAGTTGGATAGCAAACACAGGCAACCCCCAGCAAGCCAACATGGAGGACAAGTAGCATGCATGCAATCAATGGTTTTGTTTGTTCCTAGGCAACGACTAGCACACTTTTTATCATAAGATCAATTCCTGTCACAGTAATTTCAGATGTCACTGTCAAAGAAATATCAGATGTCACTGTCATAGTAATGTCAGGGGTCACTGATGCAGTAGTGCTAGATGGTACTGTCACAGTAATTTCAGATGTCCCTGTCAAAGAAATGTCAGATGTCACTGTCACAGTAATGTCAAATGTCACTGATACAGTAATGTGAGATTGTACTGTCACAGTACATTTAGATGTCACTGATCTAGTAATGTTAGATGTCACAGTAATATCTGATGTTACAGTCACAATAATATTAGATGTCACTATCATAGTAATGTTAGATGTTACAGACATAGTAATATGAGATGTTACTGATCTAGTAATGTTAGATGTCACAGTAATATCTGATGTTACAGTCACGGTAATATCTGATGTTACAGTCACAGTAATGTTAGATGTTACAGACACAGTAATATTAGATGTTACAGACACAGTATTGTTAGATGTCACTCTCAGAGTAATGTTAGATGTTGCAGATACAGTAATGTTAGATGTTGTAGACACAGTAATGTTAGATGTTACAGACACAGTAATGTTAGATGTTACAGACACAGTAATGTTAGATGTTGTCGACACAGTAATGTTAGATGTTACAGACACAGTAATGTTAGATGTTACAGACACAGTAATGTTAGATGTTGTAGACACAGTAATGTTAGATGTTACAGACACAGTAATGTTAGATGTTACAGACACAGTAATATTAGATGTTACACAGTAATGTTAGATGTTACAGACACAGTAATGTTAGATGTTACAGACACAGTAATATTAGATGTTACAGACACAGTAATGTTAGATGTTACAGACACAGTAATATTAGATGTTACAGACACAGTATTGTTAGATGTCACTCTCAGAGTAATGTTAGATGTTGCAGACACAGTAATGTTAGATGTTGTAGACACAGTAATGTTAGATGTTACAGACACAGTAATGTTAGATGTTACAGACACAGTAATGTTAGATGTTACAGACACAGTAATGTTAGATGTTACAGACACAGTAATGTTAGATGTTACAGACACAGTAATGTTAGATGTTACAGACACAGTAATGTTAGATGTTACAGACACAGTAATGTTAGATGTTACAGACACAGTATTGTTAGATGTTACAGACACAGTATTGTTAGATGTCACTCTCAGAGTAATGTTAGATGTTGCAGACACAGTAATGTTAGATGTTACAGACACAGTAATGTTAGATGTTACAGACACAGTAATGTTAGACGTTGTAGACACAGTAATGTTAGATGTTACAGACACAGTAATGTTAGATGTTACAGACACAGTAATATTAGATGTTACAGACACAGTAATGTTAGATGTTACAGACACAGTAATGTTAGATGTTACAGACACAGTAATGTTAGATGTTACAGACACAGTCATGTTAGATGTTACAAACACAGTAATATTAGATGTTACAGACACAGTAATATTAGATGTTACAGACACAGTAATATTAGATGTTACAGACACAGTAATGTTAGATGTTACAGACACAGTCATGTTAGATGTTACTTACTTACTTAGTCATTCCTCTTCTACCGTGAGGTGTAGAGGTTTGTAAGAGAGAGCGCCGGACTATCCTATCGGCTGTCTTCCTCCGGCTTGGTTTCATTCTAGTCCTCGGTCCTTCAAAGATTGTCTAATGTTGTCCTCCCAGCGGACTCTCGGTCGTCCTGGAGGTCTGGATCCCTGGCTCTTAGTTTCCCATGCTTGTCGTGGTAGTCGATCTTCTCCCATTCTGCAGACATGGCCAAACCATCTCAGTTGGAACTGTTCTACTTGGGTCTGCAAGAGTTAGGTTTTTAGGCCTTGACGTATCATCTGGTTGCGGATCATGTCTCTTCTTGTTACATCAACCACCTTCCTTAGATACCTCATTTCTGAGGTTTGGATCTGTCTTTTGTGGGTTGTAGTCATTGCCCATGACTCGCATCCATTCGTCAGGACTGGGACATAGGTGGAGTGGTATACAGCCATCTTCGTCTTCTTACCAACTTCTCTTTTGCTGAGAAAACCTCGATTTATGGCTTGAAAAAGTCTCCCAGCTGCTGCTCTTCGGGTAGCCAAATCTTCTTTGATGCCTCCCTTTCGGTCTATAATAGCTCCAAGGTATTTAAAGTGGTCGACCTGCTTCAGGACCTGTTCTCCCAGCTTAATCTGATTTCTTTCCTCTCGTGATTTCACCATGGATTTTGTTTTAGAGCTGCTTATGATCATCCCTCTCTTCTCCTGCTCTTCCTTCCAGACTTGCAGGTTGGATTGAAGATGTGCCTCTGATTTAGCAATCAGGGCAACATCATCAGCAAATACCAGCTCTGAAATACAGACCTGTCTCCTCTTCCAGTACCCCACTGAATACTTTCCTGTCCTCTCCTTACATGCCTTGATGACATCATCCATGAGGAGTATGAAAAGATAAGGTGACAGGATATCACCTTGTCTTACACCTGTGGTGGTCCTGAAATCTTCTGACTTATGGTTTGCTGTCCTCACATAATTTCTGCAAGACTTGTAGAAGCTCTGTATAGCATGAATCAGAGGTGATGGAATGTTCTTCCTTGCCAAACAGTCCCAGAGTTTGTTCCAGGGGACCTTGTCAAATGCCTTTTCCAGATCTAAGATCTAAGAAGCAAAGATGGATCTCACTCTTATACTCAAGAGCCTTTTCACTCAACTGTCTGAATGTGAAGCTTTGCCCATCTTGATTTTCTCCAGTGCTGCCTTCAGTTCTTCTATCTTTGTCATCTTCATCATCATTGGTTTCCTCTTCTGTGCCAGTGGTTATCATTTCTGATGTTTGACCTTGCTCACCATCCAGGAGTTCTGAAAAATATTCTTTCCATTACTTCTTTTGGGGCAGTAAGCAATTTGCCTTGCTTGTCCATTATAAATTTGAGAGGGCACTGTTTTTCCTTCCTCATATTCTTTAGGGTCTTATAGAACAATTTCTGGTTTTCTTGTGCATCGTTTTCTAGCTTTCCTCCAAATTCTTCCCAGGACTTCTGTTTTGCTGCTAGCACATTGTTCTTTGCTTCTGTTCTGAGTATCATATATTCTCGATATTTCTCTGTTTTTCCTGCTGTGTTTTTAGCTCCTAAGTATTGTTTCCATACCTTTTTTTTCTCTCTTATTTTCTCTTTAACCTCATCTGTCCACCAAGGTGTCCTTTTTCTCTTGTTCCCAAGTTGAACTTCACCACATGCTTTTGCTGCAGCTGTCTTTATGATGTCCTTGAATTTCAGCCAGAGTGTTTCCAGGTCCTCAGGTTGTTGTTCTGTGTTTCTCACTGCTGTAGCAATAAGCCCCTGATATCTGGTCTTCACTTCTGGTGTAGGTCTTAACACTCGTTTCTCCTGTTCGTTCACTTAGCTTCTTGCGTGATGTTAGGCAGTTCCTAGGCTGAGTAACTCTTTCAGTTGTTCTTTTAATTGTTAACAAGTAGTGGTCACTTCCAATCTATGGCCCCCTCCACACTCTAGCATCCCAGACATACTTGAATGAGCTCTTCCTAACTATGGCGTAGTCAATCACTGATTTCTCATTCTTTGTTGGTTCACACCTAATGTATATATGTATGCGCTTATGGGGGAACTTTGTGTTTGTAATGATCAGATTCTGCTCTGTGCAGAATCTAAGGAGTCACTTTCCATTGTCATTAAGAATGCCTTCTCCATATCTTCCGATAACTCCACCTCATCTAGCATGGTCTTTTCCAACTCTGGCATTGAAATCTCAGAGCATGATAATTTCATCTAGGCAGTCGTCTGCTGTCATTCGAAGCAGCTCGAAGAATTCTTCCTTGACCTCTGCTCGCTCATCTTCATTTGGCCCAAACACAATGACAAAATTGACTATGGTTTCTCCTTCTTTTAGTTTTAGGACCATAATGCGTTCCGAGACAAAGTTCCATCCTTTGATATTATCCCTTTGGTTTTTGGCCACAATACAACCCATGCCCCCTTTAGCCCTTTCAGATGTGGGGACACCACTGTAGAGCAGTGTGTCGCCATGAGATCCATAAATCCTTGTCCTTTTTTCTTTGTTTCTGTTAAAGCCAGGATTTCTAATTTGGCTTTCCTCATCTCTTCCACCAGCTCCTCTTCCTTCCCATTCATACTTCTTGTGTTCCATGTTCCGTAAGTCGTAGTCCGTAGTCCATTCCAGTTGGTCGCCTTTAGAATCAGTCCGGTTTTCTCTCTTATGTTTTGCGTAATCAGGTTTATAAGACAAACAGGTGATTGGCCTGTTGTGCCTCTGCATGGTGGAGGGGCTACCTCCTTACGGCCTCCATGTAGGCCGCCTCCTCCTTTTTCAGCCAGCTTGGGGCCGACCTAGGCGGAGTTTGTTAGATGTTACAGACACAGTAATGTTAGATGTTACAGACACAGTAATGTTAGATGTTACAGACACAGTAATGTTAGATGTTACAGACACAGTTATGTTAGCTGTTACAGACACAGTAATGTTAGATGTTACAGACACAGTAATATTAGATGTTACAGACACAGTAATGTTAGATGTTACAGACACAGTAATGTTAGATGTTATAGACACAGTAATGTTAGATGTTTCAGACACAGTATTGTTAGATGTTACAGACACAGTAATGTTAGATGTTACAGACACAGTAATGTTACATGTTACAGGCACAGTAATGTTAGATGTTACAGACACAGTATTGTTACATGTTACAGTCACAGTAATGTTGGATGTTACAGACACTGTAATGTTAGATGTTACAGACACAGTAATGTTATATGTTACAGTCAAAGTAATGTTACATGTTACAGTCACAGTAATGTCAAATGTTACAGTCACAATAATGTTAGATGTTATACAGTAATGTTAGATGTTCTAACAATCAGAGTAATGTTAGATGTCACTGTCAGAGTAATGTTAGATGTTACAGACACAGTAATGTTAAATGTTGCAGACACAGTAATGTTAGATGTTACAGTCACAGTAATGTCGGATGTCACTGTCATAATAATTTCAGATGTCACTGTCACAGTAATGTCAGATGTAACTTTCACAGTAATGTCAGATGTTTCTCTCACGGTAATATCAGATGTTACTCTCAAGCTCTCATGAACCTGTTTCACAGCTGTATGTCATAATACCATCAGGATATGATCACCTGTAAAATGACAGCCAATGCTCACCTGTAAAATGATAACCAATGCTCACCTGTAAAATGACAACCAATGCTCACCTGTAAAATGACAACCAATGCTCACCTGTAAAATGACTAATGCATTTTCCATAGACAAGTCATCTGATGGTAGCCCCTCACTCTTCCAGATGAGCTGTTCACTTTCAGTGGATAGAAATTGTCTGAGATCAAACTTGTCAACCCCTACGACACTCTGCCACTGTCGCAGGAAGTCTCGTCTCTCATCTTCAGGTGCAGAGGATAAGTATGTGATAAACGCCGCAGCCAACAGAGCTCGCTTTGGCAGCACCTCAAGTTCTGTCGAGAGCTCACCAACCTGTAGATATGTTTACAACAAACAAGTTCAGTCAACAGCTCACCAACCTGTAGATATATATACAAGAAACAAGTTCAGTCAACAGCTCACCAACCTGTAGATTTATTTACAACAAACAAGTTCAGTCAATCACCAACCTGTAGATATATTTACAACAAACAAGTTCAGTCAACAGCTCACCAACCTGTAGATATATTTACAACAAACAAGTTCAGTCAACAGCTCCCCAACCTGTAGATATATATGCAACAAACAAGTTCAGTCAACAGCTCACCAACCTGTATATATATATTTACAACAAACAAGTTCAGTCAACAGCTCACCAACCTGTATATATATTTACAACAAACAAGTTCAGTCAACGGCAACTGTCAATTATTTAGTAAACAGAAAGTGTAAATGTTCTGGTAAACAGAAATATGAATCATTAAGTGAACAGAAAGTGTAAATGTTCTGGTAAACAGAAATATGAATCATTCAGTGAACAGAAAGTGTAAATGTTTCGGCAAACAAAAACTGTGAATCATTCAGTAAACAGAAATTGTACTTTTTTCAGTAAACAGAAACAGTGAATCTTTCAGTAAACAGAAACAGTGAATCTTTCAGTAAACAGAAACAGTGAATCTTTCAGTAAACAGATCGTGTAAATATTTCATCAAACAGAAGAACTAACTTTCTATGACAGATAAAACTACTTTCTGTAGTTCCATTATATCACCTCACAAACATTTTCTTTATTGATGACAGTCAGAATAAACAGATGGAAGCTGACACAGTATGGCAAAATATCAAGATTACGTGGGCTACCAAAGATCTTCCTTTAACTCTTTGACTCCACAGCAACGCTCTGAGCGTTGCAAAATTCAACATGCCGTGCCCCAGCAACGCTCAGAGCGTGGTTTTTAGTTTATCACGAATAAACCCTAAAAATCGTCCGCTTAATGCAGTTCATATATTAAAACTCGTAGAATGACTTCCGCTACTATTTAAACAACTAATTTGACTTTAGTTAATCAGCACATGTGCGTGTTTTGATGTTATTATCACAATTTTTGTGAAGATTCGCGTATTTACGTTTTTCGTTGTTTTTGCTAGAGAAATATGTCACGCTTTATATTTACATTTTCTAAGTCTCCTAAGCAAATAATTGTGTCAAACTACTTTGAAACATTGCTGACATTGATGATGATTGTTTGGTAGTCACAGTTTGTTGTCAAAATACGGAATATATGCAGAAAAGCTAGACACACTAGATTTAGTTGATGAGTGGGCGTAGTCATATTCTGGCCGATCAAAAAGCAACAAAACTAGACCTACCGTAACATTATACTATTAAAACATTAAACAAGAGTAAAAAAGTATTTATATGACGTTATTCTTATTTATTTGTTTGAAAATTATGTAATGCACGATTGCATAATTTATTTTTTTCTTACAAAGAACCACGGACAAACTGGTGCGAATAACACTAAATCTACTAATTTTGGCCATAAGCATGTTTTTTTTTACTTTGTATATGGATTAACTTGACGTTTGAAGACTAAAAAGAAAGTTTTATTGTCTACGACAGTAATTTGTCTTTGGTAAGATCGTATTCTACAGTCAACTTTTTAGCGTTTTTCAATTTTACATGCAAAATGATTAAATTATACCGAACATACTTGTGTTAATACTACCACAGACATTATATATTTGAATTTTCTATCCATTTCCCTACAGTTTGGTATATAATAAGTACATGTTCAAAGGAAAATTCACAAACAAATTTAGACTGAAAGATGAACACTTCACTCTATAAAATTCTGCCCACAAAAAAAGTCTGGCACAGCGTGCAAAATAACTCTGGAATGAAAGAGTTAAACACACAGTTCAGGGCAAAATAAGAGGGAAGACAAAAAAAAGAATGGGTTCACAGCATTGTAAACACTGACAAATCTACCTGCTGCACAACTAAACAGATTAACAATCAATAGATCAAAGTGACAACTACTAGTCAAATAATCATCATCTGTGGGGATCCAATGACCAAGTTTCATGGCACAAGTTAAGGCAGAACATGTTCATGTTTGTTTTCTCACCTGCTGGTTCCATCGCAGGTATTCTCCCTCTAACTTGGACACCAATGTTTCCGCAGCTTCAATGGTCTCAGTCTCTCTGTCCAGTTTGATCTTGAGTTCTGCAGCTTCCTTTGTCAGAGTCTCAAATCTGGAACGCAAGCTGGCCACCTTCTGGTCAACTTCACCTACAGCCTGGCTCAATCTGGCCAAGCGAGACTCTGCTTTCTCCAGATTTCTGAGTGATACAATGTTTTTTTCATGTAGTGGATGGATGGATAATGGATGGATGGTCTCCAGGTACTAAGCAAAACAATGTTTTATCACATGAAAATTTAACAATGGATGGATGAGTGGATGGATGAGTGGATGGATATTCTCCAGGTTTCTGAGCAGCTCACTTTATCATATGATGGAAGGATGGATGAATAATGGGTGGATAGCCTGCAGGTTTCTGACAGCTCATCATTCTATCATGTGATTGACCAATAGATGGATGAATGAATGACTGGTCTTCAGAATTCTGTACAGATCAACATTTTATCATGTTCATGGACAATAAATAGAAGGATGAAACAATAGACTGATGGATGGAGAGACTGTAAGGAGAAGGATACATAGATGATATGACTGATGGATGGATAAAAGGCTAGAGAAGGAGTGGGCAATATGTTCCCACTCAACATATGTGGTGGTGAATTAGATTACTGCTTCTGGCATGATACTCAATGAAAATTTCATTTTAAAAATTGTTGAAAAAAAAGTTTTGCAATAAAAATACTGATATTTCCAGCAGGTCCTGAAAAGTTGGAGGGGTTTCTCCATATCCCCCCCCCCCACCCCCCCCCCCCCCCCCCCCCCCCCACATGATTCAACATTTGAATAGTAAACTCAATACAAATCTTCAGGGACAAGGATAACTGATCAGTGATCTAGTACAATACATTTGAGTGTTTAGGTTGAAACTGAATCCTCATGGCTCAAGTGTACCAAGAAGATTTTATGCATTTGCCAAAAATGAATTGTTATCGTGACAAAAGTGAAGAGTTCGAATGGCATCATCAGAGACTGTCTCATTATGTGAGCTAGTTGGAGAAAATGATTCAGAGTCATACTTTTCTAATTTTATTCAGTTCAACTTAGTATTTCAATTCTTGAAAGATCTATTTCACTTCAACATTGAAAATTCAATCAAGAACTAATCACTTTGCCATGTTTGAAGCATGGATTTGAAGTTGACACGTTCATTTTGCAAAGCCTGCATGTGCACTCTGAAGTTCATCTCAGTTGTTGTTCAGTTACAGAGATATAAGAATATTTTCTGAAAGATCAGAAACTCCCTACTTTGATACTGGCCATTTCTAAATTATCTTCCATGTCTGACTTCAAGTGGCTCTGTGAATCAACATGTTCCTCAATGACTCTGATCATGTCAAAGCAAACATCTTGAATAACAGACATGAATTAGAGACACAGTTGAGATATGGGCTGAGTTCAGATATTCAGCCAAATATTGACCGTTTCATCAGACAGAATGTTAGGGTTAGCGCTAACTCTAAATTATTTTCTATGTCTGACTTGGCTCTGTGAATCAACGTTTTCCTAAATGGCTCTGATCATGTCACAACACACATCTAAAATAGCAGACATGAATGCGGAGGCAGAGCTGAGATGTGTTCAGATATTCAGCCAAATATTGACCAGTTGGTCAGACAAAAAGATTGCAAAGTTTCACATTGATTTGTTTAATCACTGAGCTTCCTCGATTTGTGTTGGACTCTGTAAGCAAAAATAATCTTTGAGTAAAGTCCTTTCAGAAAGTCCTCTTTAATCACAGTAGTTAGAAACCTTTTACATTTGAAGTGATGAATGAATCACAAAATTCACACCTGTGGCTTTGACTAAAAATCCTATTGCCAACCCCTGTGCTAGAGAAATGGAAGGATGAATGAATGAACGAGTATAGATAAATACATTTTTTGGTGAAAGTGGCTGCTGCAAACATCCTAAGTTAACATACTATATACAGATCAACATCCTCACTATCTATATACAGGACAACATTATCTGTTGACATAACAGCACTATCTGTATACAGGACAACATTATCTGTTGACAGAACACCATTATCTGTATACAGGACAACATTATCTGTTGACAGAACAACACTATCTGTATACAGGACAACATTATCTGTTAACAGGACAACACTATATAGGACAACATTATCTGTTGACAGAACAACACTATCTGAGTACATGACAATATTATCTGTTGACAGAACAGCACTATCTGAGTATAGGACAACATTATCTGTTGACAGAACAACACTATCTGAGTATAGGACAACATTATCTGTTGACAGAACAACACTATCTGAGTATAGGACAACATTATCTGTTGACAGAACAACACTATCTGAGTATAGGACAACATTATCTGTTCACAGAACAACACTATCTGAGTATAGGAAAACATTATCTGTTGACAGAACACTATCTGAGTATAGGACAACATTGTTGACAGAACAACACTATCTGAATATAAGACAACATTATATGTTGACAGAACAACACTATCTGAGTACAGGACAACATTATCTGTTGATAGAACAACACTATCTGAGTATAGGACAACATCATCTGTTGATAGAACAACACTATCTGAGTATAGGACAACATTATCTGTTGACAGAACAACACTATCTGAGTATAGGACAACATTATCTGTTAACAGAACAACACTATCTGAGTATAGGACAACATTATCTGTTGACAGAACACCATCATCATCAAATTCATAGTCTTCAGCATAATCCATCACAACTCAGGAAACAACATGGTTGAAAAAAATTTGGGAGAAAACTAAATGAAAGTGCCAACCCTTGATGACATTCTAAATTAATGACAAGAAAATGTAAATAGAGTAGACATGGAAAACAAAACTGCAGACATTTTTTAGATTAGTGAAACTTTTGCTAACACAGTTAAGTGATTCTCAGCTGGAAACACATTTATATAGGTGAGAAAGCAGCAAGAATTAGGTAAGAAAGAAAACAACAAGAATTATACAGGAATATGTGTCATATAATTACCTAAAAAGTGAAATAAAATGTATCAGAATCAATAAAAGAGAGAAGGGTTGCCATCTTTAAGCCTCACAAAATTTACAATAATGTAATGTTATGTATAATACATGATCAGAATGACAGAATAAAACAAAGGAATTTTTCTACATCCAGCTATCTACAAAGTATACAAAGGTCCTAATACAGGTTTTATTAATACTGACAGGAGACATAAATGTAAAAGCTGGCTAAGACAAGGCAGATGTGCAACCATAAATGGGCACCTAAGGACCGGGCAAAGAAACAAAGGACAAGTTTTGTATCAGTTTTTGTACACCACCATGTGACATCAGGAAGACCAATTTTCCTGCATAAAAACATTCATGAATACAAGTTACTATCATGTAACAGACTCAATAAGAATCAAACTAACTACGAAATGTTTGACAGAAACCACAGGAACAATTTAACATAAAAGCCAGAAAAATGCCAATCATTGGTAAATAATCACAGCTTGACTAAATCAAAATAAAGCTGACAGTATTAGGTGCACAAAACAAAACAATAATACATGTCTCTAAAGAGCTAGAAACATCAGAAACTCTCAGTAAAAACTCCCTAAAGATCTAAAAAGCTAGAAACTCGATAAAAATTCCCTAAAGATCTAAAAAGTTAGAAACATTAGAAACTCTCATGGAAAAACTATCTAAAGATCTAATAAGCCAGAAACATTAAAAACTCTCAGAAAAACTATCTAAAGATCTAACAAGCTAGAAACATTAGAAACTCTCATAGAAAAACTATATAAAGATCTAATAATAGAAACAGTAGAAACTCTCATAGAAAAACTCTCTAAAGATCTAATAAGCCAGAAACATTAGAAACTCTCATAGAAAAACTCCCTAAAGATCTAATAATAGAAACATTAAAAACTCTGATCTGGTTTGGTTTTAAGGACCATCTTAAAACTCCATAGCAACGGCGAGAATCTAAATGTGTGTATACAGGAATCACACATTCTATAAATATTTATGTGGTGGGTAGGTTTCCTAATTGTTAAACTTTGCCAGGGTAGCGGCCGTATGGCCTACTCTTAACGATTTCCAATTGCTGAGGGATTTTTAACGTGCGCAACATGCACATGGGACCTCCTATTTTTTTTGCCATTATCTGAGAAGGTTTGGCATCTGATCTCACTATCCAGGAGATTAGTAGGGAGTATGACATCATTAGAGACCACTGATTCTGAAAAAAATTTCCATAAATTATATTCCTTGTACTGGGAGCGAACTTGGTACTTTGAGAGATAATCTCAGACCTAAGGGTCTTTTATATTTGGACATGCGCCCTAATATAACTGACTAGGTTGAACGGGACGCGCCTCACCAAAAGTTTTACATTTTTTTTTAAATGGTACTTTGAGAATTAGAGGTCATACTTTAGAAATTGTGTGTTTAAAAAAGTGCATGTGATTTGTAATTCCAGTCTTATCTTTGTGAAATAAATGAGACTCTTCAGTATATATACCTCTTCTAGACAACTAACATATTTGAATAGATGTGTCGGTATTTCTCTCTTCATGACAACTAACATACTTGAATAGATGTGAGACAGCAGTACTATTCTTCTCTCTTCATGACTTTATATAAAAAATTATGCAATCAGTTATTCAGAAAGCCCAGGTAAAAGACAGGAAATGGTTTTTCATACAAAGACATGTGAACTGCTTCAACGCAAAACAAAAATAACAAACCTTGGGATCAAAGGAATCCTTGTTCCTTCTCAATAACTCCTCAGCATTTTTTCTAATCTCTGGTGAAATCTTTCTTGCATCAAAAGTCAGTATTTCTTCCTTTACCCCTCTCTTGGCCAGGAAACTGGTGACAGGAAGGACAATGGCTTATCTGGCAATCTTTCACAATGTCACATTTTGTGATTAAGAAAAAGTGCTTGTATCTATTGCCTGATGTCAACAAATGACATCAACAAACAAACAAGCAAACACAGGCACATAAACAAACATACACAAATATAAACATGGCAGGAGGGGAAAGAAGTGGGCACACATGGGATGATGCAGTTTATATTTTCTGCCTCTGGTAGATAATTTTGTTGATGTTAATCGTGCCACATTCATGATCTGTACCATACTTGTCATACCCTGTGTTAATGTCAAACATATTTGTACAACTCTGTCATACCCTTTATTAATGACAAACATGTTTTTACAACTCTGTCATTCCCTGTGTTAATGTCAAACATATTTGTACAACTCTGTCATACCCTGTGTTAATGGTGAACATGTTTGTACAACTCTGTCATACCCTGTGTTAATGGCAAACATGTTTGTGCAACTGTGTCATACCCTGTGTTAATGGCAAACATGTTTGTACAACTCTGTCATACCCTGTGTTAATGACTAGCATGTTTGTACAACTGTGCCATACCCTTTATTAATGGCAAACATATTTGTACAACTCTGCCATACCCTGTGTTAATGGCAAACATGTTTGTACAACTGTTATATACCCTGTGTTAATGGCAAACATGTTTGTACTTGTACAACTGTCATACCATGTGTTAATGGCAAATATGTTTGTGCAACTCTGTCATACCCTGTGTTAATGGCAAACATATTTGTACAACTGTCATCAATCAAATTAATACCCTTTAGCTCCCCAAGGAGCATAGACCTTCAACAAACACATGCCAAGTCTTCCTGTCCTGTACCATCCACTAAAGTTCTTTCCATGTTTTCCTCATCATTTTCACCTCTGTATCCAGTTCTCTTCTCCATGTGTTTTTTGGTCTACCTCTGCCTCTCTTCCCCTGTGGATTCCAGAACAAGGACTGCCTTGTAATGCTATCAGCAGGTTTCCTCAATGTGTGTCCTATCTATTGCCAGCGTCTTCTTCTCAACTCTTGTTCCACTGGCACTTGTCTGGTACTTGTCATCAATTCCACATCTGTGACTTTGTCATACCATTTCAGTCCTTCTATTCTATGCAAGCACCCGTTTATAAAAGTCTGTAGCTTTTTGGTTGTTGTTTTTGTTGTTCTCCATGTCTCAGAGCCATACAATAGGACTGACTTCACATTTGAGTTGAAGATTCTTATTTTCGTGTTGGTCTTGATTTCTCTTGTTCTTCATGTTTCCCAATGCAATGACAGCTCCTCTTGCTTTTTGTATTCTTATTTTGATATCACTGTGTCCCTCCAACTTTGTCTATATTACTTCCAAGATATGTGTACGATTCTACATCTTTTAGTGGCGTTTCTTCAAGTTCAACTTTGTTATCATTTCTTGCATTTATTCTCAGAATCTTTGTCTTTTCCCTGTGTATTTTCAGGCCCACTTGTAACATCTCATCGAGAATTTTCATTTTCTCTTGCATCTGATTATGGTTATGGGACAGAAGAGCCAAGTGTGATGTGGTACTGTGATTTTATTTTTCAATAGGCCCCATTTGTCCTCTCTAGATAATTATTTAGGTTGTTATGAGACCATTCTTCTTCTCCCGGTAACTATTTGAGTTTAGTCTTCTTCTCTTAGTAATTTATTGCATTTTCAGGAAGGACAACTGACGGGTTTAAGTTTAAGATTTGCACCAGTCTTCCTTTCCCTAAATTAATTGCGATCACGTAGGCTTTTCTTTGTTAAAATAATCGCGGTCATTTTATTGTATATCAGCGCATGAGTATTATTTGGGCTGGGTGAAAATTTTCCGATGTTAAATAACCCCTACCCAGTAAATCGATAGGTAGGTGGTGAACCTCTACCAATGTATGTAAAACCAGGCGCTTCATCAAATCAAAGCTAATTTTGCTCACGCCAACAGGTAACGTTATTTAATGTGACACAAGAAAAACTGCGCGCGATCAGGATAAACATGACTCACGAGTATGCTTACAATTTAATTGGCCGGGGGTCAAGTTTTATTTAATTCCGACAAAATTATTGGTTCTAGAGAGACGCGGTGCGATGACGTATGGTTTGGGTTCTGGCGTGAGGTTTCTTAAATAAATAAGAAAGTAAATCTAGTCGCGGTCTCTCTGATGAAAAATTTACTGCCGTGAATCTGAGCATTATCGTCTGCTCCAAGCGGAAGAAACGCGGTAATTGGTATGTCCATATTTTAAATTAGCGTCGTAATTATAGTTGTTTCTTAAATAGAGTCTTAGCCCGATTAAGTAAAGTTTCTCTTCAGGGAGTTAAATTAACTTTTATATAAATGAAAGTGCCATCAATTACTATCTTAGAAAAAGTATTTAATGTAAGCGATGCATATGATTTTTTTCTAGGATAAGCTAGTTCGATCTTTGGTTGTTGGAGTAGCTTTGTGATATTATCTGTGTGAGTATAGCGTTTAGATACGGGAGTGTAAGTTGTGTAATTTACTAGCGGACTATTTGGATAAGGTAGTCAGAAGACAGGGGTGTATTTAATATTTCCTCATCTTTTGATTTATAATATTTGCAGCGTAAATAAGCTTGCGAAATTAATTGTATAAGGTTAAGTCCGTAGGCTAAACCCTACTGTAATTGTGAGATCCGATATAGGTAACCTGATCAAGAAGGGAATTGTATGGGAGGCTGACTTTGGGGCTTAAATATTTAATTATCGCTGTGCATAGTTGAGCAGGGGATAGAGTGGAGCGGTCTTTCTTTAGGTGGTTATATGTTATGTGTTAGAAATGAGTATAATTGGAAGTTGTTGTACATTAGTTGCATTTCTTTTGTTTACAGCAATTTTTCCCGGCACACAGATAGGGGTGCCATTTGCCCTTACAGCTTGCCAAAGTAGTCGGTCTTCTCAGGAGAAGAAGAGTCAAGGCAGCGCCAGAGGCGAAAGAGAATTGGTGACGTGGTGGTTACCGGCGCCAAGTACGTTGGCACCAGAGAGAGAGAGCAGTTCGCTTGCAGCGAAAAATTCTTCAGCTAGAACGGATTTCTTAAAAATCCTGAGCTCTATGCTAATATTCACACAACGAAACAAAGGCATGTGGCCTGGTGTTGTCGTTTAAATTCGGTCATAATAAAACCAATGACCCTAAACCCAAAGAGGGGTAACCGGGCAGGTGAAATCAGTTTCGCCAACAGTGAAGCCTCTACATCCTAAGTCAAGTATGCAGTCTAAAAACCCAAGTCATCAGCTACAATATTCATTTGGAGGAGAGAGGGTCAAAATTCCTTCCAAATGCACTAGAGAGAGAAGGGGCATAGCAGTGAAGCCTCTCAGTAGGAACCAGGAGTGTCAGACAGACACTTAACAGAGACATACCTATAAATTGGTCATTCAGATTGTGTAGGACTTTGAAACGTTCAACTCAGCTTTCGGTGTAGACAGTTAGTTAGGTCTACAGTTGGACAGTGGTGTTAGATTTTAATAATTAAGAATAAGATAGTTAGGAGTGGGGGCTCTAAAGTTAAAGACCCCACCTAGTAAATCCTTTTGTTTAATCCTTGACTTTCTTCCCTGAAGGTTGAAGGGGAGGGTGAAATTGTGGGTTTATATATATTGTATGCCATTTTAATTGTTTTGGTTCTGTTCCAGGTTTGTGCGACCTCGCACTTTATTCATTTTATTATGTTATCTGAATTTTTATTGTGTAAATAAACTATAAACTGTAGTCTGGATCAGTCACTTTCTTTAACTATACTGTGCGTATACATATTGTCTGTATAGTGTGTCTGTGATCTTTATTTAAACCTTATCTCCTTAGGGTAGTAAGAGGTGGTGAGGCTATAGCTATCAAAGACGTCAGGAGTGGTGAGGGAGAGTCAATCTAGGTTCTCACCCTCGAAGCCAATAGTCTCATCTTTCCACATTCACTGTCATTTTCATCAAAAATCTATCCTCTCTGTCTTTCTCAAAATAGTGTCTTGTCTACACACTCAGAGAACACTTTATACTTAAATCCACTTCGTGACACCAAGTCATCTGCAATATCCAGATCAGGACTGGTTTTAGCAGTTTTGAATAATTCCTTTTGCGTTTTGTTGATTATTTACTTTCTTGTTTCGAAATTTCTTTGTGGTTTTGCGATTTTCTTGTTCATTTTTCGCTCATCACATGTGTTGTTTACTTTTTCATCTGCTCGTATTGCTTTTTTTTGTATATGTTTCCCATCCTCGTATGTGTTTGTAGTATATTTCTTTGACCTGTATGTAATTCTTGTCCTTGTCACCTGTTTGTAACTGTGGCTGACAAAGGGTGAAACCCAAAACATCCCGTGTTTCCTGTGTACTGTTAACTTGTAAAACTGCTTTCATACCATTTTATTTTATTTGTTTACTTTATACATTATGGTATAACAGCCAGTCAAGATCATCTGCATACCTCTTCTTACTGACCCAAGAAGTGTCAAATCACTCACATTATGGTATAACAGCCAGTCAAGATCATCTGCATACCTCTTCTTACTGACCCAAGAAGTGTCAAATCACTCACATTATGGAATAACAGCCAGTCAAGATCATCTACATACCTCTTCTTACTGACCCAAGAAGCGTCAAATCACTCACATTATGGTATAACAGCCAGTCAACATCATCTACATACCTCTTCTTACTGACCCAAGAAGTGTCAAATCACTCACATTATGGTATAACAGCCAGTCAAGATCATCTGCATACCTCTTCTTACTGACCCAAGATGTGTCAAATCACTCACATTATGGTATAACAGCCAGTCAAGATCATCTGCATACCTCTTCTTACTGACCCAAGAATTGTCAAATCACTCACATTATGGTATAACAGCCAGTCAAGATCATCTACATACCTCTTCTTACTGACCCAAGAAGTGTCAAATCACTCACATTATGGTATAACAGCCAGTCAACATCATCTGCATACCTCTTCTTACTGATCCAAGAAGTGTCAAATCACTCACATTATGGTATAACAGCCAGTCAAGATCATCTACATACCTCTTCTTACTGACTCAAGAAGTGTCAAATCACTCACATTATGGTATAACAGCCAGTCAAGATCATCTACATACCTCTTCTTACTGACCCAAGAAGCGTCAAATCACTCACATTATGGTATAACAGCCAGTCAAGATCATCTACATACCTCTTCATACTGACCCAAGAAGTGTCAAAGATACCCATAAGACAGAGAACACCCTCCAGGATATCTCTAATCACATCAGGTGGAGCTCGGAGTGCCCTGATCTCTGAAAGGGCTTCCGTCTTGATGCTCCCTACAGCTTTACGAGCATCTTGGACAAGTGGCTCCACCTTGAACAGAATAACTATACTCAAGATCAAACTGAAACAATTCATTATAGCTCTGTTTAGAGGCAAACTATAAAATATGTTACGTTTGGCTAGTCTCAGTACTAGGTTCTACTGTTACTTATCTATCAAGTCCTCTCAATACTAGGCTATAATAAATAATAAATTCTTTAAGCACCAAACACGGCGCATAAGGCAGAAACCAGTGCTCTCCAGGTTGTTCGTTGTGACGCCACTCCTCTTAGCTCTTGCACATTATTTAGGCCCAACGTTCTTCCTTCTCTTATTATTGTTCTTCTGAGTGTTTCTTTTGGTCTTCCTTTTTTCCTCTTACCCTCAGGAACCCAAGTGAGCGCCTGTAGTGGTATTCTGTTGTTTTGCATTCGTAGGACATGACCGATATATGACCATCGTCTTTTCCTTATATAGTCGGAGACATATTTCTGCCTAGAGTCTTCTCTTATTTGTCGATTAGTCTTGAATTCTTTCCAACTGATGTTCATGAGTTTTCTAAGACATTTGTTCTCGAATGTATTCAGCTTGTTCTCCAATGATTTTGTTATTTTCCAACTCTCACAGCCGTATGTTAACACTGAGATAACATTTGAATTAAACAGACGAAGCTTGGT
Source organism: Oreohelix idahoensis (assembly GCA_024509875.1). Lineage (NCBI taxonomy): Eukaryota > Metazoa > Mollusca > Gastropoda > Stylommatophora > Oreohelicidae > Oreohelix > Oreohelix idahoensis. The sequence continues at coordinate 188,927 of JAMPIV010001465.1, forward strand.
ATGTATATTCAATGATCGTAATTTCCAAATGTTAGATAATCTATTGAAGGCGCTAGCTGCCAAAGCAATTCTAGTATGGATTTCTCTTGTTGTGTCACCATCCTGAGTCATTTTACTGCCTAAATAATTGAAACTTTCAACTTTCTGTAGTTTTTCCCCGTTCAAGATGATATCAAAGGTCTCGTTAGAAAAGTTCATAGCTTTAGTTTTAGAGGCATTTATTTGGAGACCTATTTTAACCGAGAGATGACACAAATTATTTATTGCTTCTTGGGATTGTCTTGGTGTTGAACTTAAGAATGCTACATCATCTGCGAAATCCAGGTCCCCCAGGAATTTTCCATTTGTCCATTTTATACCCAATTGTTCATTGTGGGTATAGTTTCTCATAACCCAATCAATAGCTATTCCAAAAAGTAGTGGTGACATAATACAGCCTTGTTTAACCCCTGTTTCTACTGTAAACCATTCTGTATTCCCTTTATTTGTTCTAACACAACATCTTGCATTGTCATATAGCGCTTTGATTATATTCACATATTTTGTTGGAAAACCATAGATTGTAAGTATCTTCCACAATGATGGGCGGTGTAGACTATCAAAGACTTTTTGAAAATCGACGAAGGTGATAATAAGTGGCGATTGCCTTTCCACTGATTCTTCTATAATTGTTCTTAGTGTGAATATTTGATCAATACATGATCGTTTCGGCCTGAAACCCGCTTGTTCTTCTCTGATCTTTTCGTCAGCATGCAATTTAAGTCTTTCTAACATCATGCAACATAATAATTTTCCAGTACTGATAATAGAGATATACCACGCCAGTTATTACAGTCTGATAGATCACCTTTCTTCGGTAACTTTACAATAATACTGTCTTTCCATTGTTGTGGTGGTTGTTCTTCTCTCCATACTTCATTTATAATATCTAAAATTCTCAAGAGGTTGTTGTCATTAACTGCTTTAATCATTTCCCCTGAAATTTCGTCAACTCCAGCAGCTTTAAAATTTTTTAATCTTTTAACGGCTTGTTTGATCTCGTCCAGCGTGAATTCATCGCAAGTTATTGGCAAGGTGGTGGTGAGTGTTTCATTATTAAAATCAGGTGTTACTGTTGGTGGTGGTCTGTTTAGCACCTCCATGAAGTGCTCAGCCCATCTCTTCATTTGTTCTTTTTCTGTTGGTATTGAATTCCCTAATTTACCTTTAACAGGTGTTTCCATAGCAGTAGGCTGGTGACATAGTTGTTTTGTAATTTGATAAAGGCACCTACTATTACCAGTTCTTGCAGCATTTTCAGCTTCTACGGCCAGTTCATTGATGAAATGTCTTTTATCTCTTCGAGTTTTTGTCTTCACTTCTTTATTTAACAAGTTATAAGATAGTTTGCAAGATTCAACTGCATTATGTGTACTTGCCGCTAGTAGTTTAAGTTTTGCTGTTTTCCTTTCTTGTATTTTATCCCAAGTATCTTCTCTCATCCATTTTTTCTTTTTATGTACTAGGTATCCGGTGGTCGCTACTGCTGCTTCTGTCATTGCTGTTCTCAGTTGTTCCCATTTAGTATCGATTGTCTTGGTGGTGATATCGTTGTCAATTTTGCCTAAAGCATCGAAATAGTTGTTCATTTTGACATTATATTCCTCCTTTATATCATTTGATTGCAGTCTGTGTACATCTATTCTTCTATTTTTATTCTGTTGGTATAACTTCTTCAGTTTAATTCTCAGTTTAGCTATGCAGAGGTTATGATCGCTTCCGATCTCTGCACCTCTGTATGCTCTGACGTCTTGAACTGATGAGCGAAATTTAGCGCTTATGCAGAAGTGATCTATCTGGTTCTTAGTTCTGCCATCAGGTGAATTCCATGTTATCTTGTGGATATTCTTATGTGGAAAGATGGGTGTCTGCCACAACGAGGTTTGATATTTCACAAAGTTCTAGAAGTCTTTCGCCATTTTGATTCATACAGCCTATGCCATGAGTACCGAGATATCTTTGTACTCCATCGTTGTTGTCACCTACTTTGGCGTTAAAATCACCCATGACTGCTATTATGTCATGCTTGGGTATTGTGTTGATGGTACTTAGAAGTGCTTCATAGAAGTCATCTTTTGTGGTATCAAGAGCGTCGTTAGTTGGTGCATAACATTGTACAATTGAGAGCTTGAAAAATCGTGTCTGAAATCTAGCTAATATTAGCCTCTCATTGATAGGTACCCAGCTGATAAGCGATGCTGCTGCTTTCTGTGTCATTAGGATGGCTACTCCCTCTGTGTGACGATTATCATTACTACCAGAGTATATAATTTGCTTTTTTTCTTCTGAAATATATTTTATGCCCTTCCCCGTCCATCTACACTCGCTGACACCCAATAAGTCCAACTTATAATTATCCATTTCTTTAATTACTTCTTCCAATTTTCCGTCTTGATACATAGTCCTTACATTCCAGTATCCAATTTTAAAAATCTCCTTAGCCCCCAAGATATTAGAGTGAGTCATGTTTACTGTCGAGCCTGGTTCTGTTTCGGTAACAATAGCTTGTTTTACGATAGTGAATTGTTAACTCACTGATCAACCCTCCGATCCAACCGACCGATTCGAGGGTTTCGAGGTCAGTTATAGGAAAATATCTACACCACTAGATACTCTGGTGTATCTTTTATTCTATAATTTAACATAACATGGTACTATCCATCGAAATACACACATTCCTGATGTTTTTCTTTCGGCGTCTAAGGTGAGAAACGAATTTCACCTCCATCTTGGAAGGGTAGATAACTGTATATGTTCTAGGCTATACTGTTACATTATCCAGTCCTCTCAATACTAGGCTATACTGTTACTCATCTATCCAGTCCTCTCAATACTAGGCTATACTGTTACATTATCCAGTCCTCTCAGTATTAGGCTCTACTGTTACTCATCTATCCAGTCCTCTCAATACTAGGCTATACTGTTACATTATCCAGTCCTCTCAATACTAGGTTCTACTGTTACATTATCCAGTCCTCTCAGTACTAGGCTCTACTGTTACTTATCTATCCAGTTCTCTCAGTATTAGGCTCTACTGTTACATTATACAGTCCTCTCAGTACTAGGCTCTACTGTTACTTATCTATCCAGTCCTCTCAGTACTAGGCTCTACTGTTACATTATCCAGTTCTCTCAATACTAGGCTATACTGTTACTTATCTATCCAGTTCTCTCAGTACTAGGCTCTACTGTTACATTATCCAGTCCTCTCAGTACTAGGCTCTACTGTTACTTATCTATCCAGTTCTCTCAGTATTAGGCTATACTGTTACTTATCTATCCAGTTCTCTCAGTACTAGGCTCTACTGTTACATTATCCAGTCCTCTCAGTACTAGGCTCTCCTGTTACTTATCTATCCAGTTCTCTCAGTATTAGGCTCTACTGTTACTTTATCCAGTCCTCTCAGTACTAGGCTCTACTGTTACATTATCCAGTCCTCTCAGCACTAGGCTCTACTGTTACATTATCCAGTCCTCTCAATACTAGGCTATACTGTTACTTATCTATCCAGTTCTCTCAGTACTAGGCTCTACTGTTACAGTATCCAGTCCTCTCAGTACTAGGCTCTACTGTTACTTATCTATCCAGTTCTCTCAGTATTAGGCTCTACTGTTAATTTATCCAGTCCTCTCAGTACTAGGCTCTACTGTTACATTATCCAGTCCTCAGTACTAGGCTCTACTGTTACATTATCCAGTCCTCTCAGTACTAGGCTCTACTGTTACTGATCTATCCAGTCCTCTCAGTACTAGGCTCTACTGTTACTGATCTATCCAGTCCTCTCAGTACTAGGCTCTACTGTTACTGATCTATCCAGTCCTCTCAGTACTAGGCTCTACTGTTACATTATCCAGTCCTCTCAGTACTAGGCTCTACTGTTACTGATCTATCCAGTCCTCTCAGTACTAGGCTCTACTGTTACATTATCCAGTCCTCTCAGTACTAGGCTCTACTGTTACTGATCTATCCAGTCCTCTCAGTACTAGGCTCTACTGTTACTGATCTATCCAGTCCTCTCAGTACTAGGCTCTACTGTTACTGATCTATCCAGTCCTCTCAGTACTAGGCTCTACTGTTACTGATCTATCCAGTCCTCTCAGTACTAGGCTCTACTGTTACATTATCCAGTCCTCTCAGTACTAGGCTCTACTGTTACTTATCTATCCAGTTCTCTCAGTATTAGGCTCTACTGTTACATTATCCAGTCCTCTCAGTACTAGGCTCTACTGTTACTGATCTATCCAGTCCTCTCAGTACTAGGCTCTACTGTTACATTATCCAGTCCTCTCAGTACTAGGCTCTACTGTTACTGATCTATCCAGTCCTCTCAGTACTAGGCTCTACTGTTACTGATCTATCCAGTCCTCTCAGTACTAGGCTCTACTGTTACTGATCTATCCAGTCCTCTCAGTACTAGGCTCTACTGTTACTGATCTATCCAGTCCTCTCAGTACTAGGCTCTACTGTTACATTATCCAGTCCTCTCAGTACTAGGCTCTACTGTTACATTATCCAGTCCTCTCAGTACTAGGCTCTACTGTTACATTATCCAGTCCTCAGTACTAGGCTCTACTGTTACTGATCTATCCAGCCCTCTCAATACTAGGCTCTACTTTTACTTATCTGTCCAGTCCTGAAATCATCAAGTGTGATTAGTTTCAATAACAGAAATCATTTTGCTGATCAGCTGTATGAAATAACGATTGATTAATATAAATATCAGATCAGACGTGACTTTCACATATCTATCCACTACTGCAGTTACCTCTCAAATCTGATCTTTAACTCATTCTAATTTCAGTTTTACCCAGGATCCAATATGCAGACATTTTTTTTCTACAAGTGATGTTTCAAAGACATGCAGTAGACACATATATTAATTTAGTAGATATATGTATTATGTATCAAACTTTAGGAAATTGGCTGCAGAATGTTGGGAAATACTGTTGAGTTCTTATGTGATGTTATAATTGTTTGTTATATCTTGTGAAGTGTAGAAACAATAAAAAATAAAAATTAATATAAATTATGCACATACACGTAAATATTTCAGATGTACTTAATCCCTTGGTAGTAAAACACCAGGAATTGAAACGTATATCTAGTTGACAACTAATTTAAGAAGTTTGATAAAACACAAATGAAAATTGTAATTTATATACATTTTTTTTGGTGAAGTCACATATTGCTGAACTTGAATCTCACTTACACATTCCTGTCCCATGCAAATTAATTTATTTATTACTTAAAAATATCACGTTCGTTCAACGTCCTTATCGGAATTGAAAATAGGTTATTATCGCAATCGATATCGCTAAAATTCATTTCGAAATTATATATTGAGGTTGATTCTTTAATAGTTTATGGATGTTATGAATATGTGACTACACTACATGTAAACAAATAACCCTATGACATCATTAACTGATAAAAGTATACAAAAACTAAGCACCAATATAATTATTTCCCTACCAGTTCAAAATATGATGTCCACAGGAAGTGTTTACATGATATGAACACTCTATGGCCACTTATTTTCTAATTTTTTTGTTCAATTTCGGAATCTTATAAAGTGAGCGTACCACGCGGCCTGCAGATAGATCTAAAGAAACTCTAGTAACGGATATAAAGCACACAATTGTTACTTCATAAATTTTGTTTTTCGCTCACAAACGTTCACACACATGTGCCAGATGTAATTAAATAATTTTTAACTGGCTTATCGCCAGATATTCTATAATATTCCACTCAAATGCGGGATATATCAAGCTGGCGCAAGATGCGCCAAAGGGTAAAAGTAAAGGCCAGTCTGGCGCACCATACGGCTCACAGGTTAGAATGAGTTAACTGGCTGTCAGCTATTTTAAATATGGAATAAAACACAATAAAATTGACAGTATGTTTTAAAGGTATTCAAGACAATGATCTGTTAATGTTTTCATCTAGTACAGATGACTTCCCTCTATTAACCCTATAGTACAGTTTACCTCCCCTCAGTAACCCACTAGAACAGTTTACCTCCCTCGGTAACCCACTAGCACAGTTGACTTCCCCTCTGTAACCACTAGTACAGGTTACCTCCCCTCAGTAACCCACTAGCACAGTTGACTTCCCCTCTGTAACCACTAGTTCAGATGACCTTCCCTCAGTAACCTCTAATACAGATTACCTTTCTTTGATAACTCACTAGTACAGATGACTTTCCCTCAGTAACCAACTAGTACAGATGACCTCCAATCAGTAACCCACTAGTACTGATGACCTCCCCTCAGTAACTCTAGTACAGATGGCCTCCCCTCAGTAACCACTAGTAGCCCATGACAACAGTCACACCAAGAACATGTTTTAAGTTTGTTGATGTCACCTGAGCCATTTCAAGGTCAATAGCCTTCTTCCTTTTCTCCAAGATCCTGTTCTCCTCAGCAGCACTTTTCTTCAGCTCCTCCATCTCAATCTTCTGATCTCCAGCATTCTGCATGGCTACCTACAGACAGACAAGTAGAAATGGTGATCAGGTGGAGGTCTGGCACAGCTAACAACAAGGAATGGTCATCAGGTGGAGGTCTGGACCAGCCAACAACAAGGAATGGTCATAAGGTGGAGGTCTGGCACAGCTAACAAGGGATGGTCATCACGTGGAGATCTGGACCAGCCAACAACAAGGAATGGTCATCAGGTGGAGGTCTGGCACAGCTAACAACAAGGAATGGTCATCAGGTGGAGATCTGGCACAGCTAACAACAAGGAATGGTCATCATGTGGAGGTCTGGCACAGCCAACAACAAGGAATGGTCATCGGGTGGAGGTCTGGACCAGCCAACAACAAGGAATGGTCATCAGGTGGATGTCTGGACCAGCCAACAAGTTTTGGTCATCAGGTGGAGGTCTGGCACAGCCAACAACAAGGAATGGTCATCAGGTGGAGGTCTGGCACAGCTAACAACAAGGAATGGTCATCAGGTAGAGGTCATCACACAAACACTGTGATCAGTTTTGAAGCATTCAAAAAGACTGAAATTTTATTAGGACTCAGCGGTGATGACAAGATAATTAATAGTCTTGGTTATGAACAAAACAGAACTGATATCATTAAGTATTTACAAATATAAGAGCTAAATTAAATGATGACTTTCAGTATTTACAAATACAAGAGCTAAATTAAATAAACCATGAATATGGATTAACCATTTCATACATATATATATATATATATATATATATATATATATATATATATATATATATATATATATATATTATATATATATATCTATATATATATATATATATATATATATATATATATATATATATCTTCTTCTTCCGTCCTTAGCCAAAGACCGACCAAGCAGTCAGAGGCCATCACGCCTTGTGGCGTCTTAAGGGCAACAGCAGATTGATTTTCTCTGTTGTAGTTTCCCATCACGCCTAGCGGCGTCTTTAGGGCAGCAACAAATAGATCCATCTGCCGTTGTTTCCGTAATCGGTGTGACAAGCCAACGGGTGATCAGCCCATTGGGCATATATATATATATATATATATATATATATATATATATATATATATATATAAACATATATATATATAAACATATATATATATAAACATATATATATATATCATCATGTGACGTATTCTTTCCAGAACGTTGTCTCCATTACAGCTGCTCTGAACGCATCACGATTCTGGGCAAGTCGACCTGCATCAGCCAAAGACAAGTTCAGACTCTCTGTGATGTCCTGGGTCCACCGTCGTCTAGGTCGACCCCTTCCCCTTTTTCCAGGGACCATGCCTTCCATCACTGTTTTTTCCAGACTATATATATATATAAACATATATATATATAAACATATATATATAAACATATATATATATATATAAACATATATACTGTTCAAAAAAAGAAAAGCAACTTTTTTGGTGTTACTTTTATAAAAGATATTCGCTGATTGGACATCAGTCAACCTATTGACTGTGTCCACCTGGTCATTAACTTCTCGTGGTTACCTGAATTGTACTCACCTCATGATTCGTGAGGTCATGAAAGAGGTCAAGGTCAAAACAACATTTTTGACAATAACTCGTGACAGGTTCATGAGAATCCCGTGAAACTTACTGAACACAAAACTCTCTGACCATATTATTGAATGCCTATAAAAGATTGACGCACCTCGAATAAATTCAGTTGAAAATTCAATGCGCAAGTATGGCTCATCTCACTACAGAACAACGACTCATCATCATTGGACGTTTACAGACTGGACAGTCACAAAGTGTAGTGGCCAGACAATTTAATGTGGTTAGAAGCACCATTAGTCACCTTTGGAGGCGATTTCAAGAAACTGGCTCAGTGGCAGACCGGCCGCGCAGTGGAAGACCCAGAGTCACAACTCCTGCCAAAGACCGCTTCATACGGCTGCGTCACCTCAGGAATAGACTTGCATCTGCGTCCTCCACAGTCCAGTCAATGTCAGCAGCTCGTCGAATTTCAGATCAAACAGTCAGGAACCGGCTGCACGACTCTGGTCTTTGGGCTAGAAGACCCTACAGAGGTCCTGTTCTTACGGACCGGCATCGCCAGAACCGACTGCAGTGGGTGAACCAGCATCGTCAATGGACCGTTGAGAATGACTGGAGACGGGTTTGGTTTAGTGATGAATCATTTTTCGTGCTCCAGCGACACGATAGATGGAGAAGAGTTTACCGCAGAGTCCATGAGCGCTACGCCCAGAACAGCGTTGATGAATCTCCTCCACATGGTGGTGGAGGTGTACTGATGTGGGGAGCGATCAACTTCATGGGAAGAAGTGACCTGGTGCAAATTGAAGGACGTCTGAATGCCTAACGATACGTCGCTGAAATTCTTCGTCCTCATGTCCTTCCACTTCTGGCTGCACGAGGGTCGATTTTTCAGCAGGATAACGCTCGACCTCATGTGGCACAACTCACCACCCAGTTCCTCACTGACAACAACGTCATCAGACATGAACCCCATAGAACACTTATGGGATGAACTCGACAGACGACTCCGCCAGCGAGACGTGGCTCCAGTCAATCTCCGACAGTTGTCTCTTGCACTGCGGGAACAGTGGGCAGCCATCCCACAACAACAGATCCAACGGCTAATCGGATCCATGTCAAGGAGATGTCGTTCTCTGATAGAGGCCAGAGGAGGCCATACACCTTACTGAAACGGAGGCCTCAGTCGCAAAGAATAAAAGTCCAAACCAAATTTAATGAACATCATTTCATTGTTAAAGTCTGAAGGTTTCTTCATGCCAAGATTGAAACATTAATTCCGTAAAATAAAATTTTGGTGCAAGTTTGAAATTTGGTGTCCATTACCACTGCAATAATGTTGCGTTTCTTTTTTTGAACAGTATATATATTATATAATTATTTTTAACCCACGGTAATTTAAAAAAAAAAAGAGAGATAGAGAGAGAGAGATCAAGAGAGAGACTGAGAGAGAAACAGAGAGTGGTAGATAGATGGTAACAATAAGTGTAAGAATTAATGTGAAGTGCTACAAGAGCTCTCACAAAGATGTGATGTGATGTAATGTAATGTGAAGTGATGTGATGTCATGTAATAACAGAACACAGAGAGAGATGAGGAATGGCCAAATTCCTGAAAAACAAGATGAGCCATTTTAAATTCTGCCAAACAAATAAAAAACAATAGTAATAACCAAACATGATTTATCCATAGAACAGAAAATCAGATTGATCATATATGCATAAACAAGAAGTTTAGATCATCATTGCAGGATGTAAAGGTATATAGATGAGCAGATGTGGCATCAGATCACCACCTTCTGATAGCCAAAGTAAAAATGAAACTCAAGAGATATGCAACAATGCAAAATTATAGACAACAATTCAATGTAGAACATCTAAGAAATCAAGAAACAGGAGACAAATTTGCGGTCACAGTATCCAGCAGATTCCAAGTGCTCCAACAGCTGGAAGATGTAGAGAATACAGAAGACTACTGGCAGCAGGTCAAAACTGTATGGAATGAGACATGTGAAGAAATACTGGGGAAAAGGAAATGACAACATAAAGCATGGATAACAACAGAAACCATCAATAAGATAAAAGACAGAAAAAACAAGAAAGCAGATTTAAACACAAGCAAAACCAGAAGTTCCAAAGCCAAGGCTCAAGAAGTGTACACAGAAGCAAACAAAGAAGTAAAAAGAAGTATCAAAAGAGACAAGAGGAAGTATATTGAGGAGTTGGCAAGAGAGGCAGAAGATGCTGCAGCCAAAGGAAATATGAGAGAACTGTATAGCAGCACAAAGAAGCTAACAGGGAAATACAAGCAAATAAGTTGCCTCATAAAAGACAAGAATGGAAAACTGCTCAGCAATATACAAGAGCAAATGAAGAGGTGGACAGAATATTTTGAGGACCTTCTCAATAGACCAGCTCCACAAAACCCCCCGGACATCCAGCCAGCAGAAGAAGAGCTACAAATTAACGGTGAAAGACCAACGAAGGAAGAAATAAAGAAAGCCATAAAGCTTCTAAGAGATGGAAAAGCGTCTGGACCTGATGGCATTCCAGCAGAGGCCATCAAAGCAGATATCGACACAGCTACAGAGATGTTATATAAATTACTTGGTAAAGTCTGGGAAAATGAAGATATACCAGCAGAATGGAAGGAAGGATATCTGGTTAAGTTGCCTAAGAAGGGAAATTTACAAGAGTGCACAAATTACACTAGTCAACAAATTTTCAAAAGTTATTTGTACCAGAAATTAAATATACCATTTCTTATTGATTTTGACATGCTGATTTCAAATATCATAATGAAATTCACCAATTGGCTCTGGTGTTTTATTTTAAATGATGAATTTACATTACAGTAATACAAATAATGTATGCTTGTTTAATTCTCTGGGGTGAACAGCTAGTCTTTCTACTTTAGCATTATAAAAATTGTGGTTACATACTCAATTAATTGATATTTCAACATAAAATGATAGAAAAAATAAAAACATTATTTAAAGTTCACATATCATGTTTTAAAAAGGCACATTTGAACCCATTCCGTCATTATTCAGTCGCTGTTCAAGCTCTCTTTGCTTGCTTCTTGTAGTCAATCGATGAGGTGTCTCTTGTCACAGTCCAACAGTAATCAGCAAGCATTGAAGGGCTCCAATTGCCTTGATTCCTTGTCTCCATAGCAGCAATGTCCTGGTGAAATCGTTCACCATGCTCATCACTGACCGCTCCACAGTTTGACGTAAAGAAATCCAGATGAGAATCCAGAAAATGAATTTTCAAAGACATGTTGCAGCCAAGACTCATACTTCAGAAGGAGATTTTCTACAATTTCATTGTAATTATCAGATCTGTTGTTTCCAAGAAAATTGTCCACCGCTGACTTAAATGCTAGCCATGCTGCTTTTTCCTTGCCATGCAACACGCAAAGAAACTCATCATCATGAAGAAGTTTTCGAATTTGCGGACCAACAAATACTCCCTCTCTTATTTTAGCTTCACTCAGTCTTGGAAATTTTCTGATGAGGTATTTGAAAGCCTCATCTGTTTTCTCCATTGCCTTGACAAAGTTTTTCATGAGACCCAGCTTAATATGCAAGGGTGGCAACAAAATCTTGCTGGTGTCGACAAGTGCTGGGTTTTCAACGTTCTTACTGCCAGGCTGCAATGACTGCCTGATTGGCCAATGTCTTCTGATGTAATGGTCACTTCATGCACGGCTATCCCACTCACAGAGAAAGCAACAGTACTTGGTGTATCCACCCTGTAGTCCAAGCAAAAGAGCGACCACTTTTAAGTCACCGCAAAGTGACCAATGATGATGATCGTAGTTTATACACTTCAAAAGCTGCTTAATGTTTTCATAAGTTTCTTTCATATGAACTGCGTGACCAACTGGAATTGACGGTAACACATTACCATTATTCAACAAAACAGCTTTAAGACTCGTCTTGGATGAATCAATGAAAAGCCTCCACTCTTCAGGTATGTAATTGATTTTGAGGGCTGCCATTAAACCAGAAATGTTGTGGCACGCAGAAAGGTCACCCTCTTTGAAAAAGAATGTAATAAGCGGCTTCTGGCGGTTCCTATACACAGAAATTGTACATCTTCTGCCAGGAGATTCCACTATTGCAATCTGGAACCCAAAAGCTCAGCCTTGTTCTTCGGTAAATTCAGATCTCTTACAAGATCATTCAGTTCACCTTGGGTTATTAAGTGTGGTTTAGTGGATGTAGTTTGCTCAAAATCTGGGTCGCTTGAGGTTGATGGTTCAGGACCACCAATGTCCTCTTCTTCATCAGTGGAAGCAGCTGAAAATGATTCTGGCACTTTGGGAACTGGTAGGTCATCGCCATGTGGTACCGGACGTATTGCAGAGGGGATGTTTGGATATTCCAGAGTCCATTTTTTCTTCTTTGATATGCCTTTCCCAATTGGAGGGACCATGCAAAAGTAACAGTTGTTGAGATGATCATTGGGACTGCAAAAGGCATAGCTTGCCTTTTGCCGGTCAGCCACAGTTTAAGATGTGCTGCACATGTATTGCAGCATATGTGTGGTGCCCAGCTCTTGATCTCCTATTCTGCAGCCAAAATACAAACTGTACGCCTTCTTAATCACTTTAGTTATATTTCGTTTTTGTGATAGAAATGTCACCTCACCACATATATAACAGAAATTATTAGCACTGTTCACACATGTCCTAGGCATTTCTAACTACGATACTTTTGATAAGGACAAATGCACTAACTAATGGCAAAATTTTATCAGAGATAAGATATTTATACACAAAGGTGATGTAATCATAGGTAGGATTGCATCATCAACTTCTAGTTACATTTTTTATTGGTCATTAGAAAAAATTATGCAATCGCCCACAACAGTTGCGTCATATATATAAATTGACCGTAATTAAATAAACTAGTAGCATATATCTTGAAAACTAGAGCCAATCAACATTTTTTAATGTCATTTTCGTTTTCAGCACACCAAAATTAGTTAAGATCAGCTATTTTCATGTCTGGTACATTTTGGTTGTTGAATAGTGTTATAGAGGAATAATGTTACTATCAGTGCCAGGAAAAGTATTAAACAGGATTATCCTTGAGAGATTAAAAGAGTCCATAGACAAGAAACTGAGAGATGAACAAGCAGGTTTCTGACAAAACAGATCCTGTACAGACCAGATAGCCACTTTGAGAATAATAGTTGAACAAAGTCTGGAATGGAATTCACCACTATACATCGGATTTGTGGACTACGAAAAGGCATTTGACAGTGTAGACAGAGAATCACTTTGGAAATTGATGAGGCATTATGGAGTTCCCCTGAAGATCATTAATTTAATAAAGAAAACATATGAAGACATGACATGCAGAGTTCTTCACGAAGGACAGCTTACAGAACCATTTGGGATAAGAACAGGAGTGCGACAGGGATGCCTCTTGTCTCCATTTCTTTTCTTACTAGCAATAGACTGGGTTATGAGATCATCGACAACACACAACAGAAATGGAATTCAGTGGACTCTGGCTAAGCAGTTGGATGATTTGGATTTTGCTGATGACTTGGCTCTTCTGTCCCATAACCGTAATCAGATGCAGGACAAATTGAAAACACTCGATGAGAGGTCCCGGCAATTGGGTCTGGAAATACACAGGGAAAAGACAAAAATAATGAGAATAAATGCAGGTAATGAAAACAGGGTTGAACTTGAAGAAACGCCAATACAAGATGTAGAATCATACACATATCTTGGCAGTAATATAGATAAAGTTGGAGGGACAGACAGCGATATCAAAATAAGAATACAAAAAGCAAGAGGAGCTTTCATTGCATTGGGAAACATATGGAGATCAAGAGAAATAGGATCCAACACGAAAATAAGAATCTTCAACTCAAATGTGAAGTCAGTCCTATTGTATGGCTCTGAGACATGGAGAACAACAAAGACAACTACCAAAAAGCTACAGACTTTCATAAATGGGTGCTTGCGTAGAATAGAGGGATTAAAATGGTATGACAAGGTTACCAACGTGGAACTGAGGACAAGAACTAGACAAGTGCCAGTGGAACAGGAGATGAGAAGAAGACAATGGCGATGGATTGGACAAACATTGAGAAAACCTGTTGATAGCATTACAAGGCAGTCCTTGTTCTGGAACCCCCAGGGCAAGAGAGGCAGAGGTAGACGAAGAAGCACATGGAGAAGAGAGCTGGAAACAGAGGGGAAAATGAGGAGAAAGTGGAAAGAACTTGAGATGATGGCATGTGACAGGAGGACTTGGCATGTGTTTGTTGAAGGCCTATGCTCCTTTGGGAGTGGAGGGTTATGAATGAATGAATTAAACATGATTTATGCTCTTCATTTTCTGAGGTTTCAACCTTAAGTGTTTACTGTTACAGCAATTGGAAGAAAGTGTTGACACCCATATAGTATGGACATACAGAAGACTGGGGCATATCTCTTTAACTCTTTCATTCCATAGTTATTTTGTACGCTGTGCCAGACTTTTTTGTGGGCAGAATTTTATAGAGTGACGTGTTCATCTTTCAGTCTAAATTTTTTTTGTGAATTTTCCTTTGAACATGTACTTATTATATACCAAACTGTAGGGAAATTGATAGAGAATTGTAATATATAATGTCTTTGGTAGTATAAACACAAGTATGTTCGGTATACTTAAAACATTTTGCATGTAAAATTGAAAAACGCTAAAAAGTTGACTGTAGAAAACGATCTTACCAAAGACAAATTACTGTTGTAGACAATAAAACTTTCTTTTTAGTCTTCAAACGTCAAGTTAATCCATATACAAAGTTAAAAAAACATGCTTATGGCCACAATTAGTGCATTTAATGTTATTCACACCAGTTTTTCTGTGGTCCTTTGTAAGAAAAAAATAAATTATGCAATCGTGCATTACGTAATTTTCAAACAAATAAAGAAGAATAACGTCATATAAAAACTTTTTAACTCTTGTTTAATGTTTTAATAGTATCCCTAGCTTCATCTTCTACCAAGAACTAGTGATTAGATGTTACGGTAGGTCTAGTTTTTTTGCTTTTTGATCGGCTAGAATATGACTACGCCCACTCATCAACTAAATCTAATGTGTCTAGCTTTTCTGCACAGATTCCGTATTTTGACAACAAACTGTGATTACCAAACAATCATCAGCAATGTTTCAAAGTAGTTTGACACAGTTATTTGCTTAGGAGACTTAGTTAGTTGCTTATCCTTTACAGGACGTGGCAATCAACCCAAGCTTTTATTGGCTGTTTGTGATTTTTCTAGGCAATTTTTTCATTCAGTAGTTTGCCATTGCTTTCTGAACGGTACGGCGCTTATACCATTGTTAAAAATCCACACAAAGCGATCTGCTACCAAACCGCCTGCAGCAGATTTCGAACCTGGTATATCTGGATTATGAAACTGCGTTCATATCCATTAGGCCACAGACGCCGACTTAGGAGACTTAGAAAATGTAAATATAAAGCGTGACATATTTCTCTAGCAATAACAACGAAAAACGCAAACACGCAAATCTTCACAAAAATTGTGATAATAACGTCAAAACACGCTGTAGAGCAGTTTTCGTAGGCCTTTACAGTCATTTACAGATGAGGGTAGTCTCATATTTTTTTAATATGTGGTCCTACTTTACGCACCAACTTATGTCGGTGTTAGTGTTAGTAAATGTCATCTGTCACGCACACATATGCACAATTTGGTGTATGGTAATTCGGGCGCGCTTGTATCCAAACAAGCCAGATGACGTCAGTGCGTGAATGAAACAAGCCGCATCTCATATCCAGACATGGAGTCTGTTGATTTCTTATTTGTGTACCCATCATTTGGGGCTAGTGTATTTCTGGGACATGACTTCTGAATAGAAGCCATTGTCGGCTTACTCACTACGTAAGTCAGAACCAGGCGTTGTTATAATTGAATATATTTTCATGATTTTTAGTGACTGTATCCGGCGTTGGCATCTAGCTAGTCCCTTCTCATTAAGGGGTTAAAATGGATCAACCCGATGCTACACTGAAGCCATCCTAATGTTTTAAAGGATTTTTAATGCTCCGTCAGTTCGGCTAATTGATATGAATTAGTGGAGCGCCGTCATACGTGACACGGCGATCAAGAGAGAGATGAATCAAGTATTGTAATTAACTTTATGTTGTCTTCTCAGACAGAATGTATGCAGTGATCTATAATGTTGGAAGGTACCAGAATCAATATGTACCAGGGAAATGTTACAGGACAGGGTGGAAGTAGATATACGAAGATTTGTTGTACGGATGACCTTAGAAGTTTTGTTCGGCGACGCAAGGTCAAACCGTTAGATCATTGAATGAACTTGGATACTACAAGTAATGTAATTTATAAATATGAGCCATATGTTTTGAACTGTGAAACCATTGATGCAAGTACTGTTTTCCTGTCTTTGCTCGTCCACGTATTTCGTCCAAATAAAATGTTGTTGCAAGTCGACATAACGAGTTCGTCCATACCAGTATTGGCACTTGTTGGTGTGCCCGATTGTTATTGAAGTTACAGGAGTTCACCTTCCAGTGGAAAGACATTCGCGTTTTAATTTCAAGCTAGTAGAATCGCCCGTGTTAGATCGTTGACATTTCGACACCAGCGACATCCTCTGGTCAGCGGTGTCCACCCAAGAAAAAACGACTCTAACAGAAATGGTGGAACCAGTGTGTTTTGGAAACTACGATTTTCAAGCAGGGAACGTTCTAACAATCAAATAATTCGATTGAAGAGAAATACCTCAACTCCGCCTATGCCGGTCCCAAGCCCGGATGAAAAAGGAGGAGGGCGGCCTGCATGGAGGCCGTAACGAGGCAGCCCCTCCACCATGCAAAGGCACAACAGGCCAATCACCTGTTTGCTTTAAATCATGATTACGCGAACTACAAGAGAGAAAACCGGACTGATTCTAAAGGTGACGAACTGGAACGGACTACGGACTACGACTTATGGAACTTGGAACACAAGAAGTATAAATGGGAAGGAAGAGGAGCTGGTGGAAGAGATGAGGAAAGCAAAACTAGAAATCCTGGCTATAACGGAAATGAAGAAAAAAAGGACAAGGAGTCATGGATCTCGATGGCAACACGTTGCTCTACAGTGGTGTACCCATATCTGAAAGGGGGCGTGGGTTGCATTGTGGCCCAAAATCAAAAAGATAGTATCAAGGGATGGAACTTTGTCTCGGAGCGCATTATGGTTGTAAAACTAAAAGAAGGAGAAACCATAGTCAACCTGGTCATAGTGTATGGGCCAAATGAGGATGAGAGAGCAGAGGTCAAGGAGGAATTCTTCGAGCTGCTTCAAAGGACAGTGGATGACTGCCTAGATGAAGTTATTATGCTCAGAGATTTTAATGCCAGAGTTGGAAATGACCATGCTAGATGGGGTGGAGTTATCGGAAGATATGGAGAAGATACTCTCAATGACAATGGAAAGCGACTCCTTAGATTCTGCAGTGAGCAGAATCTGATCATTACAAACACAAAGTTCCCCCATAAGCGCATACATGCATACACTAGATGTGAACCAACCAAGAATGAGAAGTCAGTGATCGACTATGCCATTGTTCGGAGAAGCTCATTCAGATATGTCTGAGATGCAAAAGTCTGGAGGGGGCCAGAGATTGGAAGTGATCACTACCTGCTAACAATCAAACGAACAACTGAAAGAGTTGCTCAGCCTAGGAACTGCCCAACATCACGCAAGAAACCAAGTAAACGAGCAGGAGAAATGAGCATTAGGACCTACAAGCTGAGAGAGCCAGAAATTAAGACCAGATATCAGGGGCTTATTGCTACAGCAGTGAGCAACACAGAAGAATGACCTGATGACTTGGAAACCCTCTGGAATAAATTCAAGGATATCATAAAGACAGCTGCTGCAGAAGCATGCGGTGAAGTCCGACTTGGGAACCAGAGAAGGAGGACACCTTGGTGGACAGAGGAAGTCAAAGAGAAAATAAGAGAGAAGAAAATGGCATGGAAACAATACTTAGGAGCTAAAAACACAACAGGACAAATGGTAAAAATATAGAGAATATGTGACACTCAGAACAGAAGCAAAGAACAAAGTGCTAGCAGCAAAACAGAAGTCCTGGGAAGAATTTGGAGAAAAGCTAGAAAAAGATGCACAAGAAAACCAGAAATTGTTCTATAAGACCCTAAAGAACATGAGGAAAGAAAAACAATGCCCTCTCAAATTTATAAAGGAAAAGCAAGGCAAATTGCTTACTGCCCCGAAGGAAGTAATGGAAAGATGGAAAGAATATTTCTCAGAACTCCTGGATGGTGAGCATGGTGAAGCATCAGAAATGATAACCACTAGCACAGAAGAGAAAACCAATGATGGTGAAGATGACATAAAGATGGAAGAACTGAGGGCAGCACTAGAGAAAATCAAGATGGGCAAAGCAGCAGGGCATGAAGGTATAACACCAGAAATGGTTAAGTACATGGGAGCATCAGGCGACCTATTACTCTTAAAGGTCCTACAGGCAGCATGGTGCAACAAGACCATACCAAAGGATTGGGAGATTGCCATCATAACACCAATTTTCAAAAAGGTGACAATCGACAATGTGGAAACCACAGAGGCATATCCCTTCTCAGTGTCCCTGGTAAAATCTACTCTAGAATCCTAGAGCAGAGACTCCGACGCCTAGCTGAGCCACAATTGGATGAGGTCCAGTGCGGATTCCGAGCAAACCGAAGTACTCAAGACCTAATCTTCACACTCAGACAGCTGAGTGAAAAGGCTCTTGAGTATAAGAGTGAGATCCATCTTTGTTTCATAGATCTGGAAAAGGCGTTTGACAGGGTCCCCTGGAGCAAACTTTGGGACTGTTTGGCAAGGAAGAATATTCCAGCACCTCTGATTCATGCTATACAGAGCTTCTACAAGTCTTGCAGAAATTATGTGAGGACAGCAAACCATAAGTCAGAAGAGTTCAGGACCACCACTGGTGTAAGACAAGGTGATATCCTATCACCTTACCTCTTCATACTCCTTATGGACGATGTCATCAAGGCATGTAAGGAGAGAACAAGAAAGTATTCAGTGGGGTACTGGAAGATGAGACAGGTCTATATTTCAGAGCTGGCATTTGCTGTTGATGTTGCCCTGATTGCTAAATCAGAGGTACATCTCCAATCCAACCTGCAAGTCTGGAAGGAAGAGCTGGAGAAGAGAGGGATGGTCATAAGCAGCTCTAAAACAAAATCCATGGTGATATCACGAGAAGAAAGAAAACATCAGATTAAGTTGGGAGAACAGGTCCTGGAGCAGGTCGACCACTTTAAATATCTCGGAGCTATTATAGACCGAAAGGGAGGCATCAAAGAAGAGTTGGCCACTCGAAAAGCAGCGGCTGGGAGACTTTTTCAGGCCATAAATCGTGGATTCCTCAGCAAGAAAGAGGTTGGTAAGAAAACGAAGATGGCTGTATACCGCTCCACCTATGTCCCAGTCTTGACATATGGATGCGAGTCGTGGGCAATGACTACAACCCACAAAAGCCAGATCCAAACCTCAGAAATGAGGTATCTGAGGAAAGTGGTTGAAGTAACAAGAAGAGACATGGTCCGCAACCAGACGATCCGTCAAGGCCTAAAATCCCATCCGCTGCAGACCCAAATAGAACAGTCCCAACTAAGATGGTTTGGCCATGTCTGCAGAATGGGAGAAGATCGGCTACCACGACAAGCATGGGAAACAAAGAGCCAGGGATTCGGACCTCCAGGACGACCCAGAGTCCGCTGGGAGGACAACATTAGACAATCTTTGAAGGACCGAGGACTAGAATGGAACCAGGCCAGGAAGAAGACAGCTGATAGAATGGTCTGGCGCTCTCTCTCCCAAACCTCTACACCTCACGGTAGAAGGGGAACGACTAAGTAAGTAAGTAAGAAATACCTCCATTTTCGAAAGGAAACGTAAGTGTACTCTTCCAATCAAGACGACGGTTGTCTCAAGGTCAAGGACGACGTTGGACATCATCTTTAAGTTGCAACATCGGACACTATCATAGTGTTACACCTATTGTTTTTACAAGGCTCATGCATACAGTCCCGGATGCGAGGGATATCCTTTTTTTTTGGTTGAGATAAGTAAAAACGTCGTGTTGTTATTACACCGTTTTACGTTCAGCTGTGCTTTTCTGCATCTTATCTCGTAATATGTCCACTGCTTCTCTATTTATGTTTCATGTTCAATGTTCAATGTTTTTAGCGGGAGGTAGGGTTTGGAGACTCACGAAGGATACATCCCAGTTTCACACCAGGGCCTTCGTGACTGTTCTTTAGGAATTATTTTGCAGACTTCCCTCAGTGGAATGTTCCTACGCGTGAGCGTAGGATTCTAGGTCCACTGTGTCTGGTGGTCTGTGACACCTGACTGTTTAGCTGTTCCGTCAAGTTTTAATCGTTGTTTTCATAGTTATTTTTATTCGTACTTTAGTTTTATGATGTATTTTATTTGTACATTACGTCCTTCTCGCCTTACTTTCGTTCAGTTTTTTACACCATCCATGTTTATACACTGTATTGTCAATTGTCTTGTGTAAGTTTTTATCGCATATTTCATTGCATTCTTTGCAACATTATTTCTTAATTTTTCCATTTTTTATTTTGGTAGATTTATGCGAACGTTTTCAGTCGTTTATTATATCTTGTCTTGTCAGTATTGTTTCTATTGTCTATCACGTTGTTGCTTTCATAACATTTCATTGCATAAATTACTTTATTAATTATTAATATATTTGACTATTATATGACAATAATTTACTGTTCTAGGACAGGAACGAAGACCACTTGGTATAGTAACACTTTTAAGTAGAATTATTTCAGAATAATATTGAATAATGTCTACCTTAGATTATTTTATTAAGCAGGCTAAGGCGCTTAATATACCTCCTGAAGAGATTAGAACATTTGCTATGGCGGAATACAAGGAGTCTCAAAGGTTGGAATCTCAAAGATTAGAGGCAGAAAAATTAAAATCACAAAATCTTCAGATTGAACTGGAACATAAAAAGTTTGAGGCTGAAGAAAATGACAGGAAGATGAGACTAGCTGCTGATGAAAATGAAAAGAAATTTCAGCGTGAAGCTACAGAAAATGAGAAAAAAATTGAGATTAGCCGCTGAATTAGAAGAGAAACGATTTCAGCGTGAGGCAGAACAGAAAAGATTGGAGGCGAAAGAAAAATTTAGATTTGATGCTGCAGAAAAAGAAAGGCTACTTAAAATTGAAATGGAAGTTAAACAAAAGGAAATGGAAGAAAGAAGATTAATAGCTGAACAAAATACAAAGAGACTTCAGCTTGAAACAGAAGAGAATGATAAGAAACGGCAGCATGATTTGAAACTTGCCGAATTGGAATTTGACAGAATAAGATTGTCAAGTGAATGTAATACACAAAAGACTCAGGAAGGCCAGTCTTCATCTAGACATGAGAATTTTAGAGAGGTTCATCTAAAATTACCAAAGTTTAACCCACCATCCGACGATGTGATATTCTTTTTGGACAGATTTGAGGCTACATGTAGGTCGTACAACTTGGATAAAACACTATATTGTACCCACTTATCCAGAATACTTACAGGAGAGGCAATGGCCGTTTATCACACTACTAGTGCTGTAGATAAAAATAATTATGATGCTCTCAGGGCCGCCCTTCTAAACAAATTTCAAATGACAGAAGATCAGTATAGGATGAAGTTCAAGTCTATGCTCCCACAATCTAGTAAGAACTTTGATGATTTTCTTTCTCAAATACGTCTTACCTTGGAAAGATGGATCGAACTGTCCAAGGTAGAGAAATCTTATGACGGTATTTTCGACTTATTACTACGCGATAAAGTTTTATCGGCAGTAAGTCCTGCATTTCTTGCGTTTTTACATGAACGTAAGCCTTCTAATATAAAAGAAATGTCAGAACATTGCAAAAATTTCTGCACCGCTCATCCTAACATGGATATCAGCAATGCGCAGATTAAGGATGATTTACCTGTTGCTTTCGCTATGCAACATAACAATTTCCCAAGACATCGTTCGATGAGTAGCGATAGAAATTTTCATAGGGGAAGTAATAATAATTTCAACTTTGGTCATTTTCAAAAGGGGAAACAATACCAACAGTCTGCTCCATTTAATATGTCCTGGGGCCAATCTCACGGATCTCGAGATTTTGGTAACGACAATTCTAAATATAATCAAGGGAATAATAATAAACAACATTGGAGATCTAAATCACATCATCCTGAAAATAGACATAGATTTATGAATAAATCATTTAGCCAACATCACAACAGTGATAACTTTCATTGGCGTACTCATCCAAATTTTAATGATAGCAGAAATGGTAATTATAGCAATTTTAATGACAATAGTCAAAATCGATCGCGACGTAGAGATAGATCGTCGAGCAGGCCACGACAACATTCCAATGTTGCTTCACTTGAAGCACAAACTAACAAAGATAAGGACAATAATGTTAATCAACATAATGCTATGTCTTGTATCGATCTCGAGCAGGTAAAAACATGTCAAGAATGCTCAACGCTATTCCAGCCCAAGGCGATCACGACGCTGCGATGCGGGCACATTTTACCAAGTCTACCAGCAGTTTGTACAGCTACTTCTGCATCAGTTCACCATGGAAAGGGGTGTTTAAAATTTAATAGAGGATACGTCAACTCTATTCCTTGCTCTATTTTGTTTGATTCAGGTTGCAGTACCGTAGGAGTGCGGAACTCTCTGATTGACCCGTCCTTTGCCACTGGCAACATGGTCAAGTGCGTCACATTCGGGGGCACTGTGGAAACCTTTCCTACAGCCATCATTAATTTACATACACCTTTCTTTTCAGGGAAGATCCATGCCTGCCTTCTGCAGAATCCAGTTAGCGATGTGACAATTGGTTGTATACATGGTATAAAAGAGTGTACCCCACAGCAGATTGATGAATGGGAAAAGCGACATATTCATGCTGCAAATGCAGTGGTTACCAGAACGCAAGCTACTGAGTTGTCGCGTGAATCAACTTCTGAACCTACGGTTCATACTAGTAATGATGATGATTCTCCTATTTCAAGGGAGCTGTTTGCTAATTTACAAAAGAATGATAATTCCTTACAGAGATTTTTTCAATTGGTGACTAAGAGTAATAATAACAACGTAATTGCAAATTCTAGACACCAATTTGCTCTTAAAAAGGGCATTTTAGTTAGATTGATAGCGGAAACAGATTCATCTTTACGTTCACAAATTCTGGTCCCGTCTTCTATGAGAGCTAGGATATTACGACATGCTCATGACTCTCAATGTGCAGGTCACATGGGGTTTTCGCGAACCAAATCTAGAGTGCTCTCCGCATTCTATTGGCCTGGCGTTCATAGAGATGTTAATCTTTATTGTCGTTCCTGCGTGACATGTCAGGAAGTTAAAGTAAGGGGTCCATATCATGATGCTCCTATCCAAGCTGCGGACATACCTATTAGACCATTTGATAAAATGGCGATTGACATCATTGGTCCTATATTGCCATCTGCAAGAGGACATACACATATTCTTACTTGTATCGATATGTGTACGTGTTGGCCTGAGGCCATACCTCTTAAGAACACCTCATCTGCCAGTGTTGCAGAAGCTCTGATGTTAATCTTTTCGTGAATTGGTTTTCCGCATAAGATCCTATCGGATCATGGTGTCCAGTTTATTTCCGAATCCATGTCACAGGTCATGAAGACATTGGGTATAGATAGATCTCTCAGTTCAATATACCATGCCATGTCCAATGGGTTAATTGAGAGACAGAATAGGACACTTAAGCAGTTGTTGGGTAAGATGACTCAAGATCACCCTCAGAATTGGGACCGAGTCCTGCCCGCTGCTCTGTTTGCGTACCGTGAGGTGAAAAATCAAGCCACTGGGTTTTCTCCCTTCCAGTTAGTTTTTGGCATACAACCACGCGGACCTATGTCTTTAATCCAAGATTTATTGGTTGAAGATAATATACCTGAGGAAACTCAATCCTCATATGAGTATGTGATCGCTTTAAGAAAGAGAATAATAGATGCTTGTAGATTAGCTACTGCATCATCCGAAGAGGCTAAAGAAAAAGCTCGTCTATTTGCAAACAGGTATAGACGTCTTCGCCAGCTTATTCCTGGTGACGAGGCTTTTGTTTTACTGCCTTCTCATAACAATCGTCTACTGATCACATGGAGAGGTCCTTTTAGGATCGTCTCAAGAATATCCGATGTTGACTACATCGTCGATATTAACGGCAAACACAAAACCTTTCACATTAACATGTTGAAGGAGTGTTATTCATGTCCTGATTATCTACAATCAGTATTTCAAGCGACTGACGATCCTACTCCTCCCATTCACAACTATACTAATTTGTCAGTTATACAAGAAGAAGAGTCTTCTTTTCAAGATGTACAATTGCCCATACCAGTTGTACCACTTCATTCCACTGAAAACTGGAATGATGTCACTATTTCTTCTTCTCTTTCGGCTGATCAACGACAGCAAGTTTCATCACTACTTCAGACGTATGATAATGTTCTCACTGACATTCCAGGTCATACATCAGCTATTCAACACGATATTCTTCTAACTGATGAAACACCTATCCGTATTAGTCCATATCCCATACCTTTACACTTTCGTGATAAGGTCGAAAAGGAATTGGATGAGATGCTTCGATTAAACATAATTGAACCATCGCTGTCACCATATGCTTCATCTATGGTGATAATTAGAAAGAAAGATAACAATATTCGTCTATGCGTAGACTACAGAAAATTAAATAAAGTCACACAATTTGACGCAGAACCTTTGCCACTTTTAGAAGATTTATTAGTAAAATTATCTCATTCTACTTTCTTCTCTAAGTCTGATCTGTCAAAGGGCTATTGGCAAGTACCATTGACAGAAAGGGCAAAACCACTCACTGCTTTCTCGACACCCAGGGGCCTATTCCAATGGAATTTTATGCCATTTGGGTTAGTGAACGCTCCTGCCACGTTCGTGCGCATGATGCGGCGAATTCTATCTCATCATCCCAATATCATTGCGTACATAGATGACATTTGTCTTTTCAGTGACTCATGGGAAAAACATTTGAAAGGATTAAACTCATTACTGTCCACGTTACAATATCATAACTTAACTGCTAAGCCATGAAAGGCATTTGTGGGTTTCCACGATATTTCTTTTTTTGGGTCACCGTATTGGTCGCGGTATGTTATATACAGAGAACAGTAATGTCTCTAAAATCCTTAATATCTCTACACCCAAAACAAAGAAACAAGTGCGATCTCTGTTGGGGCTAATACAATATTATGGGAAATTCATACCACATCTTTCGTCCATTACTGCTCCTTTCTCTTCATTACTTAGGAAAGGTGCAGCTAACGTGATTCGGTGGTCTAACGAACATCAAATCGCGTTGGATATCATAAAGAAATTTTTTTCGGATCCTCCTGTTTTAAGGTTGCCTGATGCGAATTTACCATTTGTCTTACGCAGCGATGCTTCTAATTACGGCGTGGGAAGTGTGTTACTACAAGAATATAATGGCACCTTGCATCCAGTTCTCTATGTATCACGGAAGTTAACTCCGACTGAACAAAATTACTCAGTGCTAGATAGGGAACTGCTTGGACTTGTTTGGTCAATAACAAAACTCCAGAGATATCTGCTTGGATCACACTTTATTGTGGAATCAGACCAAAAAGCACTTACTGCTCTCAACACGAAAGATGTGAAATCAGCCAAATCGACTAGGTATGCGATCGCACTCCAGCCATACAGTTTTACAATAAGATCCATTCCTGGTACGCAGAATGTTCTCGCTGACATTTTGTCGAGATGTCCGAATGAATCAAGTTAACAGCTACGCACTGCAGACAACTGAACTTCGACACTGACAGTTCGTCGATTGTAACTTTTTACGTGTGCTACCTCGATTATAAGAGTCATTAACATTCAGTCAAGTTGAAATCTACAATGATTATGTATTAAAAGAACATGGAACGTTGAAGTATATTACTATATTTGTGAAAATACCATTCACTTACTTATGATATTGAAGAGAGAATAACGTTCGAAAGGGATTATATTTTCTCACCGAAATAACATTGCGAACACTTGGTTGTTTTTCATGGAACGGAACTTGGTATATTTTAACCTTTAGCACGATTCCGGCGAGACATATCGCCGAAGGTAACCTATGTTCTGCCAGCTGGAGGCGATATGTTTCGCCTTGCGGCTGTCATCGGGAAACTGATTTATAATGTGTGTACACGTGATCTGAACCCCGGATGCAAAAATTGACTCTTCTGTGAAAGAGGTTTAGCTTCCGTTTCCGATCTCCTTTAGTAATGGGTGCATCCGCGTTTATTTTCTGTGAATTTTTTTAATCGAAATGAATCGGCATCGAACACGCGGCCATTTTTCGTTCTAATTTTATTGGATTCTGACGCCATGCGGTGGGGATGAGATTTTTGTCTTTATAAGCGCTGATATCGGTTCTCAGAATATGTTTGATGGCTGAGATGGAAACAAAAGTAGAATGGCTTTTCTAGTATGTAAAATGTTAGGGGTTAGGATTAGGATTTATTGGAAAGATTTAGGATTAACGGCCGAATGTCACTGCTGACGAGAGCGTTTATTCCTTTGCTACTGATGATGGGTGTAACGAAAAGATCGTCATTTGATTTGTATTGGTCTATTGGTCAAATGACTTTCATTGAGATGCAAGGGATATGGACCCTTCGTTTGCTGGTTATTTTTTAAAATTTTTTTTTAATTTTAAAATTAAAAAAAAAATTTTTTTTATTATTTTAAATTTTTTTTTCGTTTTTTTCATCTTTCCTTTCCTCTCTTCCTATCACATCTAACATGTACACAAACAAATTTTATATCATCAGTAGTATAAGAATTAATTTAGGTAACTATGAAATATTTAATTAGATTGTCTAAATTTAATATTTATCACTCTTTAACAGCAGTGATTTAACATTAGTACTTTAATTAGTACCACAAAGGAACTTTAGAGACACGGTTAAGTGTGTTGATCTATACATGTGTTTAAATTGTATTCTTTCATTTTTTTCACTTGTAATTTTTAAGACATATCCATCACTTTTCTGTTTATTCATTGGTTTTTACATTTCTTTTTATTTGCGTTTCTATTCGGTTTAATTCAATATTTCTAATATGTGATTTTATTTCATTTACCACATTGTACCAAAGGTGGTCAATTGTGGATGTATGCTTTTGTGCATACCTTTTGTTTATTTGAGTTAACTTAAATTTCATATTTATGTTTTGATGATTCTATGTCATGTTATATTAATATTATATGATTATGTACACTTGAATCACCTCTAATCGCGAGTAGTAAAGAAAAAAATTAATAAAATTAATTTTTTTGGGGGGATTGGTAAGGAATCTGTAGAGCCCTTTTCGTAGGCCTTTACAGTCATTTACAGATGAGGGTAGTCTCATATTTTTTAATATGTGGTCCTACTTTACGCACCAACTTATGTCGGTGTTAGTGTTAGTAAATGTCATCTGTCACGCACGCATATGCACAATTTGGTGTATGGTAATTCGGGCGCGCTTGTATCCAAACAAGCCAGATGACGTCAGTGCGTGAATGAAACAAGCCGCATCTCATATCCAGACATGGAGTCTGTTGATTTCTTATTTGTGTACCCATCATTTGGGGCTAGTGTATTTCTGGGACATGACTTCTGAATAGAAGCCATTGTCGGCTTACTCACTACGTAAGTCAGAACCAGGCGTTGTTATAATTGAATATATTTTCATGATTTTTAGTGACTGTATCCAGCGTTGGCATCTAACTAGTCCCTTCTCGTTAAGGGGTTAAAATGGATCAACCCGATGCTACACTGAAGCCATCCTAATGTTTTAAAGGATTTTTAATGCTCCGTCAGTTCGGCTAATTGATATGAATTAGTGGAGCGCCGTCATACGTGACACGGCGATCAAGAGAGAGATGAATCAAGTATTGTAATTAACTTTATGTTGTCTTCTCAGACAGAATGTATGCAGTGATCTATAATGTTGGAAGGTACCAGAATCAATATGTACCAGGGAAATGTTACAGGACAGGGTGGAAGTAGATATACGAAGATTTGTTGTACGGATGACCTTAGAAGTTTTGTTCGGCGACGCAAGGTCAAACCGTTAGATCATTGAATGAACTTGGATACTACAAGTAATGTAATTTATAAATATGAGCCATATGTTTTGAACTGTGAAACCATTGATGCAAGTACTGTTTTCCTGTCTTTGCTCGTCTACGTATTTCGTCCAAATAAAATGTTGTTGCAAGTCGACATAACGAGTTCGTCCATACCAGTATTGGCACTTGTTGGTGTGCCCGATTGTTATTGAAGTTACAGGAGTTCACCTTCCAGTGGAAAGACATTCGCGTTTTAATTTCAAGCTAGTAGAATCGCCCGTGTTAGATCGTTGACATTTCGACACCAGCGACATCCTCTGGTCAGCGGTGTCCACCCAAGAAAAAACGACTCTAACACACGCACATGTGCTTATTAACTACAGTCAAATTAGTTGTTTAAATAGTAGCGAAAGTCATTCTACAAGTTTTAATATATGAACTGCATAAAACGGACGATTTTTAGGGTTTATTCGTGATAAACTGAAAACCACGCTGTGAGCGTTGCTCTGGCACGGCGCGTTGAATTTTGCAACGCTCAGAGCGTTGGTCTGGAGTCAAAGAGTTAAACAAACAAAAACATCCTGGATAATGAGAGACATGACAAACAAGAAGAAAAGAGACTGGTGATATCAAAAATAAATAAATCTGTATTTAAATTAGACTGGAGGGAAAATGGCATCACTACAAAGTGGAATGAAATATCAAGAGCTGGACAGCACAAAGCATATCAGAGTGTTCCCAACCATTAAAGTTAGAGACAAAAAGTCATTTAGATCCATGATAGCAAACCTTTGATGACGAAGTGACAAGACCTGACCTGAATTATGAAATTATGGAGTTTAAAAAAAATTATTAATAAAAACATAAGATGCCATGTTTACAGTGATCTCTTTAAGTGCAGCATCAGCCTCCTCTTGCTTGTCTGCCAGGAGAGCACTTTGCTCGCCAGCCTTCTTCTTGAGATCAACAACCAGAACCTTGGCATCATTCAGCTTGGACACACCAGCCTGCAACAGGCAATGTGCCAATGCGTAGTTAGCTAACTATGTCATGTGACTAACAATGTGTAGTTATGTAACCATGTCATGTGACAGACAATGTGTAATTAAGTAACCATGTCATGTGACAATGTGTAGTTAGGTAACTATATCATGTGACAGACAATGTGTAGTTAAGTAACCATATCATGTGACAGACAATGTGTATTTAGGTACCCATGTCATGTGACAGACAATGTGTAGTTAGGTGAACATGTCATGTGACAGACAATGTGTAGTTAAGTAACCATATCATGTGACAGGCAATGTGTAGTTAAGTAACCATGTCATGTGACCGACAATGTGTAATTAAGTAACCATATCATGTGATAGACAATGTGTAGTTAAGTAACCATATCATGTGACAGACAATGTGTAGTTAAGTAATCATATCATGTGACAGACAATGTGTAGTTAAGTAAACATGTCATGTTTTTTTTTTTCCTACGCCCACTTAAACTCGAGGTGAAATCTCAGGTTATTATGTCTAACCTGAGACTCATTTTACGTGAGTATCCCTTTTTTCTTGCACAGAGACAGGTGTTCCTCGCCATTCAGATAATGCCGATTTCAGAGGTACCCATCAGAGCTGGATCGACTCAGGAGCCGCCAGTCCCTGGTCGACTACACTCCTTCAAATGTACTCGCCAGGGCTCGAGTTCATCATCATCATCAGTTGCCATCTCCACAATGAAGGTTGGCTGTAATGGATCTCCAACGTCTTCTGTCTCTTGTCTTGGTGGTGCACTCTGATAGACTCTTTCCTGTCCATCTCTTGATGTTATCTTCCCACTTATAGCGCTGTCTTTCCCTTGCACGTTTGCCTTCAACTCTCCCTTCTGTTATGGTCTTCTGCAAGGTGTTATGCCTTTTTATGTGGCCAAAGTATTTTAGCTTTGACCTCCCTCATTAGTTCTCTTTTCATACCTAGATTTTCTAGGACCTCCTTATTTGTTTTCATCTCTTTCCATGAGATACGCCCCATTCTTCTATATATCCACATTTCTAGAGCCTCAATTCTTTCTTCCAAATGCTTATTCATCGTCCATGTTTCTGCACCATACAGAAATGCAGAATATATATAACACTTTATGATTCTCAGTTTTAATTTGTGAGATAACTGTTTGGATGTCAGTATATGTTTCATGTTGTTGAATGTAGCTTTGGCCATTCCTATTCTCTTCTTGATTTCTGTTTCACATCTGCCATCTTCTGTTATTATATGAC
This sequence comes from Oreohelix idahoensis, assembly GCA_024509875.1. Lineage (NCBI taxonomy): Eukaryota > Metazoa > Mollusca > Gastropoda > Stylommatophora > Oreohelicidae > Oreohelix > Oreohelix idahoensis. Next base: position 219,522 of record JAMPIV010001465.1, read on the forward strand.
CAAGATATACGTAGCTCTTGACTTGTTCCAGGATTTTCCCATTTACGCTTATCTTTAATGTGGGTTTATCGTCTGTTTTGCTAATTATCATAGTTTTTGTTTTCTCAATATTAATGTCGAGTCCATATTCATGACTTATACTGTTCACTTGCTTCACTAGTTCTTGTAACTCCTGTTCGCTTTCAGCTAACAACACGGTATCATCTGCATATCTAAGGTTGTTTATTGACCTTCCACTGATGTTCAGTCCTGGTATTTCCTGTATCTGTTTGAAAATTTTTTCGGTGTATAAATTAAATAGGCAGGGGGACAGCACACAACCTTGTCTGACACCTCTTTTTATGTCTATGTATGGTGAATAATTCCTTCCCGATCTTACTGTAGCAGTTTGCTCCCAATAAAGGTTACTGAGTATTCTTATATCTTTTCCATCAATACCTATGTCTTTGAGGCATTCCATTATTTTCTCATGATGGACTCTGTCAAAAGCCTTCTTATAGTCAATGAAGCACATATACATACTTTTTTGGACCTCTGTATATTTTTCTGCTAATATTCTTAGGCAAAATATTGCCTCTCTCGTTCCACTGTTCCATCTAAAACCAAACTGTTCTTCTTGGATTTCACTGTCTACTTTACTTTTTATTCTTTCCTGTATGATTTTGAGCAGTATCTTAATTGCATGACTCATCAGGCTGATTGTTCTAAAGTCTGAACATTCTGTTGCATTTGGTTTTTTGGGCAATGTTATGAAAACTGATGTCTTCATGTCGTGTGGTACATATCCTGTATTGTATATATCGTTGCATATTTCTGTGATTGTATCTATACCAAAGCTCTCCAGAGCTTCTATCATTTCAATTTTTATGTTATCCATGCCTGCTGATTTTCCTTTTTGTATCATATGAATGGCATTCTCTACTTCTGATCTGAGAATGTTTGGGCCTTCATTAGAATCTGGTGATGGTTTTTTACCTCTGTTGTCCTCGAATAGTTCTTTTACGTATTCTGCCCATCTGTTTGATATGTCTTTCTCATCAAGTAATATTACACCATTTTTGTTCTTGATACAGCTTCCTCCTTGTGCAAACCGCAACCGATTTGATAATTTCTTTATTTCTTCATGCATATCTCTTGTCATGTGCTTTGCTTCCAAGTCTTCTATTTCCTTGCATTTTGTTTCTATCCACCGTTCTTTTGCTTCTCTACACATAGTACGTATGTCATTGTCTATTGTTTTATATTCTGGAGTGTTTTTGCTTTCTTTCTTTCTGCCATTTTATTCAAGATGTCATCTGTCATCCAAATTTGATTTTTCTTAGACTCCTTTTTAGGTAAATTTGCATTTGCTGATTGTATGCTTGTTTTTAAGCATTCCCATTTTGCGGTTGCTTTTTCTTCTGGGTTTTCTCTTCTATACTGCTCCATGCTTTCTGTCAATAACTGTTGATATTTATTTTTGACATCGATTAAATATTTCGGGCTCGAGTTAATCCAGTCCAAATCTCGGGTTTGATCCTAGGTCACCCGGCCGCCAGTGCATTGTGGTAACCACTACGCTCCCCAATAACAATATCATGTGACAGACAATGTGTAGTTAAGTAAACATGTCATGTGACAGACAATGTGTAGTTAAGTAACCATTTCATGTGACAGACAATGTGTAGTTAAGTAACCATATCATGTGACAGACAATGTGTAGTTAAATAACCATGTCATGTGACAGACAATGTGTAGTTAAGTAAGCATGTCATGTGACAATGTGTAGTTAAGTAACCATATCATGTGACAGACAATGTGTAGTTAAGTAAACATGTCATGTGACAGACAATGTGTAGTTAAGTAAACATTTCATGTGACAGACAACGTGTAGTTAGGTAAACATGTCATGTGACAAACAATGTGTAGTTAAGTAACCATATCATATGGCAGACAATGTGTAGTTAAGTAAAAAACAACATGGCTGATGAAGGTAGTATAATATAAAAAGGATGGGTTTGAAAAAAAATAGAAAAAAGGTGATTCGTCTTACGAGGACAAAAGACAAAGAAAATAGTCTACGTTACGGCCACAAGGCCTTCGTCAGGAAAGGAAAGAAAGTGAAGGCTAGATAGGACACATAAGAACTAAAATAAATATAAAAATAAAACCTAGGTACTTCCCTGAAGGCAAGGCATAAATCCTATCACTATCGCTGTCCGCTGATGGACAGCATGGCTGGAAAGGAAGTGACTTCTGCCACCGGATGTACACAATACATACTAAGAAACTAAAAAACTGAACAATAAAATACCCAAACATAATAAAAGTGGGGACTGGAAATAGAAGAGGACAGAATGAGTGGGAGATAAATAAATATGAAATAAAAAATCTGAAATAAAAAATCTGAAATAAAAAATCAAGACAAATTAGAAACAGTGTATATTCATACATATTATGGAGGATGGCATAAAAAATAGAAGAATAGGATAAGAGTGGAAAGAGTCAAAATAGAGCAAGAGAGGAAAGGGTGACCTCAGACAAAGGTGTGAAAAGTGTTGAGACCGGCTGGTTTTAGACACCCCATGTGGTGGATAAGACGGTTCTCAAGCTCGTCAGGAGGCCCTCAAACCTCACTATAAATCCACTTCGGATAGAGTCAAATTAATCTTGACCCATCACCCTCACAGTACTGCTGTCAAACAGATCCTTTTCCGCCACCTCCCTATCCTCCAAGCAGAGCCTGTGACCCAAGAAGTATTTGGTGAAGCACCTTTGGTGGCATATAGACGTGACAAGAACTTGAAGGATCTTCTTGTTCACAGCCGTCTCCCAAAGGAGAATGCCACTCACTTTGGCACACTACCCTGTGGTCGGACACGATGCAACACGTGTAAGTATGTCATCTCAACCCAGAAGGTGTCCTTTCCTAAGGCTACGTACACCATCACTAGTAGCTTCACGTGTGAATCGCGCAATGTCATTTATACGATCATATGTAAACGTTGCTGCAAAACGTATATTGGCCAAACAGGCAAACGACTGGGGGACAGATTCAGCCAGCACTTAAATGACATCTCTCAGCAAAAGTCCACACCAGTTGCCACACACTTCAATAGTCCTGACCACCATGGTCCCATCGACATCCAGGTCACAGCGATCCGATCCTGCTCCTCTGACACTGCCAGCCGAGAACAGCTTGAGAACCGTCTTATCCACCGCATGGGGTGTCTAAAACCAGCCGGTCTCAACACTTTTCACACCTTTGTCTGAGGTCACCCTTTCCTCTCTTGCTCTATTTTGATTCTTTCCACTCTTATCCTATTCTTCTATTTTTTATGCCATCCTCCATAATATGTATGAATATACACTGTTTCTAATTTGTCTTGATTTTTTATTTCAGATTTTTTATTTCAGATTTTTTATTTCATATTTATTTATCTCCCACTCATTCTGTCCTCTTCTATTTCCAGTCCCCACTTTTATTATGTTTGGGTATTTTATTGTTCAGTTTTTTAGTTTTTAGTTTCTTAGTATGTATTGTGTACATCCGGTGGCAGAAGTCACTTCCTTTCCAGCCATGCTGTCCATCAGCGGACAGCGATAGTGATAGGATTTATGCCTTGCCTTCAGGGAAGTACCTAGGTTTTATTTTTATATTTATTTTAGTTCTTATGTGTCCTATCTAGCCTTCACTTTCTTTCCTTTCCTGACGAAGGCCTTGTGGCCGTAACGTAGACTATTTTCTTTGTCTTTTGTCCTCGTAAGACGAATCACCTTTTTTCTATTTTTTTTCAAACCCATCCATTTTTATATCATACTACCTCTATCAGCAAATCTGTCTTATCGCAGTTCCCCTCAACTTCCTTGATGATATAATATAAAAACTGACACACAAAAAAAGACAACATGGCTGATGGAGGCAGTATGATATAAAAACTGACAAGAAGAAAAAAAAACAACATGGCTGAACGAGGTAGTACGATATAAAAACTGACATCGAAACAACATGGCTGATGGAGGTAGTATGATATAAAAACTGACACAAAAAAACTACATGGCTGATGGAGGTAGTATGATATAAAAACTGACACAAAAAAACATGGCTGATGGAGGTAGTATGATATAAAAACTGACACAAAAAAACTACATGGCTGATGGAGGTAGTATGATATAAAAACTGACATCGAAACAACATGGCTGATGGAGGTAGTATGATATAAAAACTGACACAAAAAAACTACATGGCTGATGGAGGTAGTACGATATAAAAACTGACATCGAAACAACATGGCTGATGGAGGTAGTATGATATAAAAACTGACACAAAAAAACTACATGGCTGATGGAGGTAGTATGATATAAAAATTGACACAAAAAAACTACATGGCTGATGGAGGTAGTAAGATATAAAAACTGACACCCAAAAAACAACATGGCTGATGGAGGTAGTATGATATAAAAACTGACACAAAAAAACTACATGGCTGATGGAGGTAGTATGATATAAAAACTGACAAAAAACACTACATGGCTGATGGGGGTAGTATGATATAAAAACTAACCCAAAAAAACAACATGGCTGATGGAGGTAGTATGATATAAAAACTGACACAAAAAAACATGGCTGATGGAGGTAGTATGATATAAAAATTGACACACAAAAACTAAAATGGCTGATGGAGGTAGTAAGATATAAAAACTGACACCCAAAAAACAACATGGCTGATGGAGGTAGTATGATATAAAAACTGACACAAAAAAACTACATGGCTGATGGAGGTAGTATGATATAAAAACTGACACCCAAAAAAAAACATGGCTGATGGAGGTAGTATGATATAAAAACTGACACAAAAAAACTACATGGCTGATGGAGGTAGTATGATATAAAAATTGACACACAAAAACTAAAATGGCTGATGGAGGTAGTAAGATATAAAAACTGACACCCAAAAAACAACATGGCTGATGGAGGTAGTATGATATAAAAACTGACACACAAAAACTACATGGCTGATGGAGGTAGTATGATATAAAAACTGACAAAAAACACTACATGGCTGATGGGGGTAGTATGATATAAAAACTAACCCAAAAAAAACTACATGGCTGATGGAGGTAGTATGATATAAAAACTGACAAAAAAACTACATGGCTGATGGGGGTAGTATGATATAAAAACTGACCCAAAAAAAACAACATGGGTCATGGAGGTAGTATGATATAAAAACTGACAAAAAAACTACATGGCTGATGGGGGTAGTATGATATAAAAACTGACACAAAAAAACTACATGGCTGATGGAGGTAGTATGATATAAAACCTGACAAAAAAACTACATGGCTGATGGAGGTAGTATGATATAAAAACTGACCCAAAAAAACAACATGGCTCATAGAGGTAGTATGATATAAAAACTGACAAAAAAAACTACATGGCTGATGGAGGTAGTATGATATAAAAACTGACACAAAAAAACTACATGGCTGATGGAGGTAGTATGATATAAAAACTGACACAAAAAAACATGGCTGATGGAGGTAGTATGATATAAAAACTGACACAAAAAAACTACATGGCTGATGGAGGTAGTATGATATAAAAATTGACACACAAAAACTAAAATGGCTGATGGAGGTAGTAAGATATAAAAACTGACAAAAAAACAACATGGCTGATGGAGGTAGTATGATATAAAAACTGACACAAAAAAACTACATGGCTGATGGAGGTAGTATGATATAAAAACTGACAAAAAAAACTACATGGCTGATGGGGGTAGTATGATATAAAAACTGACACAAAAAAACTACATGGCTGATGGAGGTAGTATGATATAAAAACTGACAAAAAAACTACATGGCTGATGGGGGTAGTATGATATAAAAACTGACACAAAAAAACTACATGGCTGATGGAGGTAGTATGATATAAAAACTGACAAAAAAACAACATGGCTGATGGAGGTAGTATGATATAAAAACTGACAAAAAAACAACATGGCTGATGGAGGTAGTATGATATAAAAACTGACACAAAAAAACTACATGGCTGATGGAGGTAGTATGATATAAAAACTGACCCAAAAAAACTACATGGCTGATGGAGGTAGTATGATATAAAAACTGACAAAAAAAACAACATGGCTCATGGAGGTAGTATGATATAAAAACTGACACACAAAAACTACATGGCTGATGGAGGTAGTATGATATAAAAACTGACCCAAAAAAACAACATGGCTGATGGAGGTAGTATGATATAAAAACTGACAAAAAAAACTACATGGCTGATGGAGGTAGTATGATATAAAAACTGACACAAAAAAACTACATGGCTGATGGAGGTAGTATGATATAAAAACTGACACAAAAAAACTACATGGCTGATGGAGGTAGTATGATATAAAAATTGACACACAAAAACTACATGGCTGATGGAGGTAGTAAGATATAAAAACTGACACCCAAAAAACAACATGGCTGATGGGGGTAGTATGATATAAAAACTGACCCAAAAAAACAACATGGGTCATGGAGGTAGTATGATATAAAAACTGACAAAAAAACTACATGGCTGATGGAGGTAGTATGATATAAAAACTGACCCAAAAAAAACAACATGGGTCATAGAGGTAGTATGATATTAAAAACTGACACAAAAACAACATGGCTCATGGAGGTAGTATGATATAGAAACTGACAAAAAAACAACATGGCTCATGGAGGTAGTATGATATAAAAACTGACACAAAAACAACATGGCTCATGGAGGTAGTATGATATAAAAACTGACAAAAAAAACTACATGGCTGATGGGGGTAGTATGATATAAAAACTGACCCAAAAAAACAACATGGGTCATGGAGGTAGTATGATATAAAAACTGACAAAAAAACTACATGGCTGATGGAGGTAGTATGATATAAAAACTGACCCAAAAAAACAACATGGGTCATAGAGGTAGTATGATATAAAAACTGACACAAAAACAACATGGCTCATGGAGGTAGTACGATATAAAAACTGACACACAAAAACTACATGGCTGATGGAGGTAGTAAGATATAAAAACTGACACCCAAAAAACAACATGGCTGATGGAGGTAGTATGATATAAAAACTGACACAAAAAAACTACATGGCTAATGGAGGTAGTATGATATAAAAACTGACAAAAAACACTACATGGCTGATGGGGGTAGTATGATATAAAAACTAACCCAAAAAAACAACATGGGTCATGGAGGTAGTATGATATAAAAACTGACAAAAAACTACATGGCTGATGGAGGTAGTATGATATAAAAACTGACCCAAAAAAACAACATGGCTGATGGAGGTAGTATGATATAAAAACTGACACAAAAACAACATGGCTCATGGAGGTAGTATGATATAGAAACTGACAAAAAAACAACATGGCTCATGGAGGTAGTATGATATAAAAACTGACACAAAAAAACTACATGGCTGATGGAGGTAGTAAGATATAAAAATTGACCCAAAAAAACAACATGGCTGATGGAGGTAGTATGATATAAAAACTGACACAAAAAAACTACATGGCTGATGGAGGTAGTATGATATAAAAACTGACAAAAAAAACTACATGGCTGATGGGGGTAGTATGATATAAAAACTGACCCAAAAAAACAACATGGGTCATAGAGGTAGTATGATATAAAAACTGACACAAAAAACTACATGGCTGATGGAGGTAGTATGATATAAAAACTGACCCAAAAAAACAACATGGCTCATGGAGGTAGTATGATATAAAAACTGACACACAAAAACTACATGGCTGATGGGGGTAGTAAGATATAAAAACTGACACCCAAAAAACAACATGGCTGATGGAGGTAGTATGATATAAAAACTGACACAAAAAAACTACATGGCTGATGGAGGTAGTATGATATAAAAACTGACAAAAAACACTACATGGCTGATGGGGGTAGTATGATATAAAAACTAACCCAAAAAAAACAACATGGGTCAATAAGGTAGTATGATATAAAAACTGACAAAAAAACTACATGGCTGATGGAGGTAGTATGATATAAAAACTGACACCCAAAAAACAACATGGCTGATGGAGGTAGTATGATATAAAAACTGACACACAAAAACTACATGGCTGATGGGGGTAGTATGATATAAAAACTAACCCAAAAAAAACTACATGGCTGATGGAGGTAGTATGATATAAAAACTGACACAAAAACAACATGGCTCATGGAGGTAGTATGATATGAAAATTGACACACAAAAACTACATGGCTGATGGAGGTAGTATGATATAAATACTGACAAAAAAACTACATGGCTGATGGAGGTAGTATGATATAAAAACTGACAAAAAAACTACATGGCTGATGGGGGTAGTATGATATAAAAACTGACCCAAAAAAAAACAACATGGGTCATGGAGGTAGTATGATATAAAAACTGACAAAAAACTACATGGCTGATGGGGGTAGTATGATATAAAAACTGACACAAAAAAACAACATGGGTCATGGAGGTAGTATGATATAAAAACTGACAAAAAAACTACATGGCTGATGGAGGTAGTATGATATAAAAACTGACCCAAAAAAACAACATGGGTCATAGAGGTAGTATGATATAAAAACTGACACAAAAACAACATGGCTCATGGAGGTAGTATGATATAAAAACTGACACAAAAAAACTACACGGCTGATGGAGGTAGTATGATATAAAACCTGACAAAAAAACAACATGGCTCATGGAGGTAGTATGATATAGAAACTGACACAAAAACAACATAGCTGACGGAGACATTACAGCTCATGTTTTATACCTGCAGATGGTTTTGTTTGTCCAGAATGCTCCTCTTCTTCCTGTCATAGACAGACATGTAAGTGTTCAAGAACATGATGTAACGACGTGGACTAGCATTACATGAATCATGGATGTGCAGAAAACATTTCAGCATCTCCTCTCCTCCTGATAGCTTCTTTTTATGTCCTTTGGGTTCACCAATGGATCCCCCTTCCAGTTTTGGAGGCCGAGTTAACAACATCCATGGAACCTGACAAGTAAGCAGTACAGAACTCAGTTAACAACACCCTATAAGTTCTTATAAGTGATAGGCAACTACTAGACACAGAGTTATGAATGTTGCTATCAGTGATTGGCAACTATTTGACCCAGAATTAGGAATGTTGCTATCAGTGATAGGCAACTATTTGACACAGAGTTAGGAATGTTGTTATCAGTGATAGGCAACTATTTGACACAGTATTAGAAATGTTCCTATCAGTGATAGGCAACTATTTGACACAGTGTTAGAAATGTTCCTATCAGTGATAGGCAACTATTAGACACAGAGTTAGGAATGTTGCTATCAGATAGGCAACTATTAGACACAGAGTTAGGAATGTTGCTATCAGATAGGCAACTATTAGACACAGTTAGGAATGTTGCTATCAGTGATAGGCAACTATTTGACACAGTTAGGAATGTTGTTATCAGTGATAGGCAACTATTTGACACAGAGTTAGGAATGTTGCTATCAGTGATAGGCAACTATGTGACACAGTGTTAGAAATGTTCCTATCAGTGATAGGCAACTATTTGACACAGTATTAGAAATGTTCCTATCCATGATAGGCAACTATTTGACACAGCGTTAGGAATGTTGCTATCAGTGAAAGGCAACAGACAGCCTGTAACCAACAACTTCATGTGCTCTATAAATTAATGTGGTACTAGAAGATTATCAATATTTACTGTAGGGAGACCTACAGGTCACATGTGGTACTAGAAGATTATCAGTATTTACTGAAGGGAAACCTATAGATCACATGTGGTACTAGAAGATTATCAGTACTTACCTGTAGGGAGACCTACAGGTCACATGTGGTACTAGAAGATTATCAGTATTTACCTGAAGGGAGACCTACAGGTCACATGTGGTACTAGAAGATTATCAGTATTTACTGTAGGGAGACCTACAGGTCACATGTGGTACTAGAAGATTATCAATATTTACTGTAGGGAGACCTACAGGTCACATGTGGTACTAGAAGATTATCAGTATTTACTGTAGGGAGACCTACAGGTCACATGTGGTACTAGAAGATTATCAGTATTTACTGTAGGGAGACCTACAGGTCACATGTGGTACTAGAAGATTATCAATATTTACTGTAGGGAGACCTACAGGTCACATGTGGTACTAGAAGATTATCAGTATTTACTGTAGGGAGACCTACAGGTCACATGTGGTACTAGAAGATTATCAGTATTTACTGTAGGGAGACCTATATTTACTGTAGGGAGACCTACAGGTCACATGTGGTACTAGAAGATTATCAGTATTTACTGAAGGGATACCTATAGATCACATGTGGTACTAGAAGATTATCAGTATTTACTGTAGAGAGACCTACAGGTCACATGTGGTACTAGAAGATTATCAATATTTACTGTAGGGAGACCTACAGGTCACATGTGGTACTAGAAGATTATCAGTATTTACTGTAGAGAGACCTACAGGTCACATGTGGTACTAGAAGATTATCAATATTTACTGTAGGGAGACCTACAGGTCACATGTGGTACTAGAAGATTATCAGTATTTACTGTAGGGTAGCCATGGTAGCATAGTGCTTAGCGCACTGGCTTCCTAGCTCCATGGTTCGATCCCCAGTTGAGGTAGGAAATTTTAGACCGCAAATGGCTCCAGGGTCGACCCAGTCTCATGAATTATGTACCAGAGCAACTCTCGGAAGGTTAAGGTGGCCGGCGTGGTGCGGACACATCACCCCTAGTGTAACAATGGTCAAGAAAATATGGGCCTAACACCATATTCCCAATATGCCTCAATGGGTGTGTAACAGGATCCTTTATCGTTTTTACTGTTACTGTAGGTAGACCTACAGATCACTCCACAAGTGGTACTACTAAAACTTTATCAGTATTTACTGTAGGAAGACCTGCTGATCACCATATGTGGTACTACTCGAAGATAATAATTTTTTATCGCAAGGAGACCTACATCTACAACAACTATACCTTCAGCATGCTTTCTCGGCTCCAGCCCTCCATCCACTGAACTGAGCACTGCTTGTACAGAGCTGGGTTACTCTCACAATTAACAGTGAAGCTGCTGCTTGTACAGTCCATCAGCAGCACAATATGGAGATTGTTCAGCACACCTTTAGTAACAACATTTACAAAACATATCTGTGATGTTTTCTCACAACATTGACAAAGCATTTCAGCCATGTTTCTCACAAGATTCACAAAGCATATCTGTCATGTTTTCTCATAACATTCACAAAGCATATCTGTCATGTTTTCTCATAACATTCACAAAGCATATCTGTCATTATTTCTTACAACATTCACAAAACATATCAGTCATGTTTCTCACAAGATTCACATAACAAATATGTCATGTTTTCTCATAACATTCACAAAGCATATCTGTCATGTTTTCTCATAACATTCACAAAGCATATCTGTCATGTTTTCTCATAACATCCACAAAGCATTTCTGTCAGGTTTTCTCATAAAATTCACAAAACATATCAGTCATGTTTTCTCACAACATTCACAAAACATATCTACAATGTTTTGTCATTACATTCACAAAGCATACCTGTCATTTTTTCTCATAACATTCACAAAGCATATCTGTCATATTTTCTCGTAACATTAACAAAGCATATATGTCATGTTTTCTCAAAACATTCACAAAGCATTTCTGTCAGGTTTTCTCATAAAATTCACAAAACATATGTCATGTTTTTTCACAACATTCACAAAACATATCTACAATGTTTTGTCATTACATTCACAAAGCATATCTGTCATTTTTTCTCATAACATTCACTAAACATATCTGTCATGTTTTCTCATACATTCACAAAGCATATATGTCATGTTTTCTCAAAACATTCACAAAGCAAATCTGTTATGTTTTCTCATAACATTCACAAAGCATATCAGTCATGTTTTCTCACAACATTCACAAAACATATCAGTCATGTTTTCTCACAACATTCAGAAAATATATCAGTCATGATTTCTTACAACATTCACAAAACATATATGTCATACTTTCTCACAAAATCTGTGACATATTGTTTGAAAACTGGTATGAGAAGAAAGGTCTTTCAAAGTCGCTAACAAAATTATTATCACTGAAAAATAATCTGGTGAACAGGTGGATAGCACATCTGAATATGGTTCTGTTCAAAGCATAGATATTTTAGGTAATAAGGTTTAACATTTAGCATTCATTCATTCATTACCCTCTGTTCCCAAGGAGCATAGGCCTTCAACAAACACATGCCAAGTCCTCCTGTCACGTGCCATCATCTCAAGTTCAATCCATGTTTTCGTCATCATTTTCACCTCTGTTTCCAGCTCTCTTCTCCATGTGCTTCTTGGTCTACCTCTGCCTCTCTTGCCCTGGGGATTCCAGAACAAGGACTGCCTTGTAATACTATCAACAGGTTTCCTCAGTGTGTGCCCTATCCATCGCCATCATCTTCTTCTCATCTCTCGTTCCACTGGCACTTGTCTGGTTCTTGTCATCAGTTCCACATTGGTAACCTTGTCATACCATTTTAATCCTCCTGTTCTAGGCAAGCGCCCATTAATGAAAGTCTGAAGCCTTTTGGTTGTTGTTTTTGTTGTTAACATTTAGCAGGATTCTGATATTTCATAAATGGTCACTGCTTTCTATACATTTCAAATCAAGTCCAGCAACAACAGTTTCATAAAGTATCAGTCATCTCCCTTTAACTGTTCAAGCAGCACAGGCTTTCAACAAACGTCTGCTGTTTTCCTGTCCTGTGCCATCTGCTCAAGGTCTTGTTATGTCTTCTTCAAGCCTGGAGGAGTCACTTGAGCCTCAGACGTAATTCTTTGGCTTTGACTTGGTTGACTGCATGCAGGGGGAGCTGAGAAGAGGTTCTGTGCAGAACGTGACAATGCCTTGGGAGAGCCTAGAAACAGAGCACAGTATTTTAGCTCTGCATAGATGGAGAGCCCCCTTGGATGGCGGGTAATGCACAATATGCCACGCTTCTTACTTCTAGCTTGGGACCATATGTGACAATCCTTTAAATGCAAGCCAAGCTGGAGAAAATGGAGCTCATGACTTCAACTCAACATGAAAAGCCACAGGAAAAGCCTAGATCTACTACAGTGTAGATAATACCAAAGAGTCTTCAACTTTCTATTGGTTGCTCAAGAGCGAGAGAAGCTCAGCAGTTATTAAAACAACATCTCCAGTTCTCTTCTCCACCACTACCTCTCTTACACTGGAGAGTAAAAAAACAAGGACTGGCTTGCAATGCTATCAACAGGTTTCCTCAATGTGGGCCCAATCCATTACATATTTCAGTCACCTTTTACTATACGTTTTGTAGGTTACATTGTTTCTATTGTTTTGCTCCCCTGTCACAGCAACACATAAAATCTAATGATCTCTCAATTTATATTTTTTTTTAAATTAAAAAGTTTGTTCTCTTTTTCTCCAAATCACAGAAAATTGTCTAGTTTAGTTTGTTGCCTCTCTCATATCTTTCTCCCATAATCCCCCAGTCAGATCTGTACCATCTTTTTTCATCACCGACTCTTGCATTAAGGTCTTCAAGCATAACAGTTGTCTTATGAAATTTACTCTGCATCACTGAAGAATGTGTGAATTTCTTCTTCTGTACCATCTGCTATTGGTGCATATATTTGTATAAAATTAATATCTACTGGTCTACCATTCAAGTTAACTAATAGGACTTGATCTGGTATTGTCCACTGTATTCAATGTTCTTACTCTCACTGTTATGCTTCCTGCTCTTTCATGTTTATTTTCTCTACAATCAATTATTGTTGTTGTTGTCAGAATACATTTCACATAGTCTTTATACATTCATCCCTTTCATTTCCCTCTTGATCTTATCTAATTTTCCATTCTGCATTAGTGAAACAAGGGTGTATTATGTCACTACTACTTTTTGGAATAGCTATTGATTGGGTTATGAGAAACTATACCCACAATGAACAATTGGGTATAAAATGGACAAATGGAAAATTCCTGGGGGACCTGGATTTCGCAGATGATGTAGCATTCTTAAGTTCAACACCAAGACAATCCCAAGAAGCAATAAATAATTTGTGTCATCTCTCGGTTAAAATTGGTCTCCAAATAAATGCCTCTAAAACTAAAGCTATGAACTTTTCTAACGAGACCTTTGATATCATCTTGAACGGGGAAAAACTACAGAAAGTTGAAAGTTTCAATTATTTAGGCAGTAAAATGACTCAGGATGGTGACACAACAAGAGAAATCCATACTAGAATTGCTTTGGCAGCTAGCGCCTTCAATAGATTATCTAACATTTGGAAATTACGATCCTTGAATATACATACCAAGCTTCGTCTGTTTAATTCAAATGTTATCTCAGTGTTAACATACGGCTGTGAGAGTTGGAAAATAACAAAATCATTGGAGAACAAGCTGAATACATTCGAGAACAAATGTCTTAGAAAACTCATGAACATCAGTTGGAAAGAATTCAAGACTAATCGACAAATAAGAGAAGACTCTAGGCAGAAATATGTCTCCGACTATATAAGGAAAAGACGATGGTCATATATCGGTCATGTCCTACGAATGCAAAACAACAGAATACCACTACAGGCGCTCACTTGGGTTCCTGAGGGTAAGCGGAAAAAGGGAAGACCAAAAGAAACACTCAGAAGAACAATAATAAGAGAAGGAAGAACGTTGGGCCTAAATAATGTGCAAGAGCTAAGAGGAGTGGCGTCACAACGAACAACCTGGAGAGCACTGGTTTCTGCCTTATGCGCCGTGTTTGGCGCTTAAAGAATTTATTATTATTATTATTATTAGTGTCCTGACTTTCTGAGTTCCTACAGTTAAGGTATCTTTTATTCTAATTGTTGTTGACAGTAGCTTAATGAAGGTCAGGTATCACCTGTAGCACCTCTGGAATCCCCATTAATGAAGGTCAGGTATCACCTGTAGCACCTCTGGAATCCCAATTAATGAAGGTCAGGTATCACCTGTATCACCTCTGGAATCCCCATTAATGAAGGTCAGGTATCACCTGTAGCACCTCTGGAATCCTCATTAATGAAGGTCAGGTATCACCTGTAGCACCTCTGGAATCCCCATTAATGAAGGTCGGGTATCACCTGTAGCACCTCTGGAATCCCCATTAATGAAGGTCAGGTATCACCTGTAGCACCTCTGGAATCCCAATTAATGAAGGTCAGGTATCACTTGTAGCACCTCTGGAATCCCCATTAATGAAGGTCAGGTATCACCTGTAGCACCTCTGGAATCCCCATTAACTCTTAGTATACGAGCGGCCTTTCATGACTACCATTACAGACTTTGCAATAAATAATTTATTTATAAAGATAACATAAGTGTTATATATCAAAATGTGAAGAAATGAAACCCCTATATCATGCACGTAACTAAATTGTTCAGTGGTTTTAAACATGCATTCAGCTATAAACTTTCGCTATTGACGGGGATCGATCATCGGCCTCTCTAGAAGGCCGCTCGTATACTAAGAGTTAATGAAGGTCAGGTATCACCTGAAGCACCTCTGGAATCCTCATTAATGAAGGTCAGGTATCACCTGTAGCACCTCTGGAATCCCAATTAATGAAGGTCAGGTATCACCTGTAGCACCTCTGGAATCCCCATTAATGAAGGTCAGGTATCACCTGTAGCACCTCTGGAATCCCCATTAATGAAGGTCAGGTATCACCTGAAGCACCTCTGGAATCCCCATTAATGAAGGTCAGGTATCACTTGTAGCACCTCTGGAATCCCCATTAACATCATTGCCTTTTTTAATGGATGTTGCTTGGATTCATGACTGTATAAGTGACAGTTCGACAGTGGCTTCCCTTGCCTTCTATCAGTTGTGAACAAGTGTCTCTGACAGCCTTTGACTAACAAGTCAAACCCACAAGGCAGTGGGGAGGGGACAGGTTTAGGCATTTCCATATTGCCAGATGTCTTATTGTAAGGCTTTAGTGGTGTTTTATACGAACAGCTGTCTCTTCTTCCCCCCCCCCCCCCATCTAACCGCAGTGACAACCACCTGTTTTGGTTCATGGCTGCTTATTCAGTATTCACAGCTGACCTCTATATCTGGAGGTCATTCAATCATATGCGTGCCAGTTGACAGACTCCCACCCAGGGAAAGATGGCAGGAAATGATAATGCTGAAATTTGAGGTTGCAAGGTCAGTCAGATGACAACACCAACACCATCTCGTCAACAGAAGAAGCAACATCAAGTGATCTAGGCAGCTGCTGTATAAGCCACACTTCTTATAACAAGCAGCTACAGGTGGTCACAAGATGCAGACACTGATCTTATTGCAGTTAGCTCCACTGACAGACACATGGTGCATCAAATGTCTGCTCCTCATCTACACAAATTGTTTTTTTTTTTTAATTTGTTATTGTAATTAAATTTCACAAGTTTCCCTGTGCCAAAGGGACATCACCAAATGTCTTCTCCTGATCCATACAAATTATTTTCAAAGGGACATGACCAAATGTCTTCTGATCTACACAAATTATTGTCAAGGGACATCACCAAATGTCTTCTGATCTACACAAATTATTGTCAAGGGACATCACCAAATGTCTTCTCCTGATCTACACAAATTATTTTCAAAGGGACATGACCAAATGTCTTCTGATCTACACAAATTATTGTCAAGGGACATCACCAAATGTCTTCTCCAGATCTACACAAATTATTTTCAAAGGGGCATCATCAAATGTCTTCTGATCTACACAAATTATTGTCAAGGGACATCACCAAATGTCTTCTCCTGATCTACACAAATTATTGTCAAGGGACATCACCAAATGGACTTGACAATCTAGGTGTAAGACACGCATGACAATAACAACACTCCAGAAAACTTGTTTCTAAAAATGGTTACTACAAATTAAACATTTTAACAGTAAAAAACAATGATTGTGTTTTTATAAGACCAAAGCACTTACGTGCAGCAAAGAAACTTATTATCGTGCCTCTGAACCCAACCTCTGATGCCATATCTCTAAGTGGGGCTAACAAGGGCTCTAACTCTTCATGTGTGTACAGGCCTGGAACTTCCCCTGCAGACAGTAGGCTGTTGATAAGCTCCAGGAACTGAGGCTCCACAAACTGATGATCTTCCAGCAAGAGAACAACCTGCTCACCATCTATTCCTGCCATCTGCATGACCTGATGAGGCCAAGCCATATAAGGTAAAGATACTCATTAGCTAGGAAGACAGTATTAAAAGTTGTATCATTTTAGACGTGTCTTTAATACATACATTTTTTTTTAAAAATCTATATGGAATCAGTTTTACAAATTAACAGTACACAGGAATCAGGGGACGTCTCGAGTTTCACCCTTCGTCAGCCAGTTACAAACTGGCGATAAAGACAACAAATATAGAACAGGCTAAAAGAAAAATACTATAGACACTGCAAACACGCAAAAGGATGAGAAACAGATAAGATGAGAGACACAGACAGAGGAAAAAATAACACGTGTGATGCGAGGAAAAAGTACAACAAATAAGCAAGTTAAAAAATATTAAACCAGAAAGAAAGAAATATCAATACAAGAAATTCAGCAATCAATGAAAACCAAAAGGAGAAAATGAAATAACAAAACAAGTTAATAAAAACCTGCTTAAAGCTCAGTAGTAGCCCTAAATGTGCATCATAGATATGCAGAAATGGAAGTGATGTATACGATTGCAGCATAAAAAAGACATAAATAGGACACAAAACAAAACACAAACCTAAAAAAATAAAGATCATGAAAAAGCGACGGATGAAATAAAAAAAGGTCTGGAATGGTGGAAAGCTGCTGAATAACAGACGTCAAGCAAAATTATGTTGGACATTTAGTCCATCAGGAGGAAGACAAACCATTCAGAAAATCAGACGATTCTCGGAAGAAAAGTGAGTTCTGTCATCTCCAAAGCAAGAACAAATAGTGGTTACCTAAATATGACAGTAACCTGAATAAACTGGACTTTTTAATGAAAAGTCACAGGTTTAGGTTCCCCATGAACCTTTGTCAATTGTGGAAGGATTGTCAATTGTGGAAGGATTGTCAATTGTGGAAGGATTGTCAATTGTGGAAGGATTGTCAATTTTATGCACCTTAAGAAGAACATAAAAGGAAGGCTTACCTAGACTTTCTGTAAAAACTCTGGTTTCAATCAATCTTCTTCTTCCTCCTCCTCCTCTTTTTCTTCTTCCTCTCCTTCTTCTTCTTCTTCGTACACTCTCAGACGTCCACTTGAATGTTTTCAAAGAAAGCAGTAGTCAGTTTGAAGCTATTTGAATCTCCGTTGAGCTTTTCCACAAATGGTACTGGTGTTGGTCATATGCGCTTTCTCTGTTCCGCATATGTTAGGCAACTTTGAAGCAGACGTTCAGCAGTCATTCTATTAGTGCCATAGAGAATTGTCTAGTTGCCACTGACAGCTATTTTGTGCACAACTGCTTAAGCTCAGAACGACACCTCCACCTCCATTTTCTGTTCCTGATCCATCTGTATATGCATGTGTCCAGGTGTGCATGGGCAACGTTTCTCTATGTATTTTGTCGCTTTGAATTTTCTCTCTATTGCAGTCAATACCCTTTAGCCCCACAAGGAGCATAGGCCTTCAACAAAAACATGTAGAGTCCTCCAGTCACACGCTGTCAGCTCAAGTTCTTTCCATGTTTTCCTCATCATTTTCACCTCTGTATACAGTTCTCTTCTCCGTGTGTTTTTTGGTTTACCTCTGCCTCTTTCCTTGTGGATTCCAGAACAAGGACTGCCTTGTAATGCTATCAACAGGTTTCCTCAATGTGTGCTGTATCTATCACCAGTTTCATCTTCTCATCTCCTGTTCCACTGACATTTATCTGGTTCTTGTCATCAGTTCCACATTGGTGACTTTGTCATACCATTTCAATCCTTCTATTCTACGTAACCACCCATTTATGATTGTCTTAACTTTTTTGTTGTTCTCCATGTTTCAGAGCCATACAATAGGACTGATGTGGCATTAAAAATGGTTTGGTTTGGTTTTAAGGAGCATCTTCATTGCACATGGACAAATCAATTAGTGCTCCGGTTTCCTCCCTTAGATCACACAAGGAGGATATCAGAACACATACATGATTCACATATTTCTATAAATATTTTTGTGATGGGTAGGTTTCCTAATTTTTACATTTTGCCAGGGCAGAAGCTGTATGGCTTACTCTTTACAATTTCCAATTACCAAGTGATTTTTAACATGCGCAACTTGCACACAGGACCTCCTATTTTTTCACTCTCATCCAAGAAGGCTAGGCATCCAATCTCACTATACAGGAGATCTCACTATACTGGAGATCAGGGGCGAGCATGACATCATTAGGAACCAATGGTTCTAAAAATAAATTTCCATCAATTATATTCCCTGTACTGGCAGCGAACCCGGGTACCTTTAGAATGAGAGGCGGACGCCATACTTCTTAGCCACTCCAACCCCCTACTGTACAAACTCTGGAGAAATAAAGCACCAGAAGGAAGGAGGTCATCATAGATGAGACCCAAAAAAGTCTTATAAACAGTAAGGTTATAGCAGACTGTAGCATTACCTGAGCAAGGTGAGTAGAAGGTGGGGGTTACTAAGCTGTATAACTCCATCCTGAATGTATATTCTTATGCCAAACAACCAGCGCACCAGCTTTGTGTGCAGGTTTGATGATGTCATCACATTTTTAAGGAGTGGCAATGTTCGTGATTGAGAAGATGTGAGGTTAGACTGACGGAGACAGGACAGAGCAAGTTGATTAATGTCATGTAAAGTGTTGGCAATATATGAATCAAGGGCAGGAAAAGCACCTGGAACTGTAGTCCAATCTTGTTTAGACTTGTCGAAACGACGAAAGATATCACCATCAGTATAGTGTTAGAATCATAACCTTTACAATGCTAATATTTGAGATGCAAGCGGCGAAGGAAGCGGTGAACATCTTGTCTATTTGGAACAAGGAAGGACAAACTTAAGACCTTTACTCAGGACAGAAAATTCATCAGGAGACAGTTGTAAATCTGGAGGAATGCAAATAACTTTAGTTTGAGTAGAAGTCTGAATAGACAATACTGAAGATACTGAAGGAGGATGGGGACAGAGGCTATACAATTTCTCATTTTTGTGTGTGCTTTACAGAGCTCCCTACTGGTGTCATGTATAATGGCACAGATAAAAGGGAATACTGTAGTGCATGAATAAGTCAGCTGACGTAGCTGGTGACTGAGGCTGGATTTCAAAAGTTCCAAGTCAATAAGCAGACGTTTATGCAAAGCAATGACGCGCTTCATACATTGGAAGGAACATTTTTTCTCAACTTTCTCTAAGTAATGCAGGTCAGCAGGATGAAGAAGTCCAACTGACGGATGGAAGCAGGAGAAAAACCCTTTGGGAATAACCTTAACAGGAAGACAGCTGTTAAGCAAATTAATGTGGCAAGTAAAGCTTGTTTTCTTGTATGTAGTGAAGACTAAGTCAGTGGCTGTACCAGATATGTCAGAAGGTATGACAGAAAATATATGGGTGATAAAGGCATGAAGAGAGGAAATCAAATTTTTCTGACAAGGCATAATGAACAAATACAAAAATATGAAAAACAGAAAGTGCATAAAACATAATTATAGCGAAATGAAAACAGGGTAGCAGCAATGGATGTTGTATAGTGTAAGTAAATAAATAAGGAGGCTGCTGTAACTGTGGCTGATGAAGGGTGAATGAAGAAGTGACCCGTGTTCCTGTGTACCACTAATTGGTAAAACTGATTCCATGAATTTATACATTACTTTCCTTACCAGTTTGACAGCAGCCCCCATATTTATTTACTGAGACATGTCTTGTCTCAAAATATCTCTGGATATTTACTCAAGCAGACACACTTTAAAAAGCAACAACAGCTGATAAACTGTGGGACGTATGTATCTGCACAGGTTTTACCAAATGATCACCAGCGCCGACATGAAGTTATATGCTGAAAAATGCAACTTATAATACAACAACAGGGATAGACTAGAAGGTAGGTCTGAAACAAAAAACAAAACAGGCAGGATGCGGTTATTTGATTAAACACCATCTTCATCACCATATGAACAATTCTATTAGATAACACTTGTAAGGTCACCACTTGGACAATCCTAGTAGATGTTTTTATGGTGACTATCTGGACAATCCTAGTAGATAATGTTTTTATGGTGACTATCTGGACAATCCTAGTAGATAATGTTTTTATGGTGACCATCTGGACAATCCTAGTAGATGTTTCTATGGCAACTATCTGGACAATCCTAGTAGATAATGTTTTTATGGTCACCATCTGGACAATCCTAGTAGATAATGTTTTTATGGTGACCATCTGGACAATCCTAGTAGATAATGTTTTTATGGTGACTATCTGGACATTCCTAGTAGATGTTTCTATGGTGACTATCTGGACAATCCTAGTAGATAATGTTTTTATGGTCAGCATCTGGACAATCCTAGTAGAAAATGTTTTTATGGTGACCATCTGGACAATCCTAGTAGATAATGTTTTTATGGTGACTATCTGGACAATCCTAGCAGATAATGTTTTTATGGTGACTATCTGGACAATCCTAGTAGATAATGTTTTTATGGTGACTATCTGGACAATCCTAGTAGATAATGTTTTTATGGTGACCATCTGGACAATCCTAGTAGATAATGTTTTTATGGTGACCATCTGGACAATCCTAGTAGATGTTTTTATGGTGACTATCTGGACAATCCTAGTAGATAATGTTTTTATGGTGACTATCTGGACAATCCTAGTAGATGTTTTTATGGTGACTATCTGGACAATCCTAGCAGATAATGTTTTTATGGTGACTATCTGGACAATCCTAGAGTATAAGATGTGTTCCCACCTAGATAATCTTAGTAGATTACACTTTTGGTGCATGTACCACTTTTAGTGTCTGATTATGATCAAATTGGTGGATATGGTAGTAAGTGATGATCATCAAAAATGGTGGATATGGTAGTATGTGATGATCATCAAAATGATGAATGTGACAGTGTTTGATCATTATCAAAATGTCATGGAATGATAGATATGGTAGTGTATGAAATTATGAAAATGACAATGCCTTCCCATTGTGAAAACAAACTTACAGCCTTCAGGTCATTCTTGAAGTGCTTGAGTCCATATCCCCTGGAAACTTTTGGAGAAAACAACTTCATCTGGTGCATGTTGGCCACAACACTGACAGCTGTCCTGCGACCAACACCACTACGTCCAGCCATCAGCAAAGAGCCGCCTGGCTTGGTCAGCACTCTATCCACCCTTGCCATGTTATCCAAAACCTCAGGGAAAATCAGTGTGTCCAGCTCTCTATTTTCCCGACCTAATAGACATGCACAAACCAATTATTTTTTTAACATATCTTTGTTAATTTTAACAAATTTATACTTTTTTTTTAAATTTGTCAAGCCCTATTTGAAACACAAGCACTAACTACAATTAATTTTTTTTAAATTACTAGAATAACAATTATTCACACAATAATATCAGTTACTACAATAATTTATCTAATGCACCATTAACATTATATAGAACACAATAGTTTAATCTACTACAACAATTTTAACTCATTATATATCACACTACATTATTTATCACACAACATTACCTACCACACAACATTATCTACCACACAACATTATCTACCACACAACATTATCTACCACACAACATTATTTAACAGAACAAAGTTACTTGCACTCCCTCCAGAGATGTCGTAAGAGATAACTAAGGTGAGGTTAACGAACGAACGAACGAACTTTATTTTCGAATGGTTGAGAATTGGGCGCGCAGGCCCGTCTAACATTCTGCCCTTTCACTCTCATTTATCTTGCATACTATATCCTTTTATTCCCACATATTACTTTAAGCATTAATTTAAAGGCATGCAACATTATAAAGTTAACATAACAGCATTCATTTACAGTATACAATCATAATAAAAAATGAGTAGCCTAGATTTTTTTTTTTTTTAAATAAAGATAGTGACTGAAGAAAAATAATAATAATAAAAAATAAAATAATATAAACAAAACAATAAATAAATAAGTTATGTATACCGACACTCACTTATGCGGTCAAAACGTCTAATCTGTAGTATTTTTGAATGTGACATCAATCCTCAATACAAGAATTACAAAAACACATTCTCGCTTACATCCATACATTCTTGGCGGAAATTGAAATAATAATAATAACACTTTCTTGCGCACTTCTGTAACAGAAAAAGTCTTTCAGCAGTTTAAAAAAAAAAAAAAAAAAAAAAAAAAAAAAAAAAAAAAAAAAAAAAAAAAAATTATATCTGCATGTAAAAGACCCATTTAAGCAAACGGAAAACATTCACATCTCTAAAGTACAGTGGTATGCGGGTACATTCTCACATACATTTACATTATATAATAGTATTTACATGGATATAAAAACAAATTATTCCCATTAAAAACGAGCGGAAGAGGAAAAGAAATGTTGACCTATGGATGAGATGTTGACAGGCAAATGATGTTTCTATGGGGGTAGATAATCAGTGTTTAGGAAGTGTTTGAAAAGTGCTTTGTTAAATGAATATTGTGTAGGTAGGCTTTTTAGGTGGTGTGGAAGGCTGTTCCATAAGTAGGCTCCAGAGTAGGCTAGACTCTGTTTGAACAGGTCGATCCTAGGTTTGGGCAGACGTAACTGATGTAGTTGTAGTCCCTCTCTTCTACTGGTTTGAAACAATGATCGTAGGTACGGCGGAGCATTGTTTGATAGAATTGCGTGAGTCAGCTTGGCTTTGTTGTAGAGAAGACGTTTTTTCAGGGACAGTATTGTGGGTTCTTTTCCTGTCCTTGTGTGTGATATCGTGCGATTATCGGTGATCAGACGTATTGCTCTCTTATGCAGGGAGTGCAGTCTCTTTGAGGTGGAAGCAGGGCAACCATCCCATAGTGTAGAGCAGTAATCTAGATGTGTCTGTATATGTGAGGTGTAGAACAATAGTCTAGTGTCTGCGTCTAAGAAGTGTTTTATTTTGGCTAGCTGGTACGTCTTTTGAGCTAAGTGTTTGGTTAAATGAAGTTAGCAATCTGAGCATGTAAAAATCAGTAACTACAGAAAGACGAGCACATGCGCTGCTTTGTGTATGCTTCCTACAGTTGGTCCTTTGACAAAAATTCATACCGCTTTTAATCATTTATATTAGTTTTTTTTTTTCCTGCAAACCTTGTTGCTGCAATCCTAGTTTTGTCTAACACATACTGAGTTACTGCAGTCTTAGTTTATTCCACAGATACTGGACTTACCATTTACTGTGCTCCAGTTTATTTTACAGATGCTGAGCTTACTGTAGATTGTAGTTTACATTACAGATACTGAATCTTCACAGTCCTAGTTTATCTTATAGATAATGAACTTACTAAAGTCCTAGTTTATCTTACAGATAATGAACTTACTAGAGTAATAGTTTATCTTACAGGTACTGAACTTACTAAAGTCCTAGTTTATCTTACAGGTACTGAACTTACTAAAGTCCTAGTTTATCTTACAGATAATGAACTTACTAAAGTCCTAGTTTATCTTACAGATAATGAACATACTAAAGTTCTAGTTTATCTTACAGATACTGAACTTACTAAAGTCCTAGTTTATCTTACAGGTACTGAACTTACTAAAGTCCTAGTTTATCTTACAGGTACTGAACTTACTAAAGTCCTAGTTTATCTTACAGGTACTGAACTTACTAAAGTCCTAGTTTATCTTACAGATACTGAACTTACTAAAGTCCTAGTTTATCTTACAGATAGTGAACTTACTAAAGTCCTAGTTTATCTTACAGATAGTGAGCTAGGAAGCCAGTGCACTAACCACTGTGCTACCGTGGCTCCTGAACTTACTAAAGTCCTAGTTTATCTAAAAGATACTAGTTTAGTGTAGGCTGAGTTCTAGTTTATCTTACAGATACTGAGCTTACCAAAGTCCTAGCTTATCTTACAGATACTGAACTTACTAAAGTCCTAGTTTATCTTACAGGTGTTGAACTTACTAAAGTCCTTGTTTATCTTATAGATACTGGGCTTACTAAAGTCCTAGTTTATCTTACACATACTAGTTTAGTGTAGGCTGAGTTCTAGTTTATCTTACAGATGCTAGTTTAGTGTAGGCTGAGTTCTAGTTTATCCTACAGGTACTAGTTTAGTGTAGCCAGTGTTTATCCTACAGATACTTGTTTAGTGTAGGCTGAGTTCTAGTTTATCCTACAGGTACTAGTTTAGTGTAGGCTGAGTTCTAGCTTATCCTACAGATACTAGTTTAGTGTAGGCAGAGTTCTAGTTTATCTTACAGATACTAGTTTAGTGTAGGCAGAGTTCTAGTTTATCCTACAGATACTAGTTTAGTGTAGGCAGAGTTCTAGTTTATCCTACAGATACTAGTTTAGTGTAGGCAGAGTTCTAGTTTATCCTACAGGTACTAGTTTAGTGTAAGCAGAGTTCTAGTTTATCCTACAGGTACTAGTTTAGTGTAGGCAGAGTTCTAGTTTATCCTACAGGTACTAGTTTAGTGTAGGCTGAGTTTTAGTTTATCCTACAGGTACTAGTTTAGTGTAGGCTGAGTTCTAGTTTATCCTACAGATATTAGTTTAGTGTAGGCCGAGTTCTAGTTTATCCTACAGGTACTAGTTTAGTGTAAGCAGAGTTCTAGTTTATCCTACAGGTACTAGTTTAGTGTAGGCAGAGTTCTAGTTTATCCTACAGGTACTAGTTTAGTGTAGCCAGTGTTTATCCTACAGATACCTGTTTAGTGTAGGCAGAGTTCTAGTTTACCCTACAGATACTAGTTTAGTGTAGGCAGGGTTCTAGTTTATCCTACAGATACTAGTTTAGTGTAGACAGAGTTCTAGTTTATCTTACAGATACTAGTTTAGTGTAGGCCAAGTTCTAGTTTATCTTACAGATACTAGTTTAGTGTAGGCTGAGTTCTAGTTTATCCTACAGATACTAGTTTAGTGTAGGCAGAGTTCTAGTTTATCCTACAGGTACTAGTTTAGTGTAAGCCAAGTTCTAGTTTATCTTACAGATACTAGTTTAGTGTAGCCAGTGTTCATCCTACAGATACTAGTTTAGTGTAGGCAGAGTTCTAGTTTATTTAACAAATACTAAGCTTACTGTAGATTCTGATGCCTTTTTCAATGACAACCTTCAGGTCATCTCCTGACAACTTCCCCAGCGGTTTGCCAAATGGTGGTAGAGGGGCTCCAGCTCCAATACCAGAGGCTCCTGACTCAGATCTTGCTCCCCATGTTACAAAGTAGGCACCTGTGTCAAAGAAACAGTGAGACAAGAAACAGAAAGTACACAATACAAGTTTTGTCCAAACCAATCATAACTCATACAAATTATATCCCAACCAATCATAAACATTTACTGGTACACTCACATCATGCAGGATGAATGAACCCATTTTGATAAGCTAACATCCATGAGGATAACAGACTTCCCTGACAATATGAGAAAGAAAATAAAATAAGCACTTGAGCTTGACTTACTGTCTCAACAGTATAAAATTTTTAAGCCAACAATCTCAAGTCAAACTCAAAAATAATAACTTATTTTGACTTATAGTCTCAAATGTAAAAAAAACTTAAAGATTATAATGTTAAATAATTTTTACACATAGCTATCTTGTCCGAGAGTAGTGTGGTATAACATTATAAATAGTAAGGAGTATTTTTTTAATATGTAATTCCTTTACTGCATTTAACAAGAACTGAAATGAGCAAATTTTCTCTTAAATAGTGGGGAATTGACCAGTTTTAGTGAAAAATTAAAACAATTTTGCAGCGGGATCTATTCCCCCCCCCCAACTACTTTGTTTTGATTAACTAAAATCAAACCTGCCAGACCCAACCATTTTGAAATTTTTGTTCTCACTGGAGATACATACTTTTATAACATAATAAATCAATAATGACTCACTGCCTGAACAGTGTACAGTTTTAAAGATGGAAATATCAACCTATAACATAAAATAATACATCAATTTTCACTCACTGTTTAGGCTATTCAAAACATCAGCTGACCAATCACTGCAGAGAACAGACTGAAGCATATTGTCAAACTTGCTGCGGTTATCCAAGCCAACAATTTTGTCCCTAAACAATCTGTGGGCTTCATAAGCCCAGATTTCCAAGACTGTGTCAGCTGAGTCTCTGGAGCTAGCACCGAGATCATAACGAAGGAGACTCATTGCCCAGCTAGTCAGGTCACGTGGCGTAAAGAGATAGTGGCTGTAGTCATCCACTGTGAATCTGGATCTCAGCTGCAGACATTTTGTTTTTGTAGCATTAATTTGCTACTCTGACACTATCTAACAGACTTCCCATGCTTCTTCAACAACATCTGACACACACATCAAATTTCTTCATCAACATCTGACAGACTTCTGCATCAACATCTGACAGACTTCTCACACTTCTGCATCAACTTCTGACAGACTTCTCACACTTCTGCATCAACATCTGACAGACTTCACACACTTCTGCATCAACATCTGACAGACTTCTCACATTTCTTCATCAACATCTCATTCACACATCAAATTTCTTCATCAACATCTGACAGACTTTCCATACTTCTGCATCAATATCTGACAGACTTCTCACACTTCTTCATCAACATCTGATACACACCTCACATTTCTTCATCAACATCTGACAGACTTCCCACACTTCTGCATCAACATCTGACAGATTCCCCACACTTCTGCATCAACCTGTGACAGACCTCTCACACTTCTGCATCAACATCTGACAGACTTCACACACTTCTGCATCAACATCTGACAGACTTCTCACACTTCTGCATCAACATCTGGCACACACATCAAATTTCTTCATCAACATCTGACAGAATTCTCACACTTCTGCATCAACATCTGACAGACTTCTCACACTTCTGCATCAACATCTGGCACACACATCAAATTCCTGCATCAACATCTGACAGACTTCCCACACTTCTGCATCAACATCTGACAGACTTCTCACATTTCTTCATCACCATCTCATTCACACATCAAATTTCTTCATCAACATCTGACAGACTTCCCACACTTCTGCATTAACATCTGACAGATTCCCCACACTTCTGCATCAACTTCTGACAGACTTCTCACACTTCTGCATCAACATCTGGCACACACATCAAATTCCTGCATCAACATCTGACAGACTTCCCACACTTCTGCATCAACATCTGACAGACATCTCACACTTCTGCATCAACATCTGACAGAATTCTTACACTTCTGCATCAACATCTGACAGACCTCTAACACTTCTGCATCAACATCTGACAGACTTCTCACACTTCTGCATCAACATCTGGCACACACATCAAATTCCTGCTTCAACATCTGACAGACTTCCCACACTTCTGCATCAACATCTGACAGACTTCCCACACTTCTGCATCAACATGTGACAGACATCTCACACTTCTGCATCAACATCTGACAGACTTCCCACACTTCTGCATCAACATCTGACAGATTTCCCACACTTCTGCACCAACATCTGACAGAATTCTCATACTTCTGCATCAAAATCTGACAGACTTCCTACACTTTTGCACCAACATCTGACAGACTTCTCACACTTCTGCATCAACATCTGACAGACTTCTGTAACAACTATGATGGAATAATCTCACATTTTTGTATCAACATTAATGAAATTATCAGATCTATAATCTATCACCTTTCTGTAACAAACAGATGGGTAGACTTGAGCGTGACACCACCAGGTTTTGATCCCGAACACAGGTAACTTTGCTGCGAGATAGCACTCTAGCCTCTTAGCCAATCAGATGCTTAATATGTCAGTCATCATCATCAGGTGCCATCTTCACAATGAAGGTCAGCTGCACTGGATCTGCAACGTCTTCTGTCCCTTATCTTGATGGTGCACTCTGATAGACTCTTTCCTGTTCATCTCTTGATGTTATCTTCCCACTTATAGCGCTGTCTTCCCCTTGCACGTTTGCCTTCAACTATCCCTTCTATTATGGTCTTTAGTAAGGTGTTATGTCTTTTTATATGGCCAAAATATTTTAGCTGTCTAATTTTAATCTCCTTCAATAATTATCTTTTCATTCCTAGATTTTCTAGGTCCTATTTATTTGTTTTCTTCTCTTTATATGAGATGTTTTCATTTTTTCTATGTATCCACATCTCACAGGCCTCAATTCTTTCTTCTAACTGTTCGTTCATCATCCACATCTCACGGGCTTCAATTCTTTCTTCTAACTGTTTGTTCATCATCCACATCTCACGGGCCTCAGTTCTTTCTTCTAACTGTTTGTTCATCATCCACATCTCACGGGTCTCAATTCTTTCTTCTAACTGTTTGTTCATCATCCACATCTCTCATGCCTCAATTCTTTCTTCTGTTTGTTCATCATCCACATCTCACGGGTCTCAATTCTTTCTTCTGTTTGTTCATCATCCATATTTCTACACCATACAGTAATGAAGAATATAAATAGCATTTGACGATTCTGTTTGAAATGAGTTAGCCGTTTAGATCTATGTCAGTACCACATATAGCCGTTTAATTCTATGTAAGTACCACATATAGCCGTTTAGATCTATGTCAGTACCAAATAGTATACAACTTAATTTTACCAAAACCCACCCCTGCTCACAGAAGTGATAGTGTGACAACACTGCATAACTAAGTCAGAGACATATAAACTGCCTAACTAGGTCAGGGACATATAAACTGCCTAACTAGGTCAGGGACATATAAACTGCCTAACTAGGTCAGAACCTGATACAGACAGAAATAGATATACAGCACTACTACCTGCTCGTACAGCTGGATCATACTGTTGGCTAGGGCATTGACCTTTGAACTGTTGCCCCACACAGAGTGGCTGGCCAGTTGTTTGTGCAGGATGGGCTTCAAGTATGCAGCATAGATGACCTGCAGCTGGTCTCGGTCTGGATAACTAGAACAAACAAATGTCGGTCTGGATAACTAGAACAAACAAATGTACTAACATTAAAGTTCACTCATACAACTACACTCACTATTTAGCTGCTCAACAACTTAGTTACTCCAGTCTACCCAGCCATAAATGGGTACCTGACTTTGCTCTTGAGTTAGGGAAGGAAAAGGCAGCGAGGAAGGGAACTGGTCACCTCAACTCTCAATGCAGGACCTAGTATAGTGAAGTCTCTAACATTTCACTCCCCTACAGGAGTATTTGCTATGGGACTACCTTTACCTTTACAACTTAGACAAACAAGACATCATAAACTTAGTCAACTTAGTCAAACAAGACATCAGAAACTTAGTCAACTTAGTCAAACAAGACATCAGAAACTTAGTCAAACAAGACATCAGATAACTTAGTCAAACAAGACATCAAATAACCTAATCAAACAAGACATCAGATAACTTAGTCAATCAAGACATCAGATAACTTAGTCAATCAAGACATCAGAAAACTTAGTCAAACAAGACATCTGATAACTTAGTCAATCAAGACATCAGATAACTTAGTCAAACAAGACATCAGAAACTTAGTCAAACAAGACATCAGAAACTTAGTCAAACAAGACGTCAGATAACTTAGTCAAACAAGACATCAGAAACTTAGTTAAACAAGACATCAGAAACTTAGTCAAACAAGACATCAGAAAACTTAGTCAAACAAGACATCAGAAACTTAGTCAAACAAGACATCAGAAACTTAGTCAAACAAGACATCAGAAACTTAGTCAAACAAGACATCAGAAACTTAGTCAAACAAGACATCAGAAACTTAGTCAAACAAGAAAACAAGACATCAGACACTTAGTCAAACAAGACATCAGAAACTTAGCCAAAGAAGACATCAGAAATTTAGACAAACAAGACATCAGAAATTTAGACAAACAAGACATCAGAAACTTAGTCAAACAAGACATCAGAAACTTAGTCAAACAAGACATCAGAAACTTAGTCAAACAAGACATCAGAAACTTAGTCAAACAAGACATCAGAAACTTAGTCAAACAAGACATCAGAAACTTAGTCAAACAAGACATCAGAAACTTAGTCAAACAAGACATCAGAAACTTAGTCAAACAAGACATCAGAAACTTAGTCAAACAAGACATCAGAAACTTAGTCAAACAAGACATCAGAAATTTAGACAAACAAGACATCAGAAACTTAGTCAAACAAGACATCAGAAACTTAGTCAAACAAGACATCAGAAACATAGTCAAACAAGATTCAGAAATTTAGATAAACAAGACATCAGAAACTTAGTGAAACAAGACATCAGAAACTTAGTGAAACAAGACATCAGAAACTTAGTCAAACAAGACATCAGAAACTTTGTCAAACAAGACATCAGCAACTTAGTCAAACAAGACATCAGAAACTTAATCAAACAAGACATCAGACACTTAGTCAAACAAGACATCAGAAACTTAGTCAAAGAAGACATCAGAAACTTAGTCAAACAAGACATCAGAAACTTAGTCAAACAAGACATCAGAAACTTAGTCAAACAAGACATCAGAAACTTAGTCAAACAAGACATCAGAAACTTAATCAAACAAGACATCAGAAACTTAGTCAAACAAGACATCAGAAATTAGACAAACAAGATATCAGAAAATATCTCCACACTCTAATCGCCTGTCTTGCCACTGGCGTCCTCAAAACTTACTGAGTTGATTACAATGTCATGGCTCTCTCTCTTCTTTCTCTCTCACTGGATTGCCCTTACCTGACAAAACAAATACAAGGTATCCTCCTCTAGACCTTACCTGACATGACAAATACAAGGTATCCTCCTCTAGACCTTACCTGACATGACAAATACAAGGTAAACTTACTCCTACATCAAATACAAGGTATCCTCCTCTAGAAACCTGACAAAAACAAATACAAGGTATCCTCCTCTAGACCTTACCTGACTTAATGACATCAAACAATACAACAAGGTATCCTCCTCTAATCGCCTGTCTTGTCACCTCACCTGACAAAACAAATACAAGGTATCCTCCTCTAGACCTTACCTGACATGACAAATACAAGGTATCCTCCTCTAGACCTTACCTGACAAAACAAATACAAGGTATCCTCCTCTAGACCTTACCTGACATGACAAATACAAGGTATCCTCCTCTAGACCTTACCTGACAAAACAAATACAAGGTATCCTCCTCTAGACCTTACCTGACATGACAAATACAAGGTATCCTCCTCTAGACCTTACCTGACAAAACAAATACAAGGTATCCTCCTCTAGACCTTACCTGACATGACAAATACAAGGTATCCTCCCTCTATCCCCTCCTCCTTACCTGACAAAACAAATACAAGGTATCCTCCTCTAGACCTTACCTGACAAAACAAATACAAGGTATCCTCCTCTAGACCTTACCTGACATAACAAATACAAGGTATCCTCCTCTAGACCTTACCTGACAAAACAAATACAAGGTATCCTCCTCTAGACCTTACCTGACATAACAAATATAAGGTATTCTCTAGACCAGGGGTGCGCGACCCGTTTTTTTGTGAGGGCCACATTGCTGTGAAAAAATCCACCGCAGGCCACAAGTGTAAATATGGGGTAGTATTTTATTAAGAGGTGATTATTAATTAAATAAAAACATTGATTTAAATACATATTTATTACTCATAGGTAAATGAAATGTATTTGTTGAATTACAAGAAGACATAGGTATTTGTTTATAATTTCCTTAATGACAGATATAACATCTCTTTTTCAGCAACAAGTATGTCAAATTGTGGGGGTCATAGTTAAAGTGGATATTTTCATAATGTCTTCCAAATGGTAGTCAGTCAGTTTGGAATGTTGCTTATTTTTGTTCATGTTCATGAGTGAAAAATGTTTGTTTATATATGTATATGCTTCCAAACATGCTGAAGGTTTTCAGTGTGACTTCAGTCAAATTTTTGTACTTTTCACTGTCCAGACTTTTACAGAAATCACACAGGTTGCTTTCGCTGTGCTTATTTGACAAACAGCTGAACATTGTAGTTTGATGAACTCTATCTGCAAATACTTGTATATCTGCACTTCTAGATCCACAGGAATGGGATCTTCAATACGCTTCAACTTGAAATCTTCAGCTTTAGTCTTCATCACGCTTCAACTTGAAATCTTCAGCTTTAGATAAAGTAATCTTCAGCTTTAGTCTTCATCACGCTTCAACTTGAAATCTTCAGCTTTAGATAAAGTAAGTCTTCTGATAAACTCTTCAATCAAAACATCAATTTCCTTTGCATACTTTTCACCTGACAAGCGTTTAGCTATAATGGTGAGAGTATTTGAAGATGGCATAGGACCTAGAACCAGGTTGCTGGGCATGCCGGTCGGTACTGGTGGAACCAGTGAAGCTATTTTCAGTGATATTGATGCTGTGTTCAGCGACTTACAAATCCCATGGATTAACTGTATAGGTTTTGCAAGTGACAACTGCAATGTAATGGTTGGCAAATCAAACTCTGTACTAACGCGAATCAAGAGCAAGAACCCTGATGTGTTTAGTATAGGGTGTATTTGCCACCTTGCAAATCTTTGTGCCAAGGAGGGTATAAAGCAGCTGACTATTCCTGTTGATGACCTTTTGATAGATATCTTCTATCATTTTGAGCATAGCTCAAAACGGAAAAAATCATACAGAGAGTTTCAACTGTTTACAGGAGTGGATGCACTAGACATACTAAAGCACTGCCAGACTCGCTGGCTTTCTTTGCAGAAAGTAGTGGACAGAATTTTAAATCAATATTCTGCTCTATCTTCATACTTCGAGAGCCACGACGATATGGAAAAACCATGCCGTGTCAAAAACATTCATCAGTTACTAAAATCACCACTGACCCAGATGACTCTACTCAGTGTGTCTCTGGTAAGGGATATGTTGTGCACATGTGGGAAAGTGATACATTTCTCCTTTGGACAGGTGACTTCTGAAAAGGTTCAATTTCATTTTAAAAGCCTTGACTGTGTCACCATACATGCCACACCTCAGAGATGAAAAACCTGTACAAAAAATTAAAAAAACCTGTACAAAGACCCGCAAAACCTGTACAAAGACCCGCAAAACCTGTACAAAGACTGAAAAACGTAACAAAAGAGTTTATTCATGTAAAAGTATATTCAATTAGATGGTTCTGCACCATCATAGTGACATGCGGCCTTTGCCTTTTTAAGCATGTCTTCACTTGCTTTAAAACCTAAACAACAAGAGTTAGAATTTATTTTGCATTGTAGAAATGCTGTGACTGTATCATCATTTAGTCTATTTCTGCAGTCCGTGTGAATCTTTTTCATCATAGAGAAAGACCTCTCACAGTCAGCATTGCTGTGAGGCAATGTCAATAAGCGTTTCACTATGACTGCCAGACTGGGAAATCGTGTACGACCAGTGCTAGTTTTCAGGTTGATTATGTCAAGCCAGTACCTAGAAAAGCTTCTTTTTTGTCCAGCGTCAAATCTTGAAATACATTCATCAGGCAGCAAACAATAATCTTCAAATTCATCCTTTAACACCTC
Organism: Oreohelix idahoensis; assembly: GCA_024509875.1. Taxonomy (NCBI): domain Eukaryota; kingdom Metazoa; phylum Mollusca; class Gastropoda; order Stylommatophora; family Oreohelicidae; genus Oreohelix; species Oreohelix idahoensis. The sequence goes on from JAMPIV010001465.1 coordinate 254,231, forward strand.
TTGGTCTAAATGTGGTGCAAAAGTGTTGGCCAGCTTACAGATTGCTGTATATTGAACTGTGTCTTTAAAGGCTGGATCAAGAATTTTGATATCCTTAAGGACTTCATTCTCAAATGGAAATTTATCCAATATCTTTTTCACAACAGCAACATAAAAGTTCCTCACATCTCTGAAAAATGAATTTCTCACTTGAGAACTTATATCTAACTCTTCCAGTAATGTCCTGTTGGACAGACCAACAGCAAGTGTATGGTCATCATGCTGTAGATCACGTTCAGCATACTTTAACAATCTTATATCTTTCACCTCTTTTACATATTTCATCTCTACAAATTTGACAATAAATTTTCGTAGCAGACGATCCATTTCATCCATCATACCACCTATTTGGGACTCATCTGTCTGAAACAATTTGTTAAATTCAGTCAACAGAGGTAGCACAAATTGGAGAAAACGTAGAGTCATCTGGGTCAGTGGTGATTTTAGTAACTGATGAATGTTTTTGACACGGCATGGTTTTTCCATATCGTCGTGGCTCTCGAAGTATGAAGATAGAGCAGAATATTGATTTAAAATTCTGTCCATTACTTTCTGCAAAGAAAGCCAGCGAGTCTGGCAGTGCTTTAGTATGTCTAGTGCATCCACTCCTGTAAACAGTTGAAACTCTCTGTATGATTTTTTCCGTTTTGAGCTATGCTCAAAATGATAGAAGATATCTATCAAAAGGTCATCAACAGGAATAGTCAGCTGCTTTATACCCTCCTTGGCACAAAGATTTGCAAGGTGGCAAATACACCCTATACTAAACACATCAGGGTTCTTGCTCTTGATTCGCGTTAGTACAGAGTTTGATTTGCCAACCATTACATTGCAGTTGTCACTTGCAAAACCTATACAGTTAATCCATGGGATTTGTAAGTCGCTGAACACAGCATCAATATCACTGAAAATAGCTTCACTGGTTCCACCAGTACCGACCGGCATGCCCAGCAACCTGGTTCTAGGTCCTATGCCATCTTCAAATACCCTCACCATTATAGCTAAACGCTTGTCAGTTTTTCTATCATTTGACTCATCGATCATCAAGGAGAAAGGTGTCTTCCTGCATAATTTGATGACTGGCTCCGTTGCAGATGGAGCCAAGCAGTTTTTAATAATGGCTGTTGTTTTGGTTCGCTTGCATTTGAAACGTTTGGCAATAGCACTGTCCGGAAACATCTCAGCTGATAAGTCTGAAAAATGGTCAGCTATAGAAGCAGCTATGTTGTGTTGAGCAATAAAATTTGCAAATAAAACTTCAGCCCTCGTTATTTTATCATCTTCTTGTTGAGGCTGAGTAAAGAAGGCCTTGATAGAACTTCCGTTCTTCAGCTGATAGTTCCTTTCATGCAGTTTTGTTTTGAAATGCTCCCTCACATCGTGTAAGCCAGATGCCATCACTTTAATATCTCTATTGCATATTCTACAGTATGCATGTGAAGAGCCTAATTTGGATGTCTCAATAATCCCAGGGAATGTAGTTGTCCAGTCAGATTGAAACTTCCCACGACGTTGATCTTCTTCTAACCTCCTTTTTTTAAAGTTAGGCTCAGCCATGCTGTTAGATGGATGCAATATTTCCTGCTAGACAGAAAAAAAAAAAATATTAATGTGAAAAAGTAAATACAAATATTAATAATCAATTTGAAAAATATAATTATTTGTAATTTTAATATTATATAATGAAATAGAATCTTGGAAAAAAATTAATACAATTTATGGTTGAAATGAAGAACAGTTGCTGTGTTTTCTATAGTGCCTTATAAAAGTACAGGCCTAAAGAGACCAGTAATAAGCATTATGGGTTAGGAATCTTAAATTTAAAATCTAATAAATTTTTTGCTAAAGCTGGTAATGAAAATATAAACTAGCGCTGGCGTAATATTAGCCTGTATATTTTCTACCGAACTTCAAAAATTGGAATAGCCGTTAAAGCCCAACTGGTAGTTTTAAATAGACCTTCCCATACAAATTTTAGTGTCAATCAAACATTGATAGTAGGCTAATTAATTATCTAATAATTATAAATCATTGAATGACCGTAATGATGACCACCAAAGGCAAAATAACATTGTTTTTTAAAGAAACGAAATTAAAACTAAGAAGAGAAGTAGGCTAACTCCAAATAAACTTTTCTCTGATCGAGTTAAGATGTAAATTTTCCACGCTATTGTGGTTTTTTTTTCTTTTCAGTTTCATAATTTGGTAATATCGGAATGACGTTCGCCGAATGCTCCGCGTGTATTTTCGTACCATTTAGATTTAGGGTTAACCCTAGCTGTAACCCTAATTATAACTCTAAATGGTACGAAAATACATGCGGAGCATTCGGCGACCGTCATTACGTTATTAGGCTACCCATAATTTGTAGGCTATTGTATTATTTTTCAAATTTACATTTCTTACGCACTTTCTACAAGTTTTAGTGAAATCAAATAATATGTAGTGGTATCAGCCCTTTTTTTTTTACCAGCCGTAAATAATCAATTATGCTAAACCTTAGGGGAAAAGAAAGCATAGGCCTAAGTTATCTGACAGTTAAATCTAACTTCATCTAAACAATGTTATTGTAATATTTTTTTAAAAATGAATTACTTACCAATACTAAACTGGAAATTAATCCTAAACAATAGGCTCGACTCAAAAAAGATTTCAGTGCTGCGTAATCGTTCAAATAATCAGTAACCTCGCGCTAGCTTTAGCGAAAAATTGTGAATGAACACGCCACGCACATCCCGCGGCAATTGAAAAATAGGCAGCTTGATTTTCATTGGTTATTTTTTTTTTTTATCCACTTGGCTTAAAATCTTGCCGAATCTCATGACGCAAATTGTGTAGTGGCACAAGATTTATATGTATATTTAATAATTAGGCGAAAAAACCCGTACAGACCCGTGTACGGCCCGTACACATCTGAAAACGCAAACACCCCGTAAAGATTATGGGTAAACCTTTAAGTGTGGCATGTATGGTGTCACACATTTGAAATATAAGTTGATTTTTTTCCCTGAAGTTGAAATCATGCTAGTGTGCTGTAATATCACACAGGAAAAAAAAAAGGTCTTGATTCCAGGTTTCATTTTCAAATTCTGGAAATATTTTTGATTGACTTGGTAGGAATTTCGCCATTTCCTCCTTCAAGGCAACGAAATGATGGAGCACTCTTCCTCTACTCAAGCATCTCACTTCAGTATGGTAAAGTAGGTCGTTGTACTAGACGTCTTCTTCCTCAACAAAGTTTTGAAATGTTCCATGTTTGAGTTTTCTAGAATGGATGTAGTTCACAATAGTAACAACCACTAACATCACATGCTCAAATTTTAAGACTCTGCTACACAAAACTTGCTGATGTATGATGCAGTGATGTTTGATTGCTGGCCTATCAATAAATTGTTCAAGAAGGGTAACTGATCCAACATTTTTTCTGCACATAGCTGGAGCACCATCAGAACAAATGGCCACCAAGTTTGTGAAATCCAGTCCTAACTTATTGTTCACATATTTTAACACTTCCTCACAGATTTATTTTTCAGTTGTGCGACCTATCATAGAACATATACAAGCAAGTTCTTCAGTAATTTGAAAGTTCTTTTCAATACCTCTTATACAAAATAAGAAGTTGGGCAGTGTATTTTAAATGGGTACTTTCATTCACAGCTAAAGAATAGTAGCAGAATTGACTCTCTGCTTTAACTGGTCACTTATATTGGTAGAAATGTCAGCTATTCTTCTCTGTGCTGTCATGTGTGATCAGCTCTCAAATATTCTCCTCTTTTCTGGACATAATTATGATACAGCACTCAACATACACTTTAAAAAAAATTCACCTACTGTGAAGCATTTCCCCAACACAGCTATTTCATTTGAAATTTTAAAGCCAACTTTAGTAACCAACCCTTTGTCAGTGTTCACTTTCTTGAAAATCTGCTGTTTGCCATTAAGTTTTTCCGCTAAACTTGATGCTTTAATTTTTTTTTTCATTTGGAATCAATTTAGTGAGAACAGGATGTTTTGTTTCAAAGTGCCGCCTAAGGTTGTATTCTTTTGGAACAGCTTTTGTTTCGCAACACACAATGCACAGTATTCTGTCTTTGGAAAGATTTTTAGTCTCTGGCACTTAGTCTTACACTCTCTACTGTTGACTGCATGTAGGTCATCAACGTGTTTACAGTGGTTGAAACAGAATACCAGTGTTGAACTTTTTTTTTACATTGTTATTGTTCATCAGAATCAACCTCACTACACTCCGGTCAAACCCATAGGTGTTCAGTCTCCTTCAGCAAATGTAGAAGAGTATGAATGCTAATTTTACCTGTAGTACGCTGGTTGTACATTCGATGGATGCATCCTCTCTCACGTCCATTTCTGCTAGTCCCACATTTGATGCCAAACTTAAACAGTCTCATCCTTGTTGATTCATCCATTGCAGTGTCATTATCTAGCAGGCGATCATTAATAGCCCTTAGCATCTCTCCCTTATCCATGTCCAGTGTCCGCTCTATGGGTGCTCTCGAGGCCAGTCTGTCAGCTCTCATTGCCACATACCCCTGTATGACCAGGACAGTAAATCCACACCAGTTCTTGAAGACTTGAGGATTCTATTGATGTTTTCCATTCCTGCTGCAGCCATCCATTCTGAACTTTCCGAAGCATGGCTTGAGAGTCTGACAATATAACTGCCTTGGTTGATGGAGTTTCAGACAGCCACCTCAGTGCTGCAGTAACTGCCTCTACCTCCATTTTCATGCTGGAGGTTATTGTCCTGTAGGCTCCACTCTGTTCAGCAACAACCCTGCTCTTTATTCTTGCAGAGAAGCCCCAACCTGATTTCTCACCACGCACTACAGACCCATCAGTGTACACAATGGCATCATCATCCCCAGCATGATCACTTATCAGTTGATTAATCTCCAGCTCTGCTTTTCCATTGCCCCAAGATCTGCAGTCTCTGCCAAGGCTAATGATGACCTGCTGGTAGTTTATCCAGTTCTCCCATGACTTACTCCACTCTTCCCCTTTGGATACATTTTCAACCCTGGTCACCTGACCAATCATAGCCTCTGCCTGTGCCATCCATGACATCCCCCTCTTGATTCTTGCTCCTTTGATGTCTGCTACGTTCTCATGTAGGGGGTGTCTTTTGTCTGTGGTTACCCACATGTAGGTTTTTGCCTGGGCCATCGCATATCTGGATCTAATCGACAGCAATCCGAGCATGTATCTCACTGTCACAATGGGGGTATCATGCGTACAGCCCAAAACTAGTCGCATCCCTTCATTTTGAATGTGTTCCAGTTGTTCACATTGTGACACTGACAGCGTAAGTATTCCTAGCCCGTACTCGATTACTGAAATCACAAGCTGATGATACAGGAGAAATAATAGTCTCTGTTCCAAGCGTGCAGCATCCATTGTTTTTAAGGCTGCCAGTCCTCCCTTGCACTTCTGTGTGATCAGTTCGACATGATACTTGAACGACAGCCCACCATCAAATGTTACTCCCAGATACTTCAGCCTGTCTTGCCTTTCAATGGTCTGCCCACTGAAAGTGATGTCTGGAAGGTCTGCTTTCACTATTGAGTTGTTCAAAGAGCACCACATCACACAGGCCTTGTTGGGATTGACCTTTGATCCGCTTTCCTCACACCATTTAGAAACCGCCTGTTGTGTCTCTTGTATGACTTGGACCATTTCCTGTCTGTCTGAGCCAGTTCTGTACATGAGTATGTCATCTGCAAAAGTTAATGTTCGTGCAAGTCCTGTTGGTTGAAAGGTTGCTACTTTTGCTGTATAGATGTTAAACAGCACTGGTGATAGTGGAGAACCCTGGGGTAGTCCCGGGCAAATGCGCGTTGGTTCTGATGTCCAAGTTCCCAAGCGAAATGCAACTGATCTCTCCATTAAGGCAGCTGCTATCCACCTTGTTATCCAAGGGTTTACACTACATGCCATTATACAATTATAAAATTAATTTTTTTACATTGCAAGCCTGAAATGTCACAATCAATTCTGAAATGATAATTTAATTAGGGACCTACAAAGGGCTTTCATATCATTATACTTTTAAAAATAAAAACTAAAATTATACATTTATTTTCAAAACTTGTCGCGGGCCACATGGTGAGACCCGGCAGCCGCATGCTTGTCTGCTCTAGACCCTCCCTGACATGACAAATACAAGGTATCCTCTAGGCCTTACCTGACATGACAAATATAAGGTATCCTCTAGGCCTTACCTGACATGACAAATACAAGGTATCCTCTAGGCCTTACCTGACATGACAAATACAAGGTATCCTCTAGGCCTTACCTGACATGACAAATACAAGGTATCCTCTAGGCCTTACCTGACATGACAAATACAAGGTATCCTCTAGGCCTTACCTGACATGACAAATACAAGGTATCCTCTAGGCCTTACCTGACATGGCAAATACAAGGTATCCTCTCGAACTTACCTGACATGAAAGATACAGGTTACTCTCTAAATGTGGTGAAATCTGGCAAAGTCTGTAACATGTCAGCAAATGTGATGTTGAGAGAAATGCAAGAAACTTTTACTTTAGTTATAAATATTGATTTTACTGATTTTTTTTTTTTAATTTGATGAAACTTCAGATACTCTGCTATCAAATGGTACAGGTTGTATCTGTCAAAAATGATCTTAGACACATTTGATCTACAGTTAAAACCACTGACCTATTCAGACAGATCAATATGGTGCAGACTGTTCACACTTTCTCTCACTCTGATATCTTGGATATACTGTCTTAAAAAAAACACTGACACATATACATAAGAACATACACACATATGCATGTACGCACACACACACACATGCAAACACACTCAACTTGTCATTAAATTTCCCTATTTTTATATACTTTCTTTAACAAACTATTTCTAGTGATAATTATAACTAAAAATCTCAAAATGCTGACATGTTAATGGTTTTATGAGAATTTTTATCAAATCTTACCTGACAAGGCTGACACCACTTATTCTTCAAGACTTACCTGAGACTGAAGGTGCAAGTTTTGTTCAAAGTGTTAACAACGTTACAAGTTTAAGGTTTACACAAAATCTTACCCAACATTGCAGATGCGCACCACTGATGTGAATCGTGTGGTCAGTTTGTGTCTGCCAAGTGTAGACCCAGCTGTCATACTTGCTACAATCTTGACTCCCTCAAGGCCCACCCACTCCAGGTTGGAGTCATAAAAACCATTATAGGTCACAACCTAAACAAACAAAGTAGAAACTATGAACAGCCAGCATCAGGACATTCCTGTGAAATACAATAACAGATGACTGTCATGGCGTATTTTCTGGTGGCAGAAAAATAGATTGGTGACATCATTATCAGCGAGTTTTGGCAACCCTGATAACTTTTGAAAAAACCGGTTAGTCAGGCGACACCGGAAGGCAGAACAAGGAAGGCGCGAAAGAGGCAGTGGACGCTGGGCCTTTGTCCGAGAGTGACGGACATTTTTTTGTGGTTCCCTTTTCATTGAGTATGGAATATGGTCTATAGTGGTTTATTCTGTTGGACATTATTATAATTCTGGAGTGGTTTAGTGTCCAGTGATATTATTGTCAGGCCATCTGGTATAATTTGCCAGTGGATTGGTTTTTCCATTGTGTAGTTTCCAGTTCGCCATAGTGAGCGATTTTTAGTACTAAGTTTGTATAGTACTGTTTTGCTGTCATGTGTGAGATTAATTTGATATATTAATTCGAGAAGTTTCTCGGGCAGTGTTTTATGTATTCCATACTGTTTTCAGCCGTGTGTGGCTATACTGTGTGTAGTATCCTATTAAAAGGGAATTCCTGTAGAAAGTGTTATCTTTCTGTGTCAACCATCTTATGTTGTGGTCATATTCTTAGATAATGAGCCAAGTAGTAAATTAGCGTCGGTATTAAATCCACAGCATAAATTTGGAGTTGACAATGACAAATTGGACAATCTTACTAAAGACAATTATAGGTCACCATCTGGATAATCCTACTAAATGACCACTTTATGATGACCACCTAGGCAGTCCAACTAAATAACATTGTTCTCGTGACAACATGGGATATTCCAATCTTTAAAATAATTATAGTGATCACCTGGACAACAATAACAAATAGAGATATAGATGTTCATGTAGCCATTTTAATGATGACATTTTTATGGTGGCAATCTAGACCAGTAGTCCTCCAACTATTTAGCTGGTGACCTCCTTACAGAATGTAATGTTTTATTGTTTTCATACTTTTCCTACTATCCCTATGGCCCTACTAAAGACCTTCACAATCCTAGGGTAATGACCTTTGATTTGGAAACTACTGGTACTGACAATGGTAGTAAGGAATTCCCCCCCCCCCCCAAATTGATTGGGGGGGGGGGGGGGGGGGGGGAAGAGGACTACAGTGATGTGACATAAATATCTGGCTATACTTCTTTCTTTCATTTTTATGGACTACTTCAATAATTTTGTTAAAACTCAAAACAGTATTATATTAAGTGAACTAATCATGAAATCAGACAGTCTAGAATGGCAGACGATTGTTTCTGAAGATGACAGACCTGCTGCAAGAAGGCAATCATTTGACAGGTGCCCCATTTGTCAGGTCTGGGCAGGTTGATGTCCTTCAGGTACAGGAGCAAACGCTCACAATCCTTGGGCCTGTAGACACGTCCAGTGTTTGTAGAGATGACCATACACGTCTGGCTCAGTTTCTGGAGAATGTGAGCAGGGCTTGTCTGAGCACTGCAGTGGATCATGGCCACCTGGGTGGACCTCAGTCGCTCAAAGCTATAGCGTAGGAGGAGTCTGTTGATATCCAATAATAGGAGCAGGAATAACACACATTTCTATGGCATATTAAAACATAAACACAGAATGCAGACCTAATAACAACCGTAAACCAAAACGCTATATCCTGTTCAAACATAACAGCAAATGCTCATTTTCCCAGAACATAAGCTCTACTGGACGTAATAAACAAATATAAACATTAATGATAATGATTAACCCAGTAAATCAATGTAAATATTAATCTTAACACCGCAACTACATATCACCATATACATCCTATAAACACGTTAATGATAACGACCAATTAAACATCATATATCACTTATGTAGGCAATAATAACATGCCCCTAATTATCATATATATTAAATATAACTGCCAATTACTACAACCCATCTAAACTCACATGCAACCAAAATAAACATTAATAATAATACGCAAAACTCCGCCTAGGCCGGTCCCAAGCCCGGCTGAAAAAGGAAGAGGGCGGCCTGCATGGAGGCCATATAGAGGCAGCCCCTCCACCATGCAAAGGCACAACAGGCCAATCACCTGTTTGCTTTAAACTTTTGATTACGAGAACTACATGAGAGAAAACCGGACTGATTCTAAAGGCGACGAACTGGAACGGACTACGACTTATGGAACTTGGAACACAAGAAGTATAAATGGGAAAGAAAAGGAGCTAGTGGAAGAGATGAGGAAAGCAAAATTAGAAATCCAGGCTATAATGGAAACAAAGAAAAAGGGACAAGGAGTCATGGATCTCGATGGCAACACGCTGCTCTACAGGGGTGTACCCACATCTGAAAGAGCTAAAGGGGGCGTGGGTTGTATTGTGGCCAAAAATCAAAAAGATAGTATCAAGGGATGGAACTTTGTCTCGGAGCGCATTATGGTTGTAAAACTAAAAGAAGAAGAAACCATAGTCAACCTGGTTATAGTGTATGGGCCAAATGAGGATTAGAGAGCAGAGGTCAAGGAGGAATTCTTCGAGCTGCTTCAAAGGACAGTGGATGACTGCCTAGATGAAGTTATCATGCTCGGAGATTTCAATGCCAGAGTTGGAAATGACCATGCTAGATGGGGTGGAGTTACCGGAAGATATGGAGAAGATACTCTCAATGACAATGGAAAGTGACTCCTTAGATTCTGCAGTGAGCAGAATCTGATCATTACAAACACAAAGTTCCCCCATAACCGCATGCATGCATACACTAGATGTGAACCAACAAAGAATGAGAAGTCAGTGATCGACAATGCCATTGTTAGGAGGAGCTCATTCAAATATGTCCGGGATGCTAGAGTCTGGAGGGGGCCAGAGATTGGAAGTGATCACCACCTGCTTACAATCAAAAGAACAACTGAAAGAGTTGCTCAGCCTAGGAACTGCCCAACATCATGCAAGAAACCAAGTAAATGAATAGAAGAAATGAGAATTAAGACCTACAAGCTACAAGCTGAGAGAGCCAGAAATTAAGACCAGATATCAGGGGCTTGTTGCTACAGCGGTGAGAAACACAGAGGAACAACCTGATGACTTGGAAATCCTCTGGCTTAAATTCAAGGACATCATAAAGACAGCTGCTGCAGAAGCATGTGGTGAAGTCCAACTTGGGAACAAGAGAAAGAGGACACCTTGGTGGACAGAGGAAGTCAAAGAGAAAATAAGAGAGAAGAAAATGGCATGGAAACGATACTTAGGAGCTAAAAACACAGCAGGACAAATGGAGAAATATAGAGAATATGTGATACTCAGAACAGAAGCAAAGAACAAGGTGCTAGCAGCAAAACAGAAGTCCTGGGAAGAATTTGGAGAAAAGCTATACTGTTCAAAAAAAAGAAACGCATAGCTACTGAAGGCACACACATAGCCATAATTTTGACATTCAATAACTTTTTTAATTTAATGAGTTAATTGTTCAAATTGTACACAAGAATACCTTACGGTTCAACCAATCAATTGACAGTTGTTTTGCATCTGGGTCACGAGAGTTTTTTTGGCGTAGGGGCTTTCCCGTTAGTATGGTGTGTGGCCTCCTCTTGCATCGATCAGCGACTGGGATCTCCTGGGCATGGGTGCGATCAGACGTCTGATGTGGGCCTGTGGGATGACTGCCCACTCTTCGTGGAGTGCCTGGAACAGATCACGACGATTGGCTGGAGCAACGTCTCGGTGACAAACACGTCTATGCAGCTCATCCCACAGGTGCTCAATCGGACTCATGTCTGGAGACAGGGATGGCCAAGGAAGGGTGAGAATGTTGTTGGCAGTCAGGAACTGCGTAGTCAACCGTGCACAATGGGGTCTGGCGTTGTCCTGTTGAAACACAGACCTTTGGGCAGCCAAAAGTGGAAGGACATAGGTTCGAAGAATTTCATTGACGTATCGTTGAGCATTCAAGCCTCCTTCAATGTGCACCAATTGTCTCCTTCCGTTGTAACTGATCATTCCCCACACAATTGCACCTCCACCACCGTGCGGCGGAGCTTCATCAAAGCAATTTTGGGCAAAACGTTCATTTCCCCTACGGTAGACCCTACGCCGCCTATCATGACGCTGCAACAAAACGAAAGATTCATCACTAAACCAGACACGTCTCCATTGATTGCCAGCTGCCCAGGGACGATGCTGGTTGGCCCAAAGAAGTCGATTTTGGCGATGGCGGCGCGTAAGTACAGGTCTTCGGTAAGGTCGTTGTGCCCAAAGTCCAGCGCCATGCAGTCTATTCCGGACAGTTTGATCAGACACATGACGTCCTGCAGGCAATGACTGGGCAGTTGAGGAAGCTGTTGTAAACCTGTCTCTGAGGTGACGAAGCCGAATAAATCGATCCTCCGCTGCTGTTGTCACTCTGGGTCATCCACTGCGATGCCGGTCTTCAACTGAGCCAGTTGCTTTGAACCGGTGCCAAAGTTGACTGATGGTACTCAGATGCACGTTTAGATGCCTGGCAACCTGACTTTGACTTTCGCCTGCATGCAGTCGGCCAAGAGCAATGTTCCTTAAATTTATCGATAGAGACGCCATAAATGTCTGCTTGAAAATGAACTGAATTTTTTTGTGTAGCGTTATCCTTTTATAGGGTTTCAGTTGCGTAGTCAGTGAATAGTGTTCACCCCAAATTTTGTTGCTTTCACGTGCGCGCAACATGAGCTGTGGTCAAAAATTGCGTCATAAACACTATTGACCACTGCGCTGTAACGATTACAAAAACGAACGCAATTCAGGTGAACACGTGCATTTGACACTGTAAAGAACATTTGAGGCTGGTTTTTATATACCCTAGCACCAAAATTTACTTACAAACTCATAAAAATGCGCCCTCGGATAGCTATGCGTTTCTTTTTTTGAACAGTATAGAAAAAGATGTGCAAGAAAACCAGAAATTGTTCTATAAGACCCTAAAGAACATGAGGAAGGAAAAACAATGCCCTCTCAAATTTATAAAGGACAAGCAAGGCAAATTGCTTACTGCCCCGAAGGATGTAATGGAAAGATGGAAAGAATATTTCTCAGAACTCCTTGATGGTGAGCAAAGTCAAGCATCAGAAATTATAACCACTAGCACAGAAGAGGAAACCAATGGTGATGAAGATGACATAAAGATGGAAGAACTAAAGGCAGCACTGGAGAAAATCAAGATGGGCAAAGCTACAGGGCATGATGGTATAACACCAGAAATGGTTAAGTACATGGGAGCATCAGGCGGCCTATTACTCTTAAGGGTCCTACAGGCAGCGTGGTGCAACAAGACCATACCAAAGGATTGGGAGATTGCTATCATAACACCAATTTTCAAAAAGGGTGACAATCGACAATGTGGAAACCATAGAGGCACATCCCTTTTCAGTGTCCCTGGTAAAATCTACTCTAGAATCCTAGAGCAGAGACTCCGACGCCTAGCTGAGCCACAATTGGATGAGGTCCAGTGCGGATTCCGAGCAAAGCGAAGTACTCAAGACCTAGTCTTCACACTCAGACAGCTGAGTGAAAAGGCCCTTGAGTATAAGAGTGAGATGCATCTTTGTTTCATAGATCTGGAAAAGGCGTTTGACAGGGTCCCCTGGAGCAAACTTTGGGACTGTTTGGCAAGGAAGAACATTCCAGCACCTCTGATTCATGCTATACAGAGCTTCTACAAGTCTTGCAGAAATTATGTGAGGACAGCAAACCATAAGTCAGAAGACTTCAGGACCACCACTGGTGTAAGACAAGGTGATATCCTGTCACCTTATCTTTTCATACTCCTCATGGACGATGTCATCAAGGCATGTAAGGAGAGAACAAGAAAGTATTCAGTGGGGTACTGGAAGATGAGACAGGTCTGTATTTCAGAGCTGGCATTTACTGATGATGTTGCCCTGATTGCTAAATCAGAGGCACATCTCCAATCCAACCTGCAAGTCTGGAAGGAAGAGCTGGAGAAGAGAGGGATGGTCATAAGCAGCTCTAAGACAAAATCCATGGTGATATCACGAGAAGAAAGAAGACATCAGATTAAGCTGGGAGAACAGGTCCTGGAGCAGGTCGACCACTTTAAATACCTCGGAGCTATTATAGACCAAAAGGGAGGCATCAAAAAAGAGTTTGCCACTCGAAAAGCAGCAGCTGGGAGACTTTTTCAGGCCATAAATCGAGGATTCCTAAGCAAGAGAGAGGTTGGTAAGAAAACGAAGATGGCTGTATACCGCTCCACCTATGTCCCAGTCTTGACATATGGATGCGAGTCATGGGCAATGACTACAACCCACAAAAGCCAGATCCAAACCTCAGAAATGAGGTATCTGAGGAAGGTGGTTGAAGTAACAAGAAGAGACATGGTCCGCAACCAAACGTTACGTCAAGGCCTAAAATCCCGCCCCCTGCAGACCCAAGTAGAACAGTCCCAACTAAGATGGTTTGGCCATGTCTGCAGAATGGGAGATCAAGCATGGGAAACAAAGAGCCAGGGATCCAGACCCCCAGAGTCCACTGGGAGGACAACATTAGACAATCTTTGAAGGACCGAGGACTAGAATGGAACCAGGCAGGAGAGCCGATAGGATAGTCTGGCGCTCTCTCTTCCAAACCTCTACACCTCATGGCAGAAGGGGAACGACTAAGTAAGTAAGTAATAACAAGCAATGTCAACAACATTAATGGTAAAAAACTAGTGAATTTCAAAAATAAAACCAAAATTAACATTACTGATGACAAGGTCTACAGATTGTCTTGTATTTTAAGGTTTCTCAACAGTTGTGGTGGTCAGGGGAGTGACAAGATCTGGTGATTTTCTTGTATTTTAAGGTATCTCAACAGTTGTGGTGCTCAGGTCTAGAGATTGTCTTGTATTTTAAGGTATCTCAACAGTTGTGGTGGTCAGTGGAGTGACAAGATCTAGAGATTGTCTTGTATTTTAAGGTTTCTCAACAGTTGTGGTGGTAAGTAAAGTGAAACGTTCTGTTACTGTGAACATACCCTTTGCCACACCCTTCAGGTCCACAGATGATAAATGGTTGTTGGTGATCACTGTTGAGCCAGGGCAGGAAGTAGTCCAAGGCTCTCTGAACATCTCCTGTACAAATGACTGGCAATGACACAGAGGACACAAAGTTGTCTGCCCTCAGCTCTGATGATGACTGCTAAACCAAAGATACAAGAAAAAAGTATTTATCTCAAATTCAATAAAAGATGTTGTTTAAAGCCAAATGAGAATAGACTCTAGAATTTAAAAGCCATGCAACTTAAACCACTGACATTTTCTACACAGTCACATGACAGTTTCACAATACATCACAAGCTGAATAATAGACTGCTAGACCACATTCTTCTTATTGGATCCTTAGCCCCTGACTGACAATATATCACCAGATATGACTGTCAATGTAGTTTATTCTTCTAATTCTCCATTAACTGGTATTCATATTTTTGAGTGGACCATGGATTCTTCCAAAAATTATCTTTTCAAAAAGCTGCAGCTGTACTGTGTCTTAAAGCCTATGAACCATACTGTCAGGTTCATTTCAGTTATTCAATCAAATTTGTCAGTACACTCTCAAGTTCATAAAGTGCTTTGGCATAGAGGCTTCCTGCTTATACCGGACAACTGCAGTGCTGCTCTCATGCCCCCAAACTCCTTCAACACAGACAGGGCTGATTATGTGCTCAACATTGCTTCAGCTCATAACTTGTTGCTTAGCCAAAATGTTCAGCTCATAACTTGTTGCTTAGCCAAAATGTTCAGCTCATAACTTGTTGCTTAGCCAAAATGTTCAGCTCATAACTTGTTGCTTAGCCAAAATGTTCAGCTCATAACTTGTTGCTTAGCCAAAATGTTCAGCTCATAACTTGATGCTTAGCCAAAATGTTCAGCTCATAACTTGTTGCTTAGCCAAAATGTTCAGCTCATAACTTGTTGCTTAGCCAAAATGTTCAGCTCATAACTTGTTGCTTAGCCAAAATGTTCAGCTCATAACTTGTTGCTTAGCCAAAATGTTCAGCTCATAACTTGTTGCTTAGCCAAAATGTTCAGCTCATAACTTGTTGCTTAGCCAAAATGTTCAGCTCATAACAACTTGTTGCTTAGCCAAAATGTTCAGCTCATAACTTGTGACTCTGTATTCAATTATCTGAGTCAGTTTAAAATAAAGTTACTTCCCATTATTCTGTAACATTTTATCCAATTTACTGTCTCCATTGAATTTTTTTGTAAATTTTGTTACATACAAGGGATCAAACTGAAAAACAATTAATTAGAGAAAATGTCTATAATGTTAGTTCTAGAAACTATCTTTGTTATGCATTTCTACCATCATAAAATTCAATGTTCCTGCTGGAACTCTTACTACCCTATCAGGCCGGATTGCCATTTGGCATTAATTATATTTAAAATAAAATACTAAAAAAATACCTGGCTACAAACTGGTCTACATCATGTGATCATCACCTGTAAACCAGTTATTTCTAGTTGGTACTGACATAAATTATCTGCAGTTCAACATTTGTGAATGTTATATTGCTCTGTAGCATTTCTGGGGAAGCTTTTTACTAACAATGTCACATGACACAGCACACACGTAGTTACAGCACATAAGACAAAGAACTACAAAATATTCTTCAACAATTTACAAAAATGTACCGTTTATTACGAGATACTGTTTCATACATATATATGTTTACTGCTGGTTTTAAAAAACTGGGACAGGAACAGTTACATAAACAATGGATTTTGCAAAAGAGAAAACAGGTTAAAAAACTACATCTTTGACCGCACACAGGCAAAAGAATGTGTGGGGTTTTTAGTATAAGTCTTCTGGCACTATTAGAATTAAAAGGGTTGAGGAAATGGGGGCATTCCTTCATTCACTGAACTCTCATAATGTAAACATGGTTCATGTAACTTTACCTCTGTACTGTACTGCATAAGTCTGCTAAGTGTGTCATCATAGTAGGTGTCCAGGGGACGTTTCATATCAGGAGGCATTTCATTCGTCCAAGAGAAAACCTGAGTTAAAATATGTACATCATTGGTACAAGAGAAAACTTGAGATAAAACATGTACATCATTGGTACAAGAGAAAACTTGAGATAAAACATGTACATCATTGGTACAAGAGAAAACCTGAGATAAAACATGTACATCAATGGTACAAGAGAAAACCTGAGATAAAACATGTACATCATTGGTACAAGAGAACACCTGAGATAAAATATGTACATCATTGGTACAGGAGAAAACTTGAGATAAAACATGTATATCATTGGTAGAAAAGAAAACCTGAGATAAAACATGTACATCATTGGTACAAGAGAAAACCTGAGATAAAACATGTACATCATTCTTCTTCTTCTTCCGTCCTTAGCCAACGACCGGCAAAGCAGTCAGCAGTGGCCATTACGCCTAGTGGCGTCTTAAGGGCAACAGCAAATAGATTTTCTTTGCCGTTGTTCCCATCACGCCTAATGGCGTCCTTAGGGCAACGACAAATCAATCCGTTTGTTGTTGTTTCCATAATCAAAGTGACTGGCAAACGGGTGATCAGCCCGTTGGGAATGTACATCATTGGTACAAGAGAAAACCTGAGATAAAACATGTACATCATTGGTACAAGAGAAAACCTGAGATAAAACATGTACATCATTGGTACAAGAGAAAACCTGAGATAAAATATGTACATCATTGGTACAGGAGAAAACTTGAGATAAAACATGTATGTCATTGGTACAAGAGAAAACCTGAGATAAAACATGTACATCATTGGTACAAGAGAAAACCTGAGATAAAACATGTACATCATTGGTACAAGAGAAAACCTGAGATAAAACATGTACATAATTGGTACAAGAAAAAACCTGAGATAAAACATGTACATCATTAGTACATAGGAAAACTTGAGATAAAATATGTACATTATAGGTACAAGAGAAAACCTGAGATAAAATATGTACATCATTGGTACAAGAGAAAACCTGAGATAAAACATGTACATCATTAGTACATGGGAAAACTTGAGATAAAAATGTACATCATTGGTACAAGAGAAAACTTGAGATAAAATATGTACATTATAGGTATAAGATAAAACCTGAGATAAAATATGTATATTATTAGTATGATAAAACTTGAAATAAAACGTACATTATTAGAACAAGAGAAAACCTGGTGGTATTTGGTGCTAGTATGGAGACTAAGCTATCAGAGTTACTAGTCCACCACAGAAAAAGCTGCCTGACACAGCAGTGATCATTAATGCACTGTCTGCAAACAAAACAAATCTGTGAATAGACAGAGTCTCATGACAAGTGGACATTTCCCTATTTACACATTTACCTCCCTAGCAAAGACCTCCCTGGAGCCCTCACTGAGATTCCCACCAAGGCCACGAATGAGACAGATGGCGAAGTGAGCCTTGCTGCAGACATGATGAAGATGGGACAGCCCATTTAACACAGTTCCAACCAGGCTTGTTTCCACAACCCAGTCATTCTGAAATGAAAATACGGTTTTGTCTTGTCAACAATGAGAGTTCTGTCATTAAGCAAAATATCAGACTCATGTCAAGCTCATGACTAAATCAATCATGATAACGCAAGATAATTCAGCACAACATAATACAAGAACATTCAGAATAACATAAGAGAATTAAGTATAACATAAGGTCAGATAATTTAGTGCGATATATCAATACAAGAACATTCAGAATAACATAAGAGAACCGAGCAAAACATAAGGTCAAATAACTCAGTATAATGTAACATAATACAACATTTCTGACCATAGAAGCGTAACCTCGTAACAAGTTTCGGTGGCAAGAGGTTGGGCACTTAGATAAAGAGGTCAAGCTGTTGCCCATGCAGCATGCCCCTGCTGGCATAGTCAGAGGAATGGGCTGGCCGTTACAGTCTGACACCAGTAGCAATGACCTGTCATCTGTAGGATTACCGTAGCAACGACCTGTCATAAGTAGGATTACCATCAGTCCCTGTTAATCATTACCTCCAGTTCCGAAAACCAACAAAATAGAACCGCGGTCCTATTCAGGCAGCGAGGCCTGCTTTGAACACACTAATTTTTTACAAGTAAATGCGCCGGCCACCCGGGACGCTCAGCAAAGAGCACATGTGGGAGACAGCCGGCAGACGGTAGGGCAGGAGGCCACGGGCAGTGAACCGGACACAAGCCGGACCACCCGCCTGTGCCTCGACAGAGTCCCGTATTGTTATTTTTTGTCACTACCTCCCCGTGCCGGGAGTGAGTATCTGATCGTCTTCGCGCCTCTGACTTTCATTCTTGATTAATGAAAACATTCTTGACAAATGCTTTCGCAGTAGCTCGTCTTGCAGTGATCCAAGAATTTAACATCTAACGCTGCAATACGAATGCCCCTGTTTGTCCCTGTTAATCCTTACCTCCAGTTCCGAAAACCAACAAAACAGATCCGAAGTCCTATTCCATTATTCTATGCACCATTATTCAGGCAGCCAACGCCAGCATAACATACGAGAATCAATTATAACATTAGGTCAGATAATTTTTGTAATATATCAATGAAAGAAAATTCAGTATAACATAAGAGAACTTGGTATAACATAAGGTCAGATAACTCAGTATAATGTAACATAATACAAGAAAATTTAGTATTTAGTAACAAAAGGATTATTCAACATAAGAGAATTCAACAAAACATAATCCAAAAGAGCACAGAGTGTGACTTCTCATGTCAAATTCCAATCACCTCTGACAGCTCAGAATGAAATATGACAACTAAGTCTGTCAGACAGACTTAACATTTCTCACAACAAGCACACAATTGGGCAGTTTCTAATTGCCGTCTTGAAGTCAGATAGACAGACTAATGGATAGATAGATGGATGGATGGATGGAGGAGGGGCATACAGATGGATGGATGGATGAAAGGACGGACAGATAGACAGAGAGATAGGTAGGCTGGCAAGCAGACAGATGGATGGATGGATGGATGGTTGCATGGATGGATGGATGGATGGAGGAGGGACAGGCAGACAGATAAAGAGATAAGCAGGCTGGCAGAGAGACATACAGAGAGAGGGAGGGAGCGAGACACAAAAAGCAAGCGATACATAAAACACATACCTGCTTGAGTACCCACTGCAGTGCCCTATAGAAATAATCCTCTATCCAGCCTGACAAGAAGTGCTGCTCACTCTCGGGCTGGAACCTCAGCCAAGAGCTGATCAGGGCCTTCACATCAACATCTTCATCACTATCAAAACACACAAGGTCACAAAGTCATGTGATTATTCTTATGGGCTCATCTCAATCACTGATCTGTACAAGTAGTACATATACTGGGCCAGAAAAATTTGTTCCAACATGTACACATCTCATACAGGTTTGTCTTACATGTACACATCTCATACAGGTTTGTCTAATGTGTACACATCTCAGAAAGATCTCTTCTAACCATATGTACACATTTCAGACATATCTATTTTAACATATGTACACATCTCAGACAGATCTGTTCTAACCACACAGGCACAAGTCACTTTCAGACAGACCTATCCTAACATGACATGTGAACATTTTAATCAGAAAAATGGGTGCCATTATTATATACTGTTCAAAAAAAGAAACGCATAGCTATCCGAGGGCGCGTTTTTATGAGTTTGTAAGTAAAATTTGGTGCTAGGGTATATAAAAACGGCTGGAGTTTCCATGTGCCTGTGGTAGGGAATTCTCTACTCAGAGAGGAATGAAAATCCACAGAACGAAAAAGGGGTGTGGGAGGTCATCAGGGGGAGATCAACAGCGCTCTGTCTCGACGGATAAGACGTTAGAAGAACGCAGCCAGGAGTCAATCCACAGTGCTGAGTACATTCAAGTTGATCTGCCTGATGATGATCTCACACACTTCTTGGACGGGAAGAGAGATGCAATCAAGTTTCCACCCGCCAGTGCAAAAGGGCTTTGGGAACAGCTGGACGAAGCCTTGGCAAAAGAGTTGGATAACAACCTGAAGCAGATAACTTTGGAAAAGAAGCTGGAAATCTTCGGCGACATAATATATCTGCACTGTCGCAAAGTGTTCGGAGTGAGGGAGGCAAGGGAAAGTAACCCACCACGAAAAAGCAGAAGACAAATTAAAATAGAAGAAATCAGAAAACAGAAGAAGCATGCCCGAAAACTGTTCAAAAACGCAGTTGCCGCAGAGAAGGAAGGGTTACGACAGGTTTGGGAGCACCTGAAAGGCCAACATAATGCCCTTTGTAGAGCAGAAAGGTTGTGCAGGAAGAAAAGGAAGACTCGAATGGATAGGGAAAGATTCTTCAGGGAGCCCTTCAAGTTTGCCAAAGAACTGTTTGAGCAGCCACGGTCGGGTACGCTAAACATCAGGAAAGAAGACCTGGAAGAACACCTTGGAATGACATATTCAGATGGTCGCAAAGATGAGCCGCTCAGCAGCATGGCAGGCCTTAAATGGCCGAGTAAGCCAGGAGCTGAATTTAACACCAAGCCCCCAACGGTGCAAGAGGTAGAAAGCATTGTCCAGAAAGCTCGTTGCAAGTCAGCTCCAGGTCCTAATGGTGTTCCATATGTGGTGTATAAGAGATGCCCTGAGGTGCTCAAACGACTGCTTCGTTTACTGAAGAGTGCGTGGAAAACCCAGCTTGTAAGCAAGGAATGGAGAAAGGCGAACGGAGTCTACATCCCGAAGGAGCAAAATTCCACAGACATCAGTCAGTTCAGGCCAATCTCACTACTCAATGTGGAAGGGAAGATATTCTTCTCAGTGATGGCGGAAAGACTCACTACATACCTCCTGGCAAATGGGTACATTGACACTACCATTCAGAAAGGAGGTATCCCAGGTACACCAGGATGTCTAGAGCATGCCACAATGATATGGGAAGCAATCCAAAAGGCAAAGTCTGACAGAACAAACCTCCATGTAATCTGGTTGGATTTAGCGAATGCTTATGGATCCGTTCCACACCAGATGTTGTGGCAGGCCCTAGAAATGTATCATGTTCCACAAGAGATTGCAGCAATGCTGAAGCTGTATTTCGCAGGGTTTGCTGTCAGATTTTCAACCAGAGAGTACACAACGAAGTGGATTGGCCTTGAAGTTGGAATTGCGATGGGATGTACCATCTCTCCGATACTATTCGTGATGGCTATGCAGGTAATCCTCAATGCGGCTGAAGGAATGGCTATAGGTCCAAAGCTCGGTGGAATGTGTCTCATGCCACCGCTCAAAGCATTCATGGATGACACAACAATTCTGACATCAGATGAACATCAGGCCCGGAGGATGTTAGCACGCCTGGATGAACTAGTCAGCTGGTGCAGAATGAGCTTCAAACCCAAGAAGTCGAGAAGCCTATCAGTCAGGAAAGGGAAGATAGCAGAGGTCATATTCACGGTTTCCAACCAAAGAATCCCTACTGTCATTGAGGAACCTGTTAAAAGTCTTGGCAGGGTGTACGATGCCTCATTAAAAGACTCAAAGGCAGTGCAACAGACAATAGAAATGGCAGACAGAGGGCTACAGATCATAGACCAAAGCAGACTCCTGGGGAAGTTCAAACTGTGGTGCCTCCAGTTCATGTTGATACCAAAGTTGCTGTGGCCACTGCTTATATATGAAATAAGCACAAGTACAGTGGAAGCCATAGAGCAGAAGGTCAACAAGTTCATGAGAAAATGGCTAGGAGTACCACCAGGTCTGTCAGATGTAGCACTGTACTGCAAAAAGTCAAAACTTCTGCTTCCTTTCAAGTCAGTTGTTGAAGAGTACAAAGTTGGAAAGGCAAGGCTTGCAATGATGCTACGCGAGTCAGCTGATGACGTGGTTAAGTCCATTCAGCCCACACTGAAAACGGGAAGGAAGTGGAAAGTGGAAGAAGCTGTTGATGCTGCCCAAGAGTCACTCAAACTGAGGGAGGTAATCGGATACACACAAACGAATAGACGGGGATTTGGTCATGGAGACATCCGCTGGTGGTCCAAGGCATCAAGCAGGGAGCGCAGAGACATGGTAGTTCAGGAGATACGAGAAGCTGAGAATGATAAGAGGTTGCAAAAAGCAGTGCAGCAGGTCCAGCAAGGCCAATGGACTACATGGGAAGGAGCCCTGCAGAGGTCCTTGACATGGAATGATATATGGCATATGGCACCTCTTAGGCTCAGCTTCGTTGTCAGATCACTGTATGACCTGCTGCCATCGGCCACCAACCTTGTGAAATGGGGAAAGTCGGATGATGAGCAGTGCCCCCTGTGCCAGGGGAGGCAGACACTTGAACACGTGCTCTCAGCGTGTAAGGTGTCATTAGGGCAAGGGCGATACACTTGGCGCCATAACAAAGTGCTAAATGAGCTTGCTGCGACAATAGATCTGGCAAGAATGAAGGCGAATAGCAAAGTCCGGCCAGACACCGCAAACACATACTTTCTGAGGGCAGGAAAGTCAGCACACCCCAAACCGAATAAACCTGGTAGCAGTTTACCATCTCTTCTTGATTGTGCAAATGATTGGGAGATGGCGGTAGACCTACCTGGACGAGGGGCATATCCAGAGAGTATCCGAAAATCGCGGAGACGGCCGGATATAGTGCTTCATTCTGCAGCAACGCTTCAGGTCATACTGATTGAACTGACCGTGCCATTTGAATCCAGATTAGATGAGCAACATTCGTTCAAAGCGGCCAAGTATAGTGATCTGGCCGCGGATCTGAGACACGATGGGTTCACTGCAAGGGTCATGGCTGTTGAAGTGGGTGCAAGAGGGCTTGTGGCTGCATCAGTGTATGATCTATTGAAACTGTTGGGGCTGAGGGGACAGTCGAGAACAAGGGCCCTGAAGAGGCTTAGTGAAACTGCCGAAAAGGCATCAGGCTGGCTGTGGAACAACCGCAATGGGGAATGGAGATCGTAACAATAAACGCTGCGGTACAGAAAACACCAGGAATTTTTCTAAGTCCACAATACGCTGAGGTTTGTGGTGGACTAGTGAACGGGCTGCGACTCAGGGGCGACAAGCGGTGTATACTATAAGGGGTGTCAGTATCAAAAGTCCAGTGGGGAACGCGCAGTGGCGACTCGTTGACTTCGCGCTGGTGTCTCAGTGTGTGCGACGGAACGAACGGAATAATTTGTCTTCTCTTTGTTACTTTCACAATTGCCTCCACGGCTGGCGGAGTTGTGGAATTTAAAGTTGCTACCATAAGTGAAATGGGTTCATTTTTGATGCAAGACAACAGGAAGCTGAGACGCTTGGGAGTCATGACCCAAGTGGGCCCGCCCCCCTTAGAGTGTAAAGGAGTATATAGGGCCGAAACACTTGTCGGACGGGGGGACTTCTTCTGATGATCAGATTGCTTCCTGTTGTATCGCTCTGTAAAGAGTTTCCTATCATCAAAAACCAGCCTCAAATGTTCTTTACAGTGTCAAATGCACGTGTTGACCTGAATTGCGTTCGTTTTTGTAATCGTCACAACGCAGTGGTCAATAGTGTTTATGACGCAATTTTTGACCACAGCTCATGTTGCGTGCATGTGAAAGCAACAAAATTTGGGTGAACACTATTCACTGACTACGCAACTGAAACCCTATAAAAGGATAACGCTACACAAACAAAATTCAGTTCATTTTCAAGCAGACATTTATGGCGTCTCTATCGATAAATTTAAGGAACATTGCTATTGGCCGACTGCATGCAGGCGAAAGTCAAAGTCAGGTTGCCAGACATCTAAACGTGCATCAGAGTACCATCAGTCGACTTTGGCACCGGTTCCAAGCCACTGGCTCAGTTGAAGACCGGCATCGCAGTGGACGTCCCAGAGTGACAACAGCAGCGGAGGATCGCTTTATTCGGCTTCGTCACCTCAGAGACAGGTTTACAACAGCTTCCTCAACTGCCCAGTCATTGCCTGCAGGACGTCATGTGTCTGATCAAACTGTCCGGAATAAACTGCATGACGCTGGACTTTGGGCACAATGACCTCACTGAGGACCTGTCCTTACGTGCCGCCATCGCCAAAATCGACTTCTTTGGGCCAACCAGCATCGTCCCTGGGCAGCTGACAATCAATGGAGACGTGTCTGGTTTAGTGACGAATCTTTCTTTTTGTTGCAGCGTCATGATAGACGGCGTAGGGTCTACCATAGGCAAAATGAACGTTTTGCCCAAAATTGCGTTGATGAAGCTCCGCCGCACGGTGGTGGAGGTGCAAAGGTGTGGGGAATGATCAGTTACAACGGAAGGAGTCAATTGGTGCACATTGAAGGAGGCTTGAATGCGCAATGATACGTCAATGAAATTCTTCGACCCCATGTCCTTCCACTTTTGGCTGCCCAAAGGTCTGTGTTTCAATAGGACAATGCCAGACCCCATTGTGCACGGTTGACCATGCAGTTCCTGACTGCCAACAACATTCTCACCTTTCCCTGTCTCCAGACATGAGTCCGATTGAGCACCTGTGGGATGAGCTGCATAGACGTGTTTGTCGCCGAGACATTGCTCCAGCCAATCATCGTGATCTGTTCCAGGCACTCCAGGAAGAGTGGGCAGCCATCCCACAGGCCCACATCAGACATCTGATCGCTTCCATGCCCAGGAGATGCCAGTCGCTGATCGATGCAAGAGGAGGCCACACACCATACTAACGGGAAAGCCTGTACGCCAAAAAACTCTCGTGACCCAGATGCAAAACAACTGTCAATTGATTGGTTGAACCCTAAGGTATTCTTGTGTGCAATTTGAACAATTAATTCATTAAATTAAAAAAGTTATTGAATGTCAAAATTATGGCTATGTGTGTGCCTTCAGTAGCTATGCGTTTCTTTTTTTGAACAGTATATTTAAACATCCAACAAGATTTCTAACAGTAGATGTACATGTCTCAGTCAGCAAAGTCTCTGCTAAAATTACACGTACATACCTAAGAAAGATCATGCCCATACGGGAGATGGTGGCCGGGGAAGCTGAGCTAAGATCATGTGTCTCAAATATGAAGTTGACATTTGACCCAAACTGGATTCTCTCCCCTGATGGCATGGTCAGTAGCCGATTATCATCTAGGACAGAATTCAAGGACTCAATCCACTCTGGATCAATGTCTCCATCACAAACTATCCACGATTGAACCTCTGAAGATGAAATCATGGACACACTTAAATGGAAGCAAACTCCCATAAAGGTATAAAATTTCTAAACAGTAGAACAATCACTTCCCCCCCCCCCCCTGATGATGCAGGCTTAATAGTGAATATGACTAACCTGTTCAAGCTGATGATGCAGGCTTAATAGTGAATATGACTAACCTGTACAAGCTGATGATGCAGGCTTAATAGTGAATATGACTAACCTGTACAAGCTGATGATGCAGGCTTAATAGTTGTCACGAAATGGTTTTAGGACTAGAGACTGTCTACATATAGTGACAAGACAATAGTAAGAAGAAAGACTGAAATGATAGATTCAGATAGAAATATAGTGCAAAATGTGAAAGTTGAGACCATTGGCTCTGAGGTTGAGAACCGAGGTTGATTCTTTCCTCGCCACTTCGGACGTTTAAATTGCTATGGCCTCGAACCACCTCTAACTACCCTAAGGGGATAAGGTTCAATTAAGATTCACATACACCAAGATACAGACAACATATAGCTACTGTACTTAAATGAAATGACTGATGCCAGCTACAATTTATACAAGTTTATTAACACCTATACACAAATAATCTCATACATGTCAAAGAACAAAATGCAGTGTAAGCACTCCTGAAAACAAAACAGATTCAGGAAAAATTTCAAATGTTGAACATCAAAACCCAACCCGTCACCCACAAGTTTCACCTGTATGGAGAGAGAAGGTAAGATTAAAATGAAATAAACTACACTGCACTGGGTGGGATCTCGGATGTCGAGTCTCCACTTCCCACTAGCTCTTCTAAATTCTAACTCTAACTCTAAGTCCACTGATAGCTGGAACGACTACGAAATGTCTACACCATCTCTGCACAGACTTCGGTTCTACACAGCCTATCCTGGAATCTCCTGAACACAACTAACTGCACCTCTAAACTTCAGCAGCGGTCGTCTGCTATGATTCACCAAACTATCAGTTCTGCCTATCTGTGCTGACTTCAGTAGAGAGAATGTTTACCCTCTCTCTCTCCACGAACTCTGGAATTGATGACTAAGGTTTAACAGAACCCCACTGGATTCTAGACTGGAACTGTAGCTGGCTTCTCCTACCACTCTGAATTTACCTGCCCGATTACCTATGACTGGGCGATGGGCTTTCGGCGTTATTATGGCCGTGAAGAAGCGAACATAAAATTACCACAACGCTGGCAGCATGCCAAATCTGCGTGTGTAACAGACCGAGCGTCAGAGCTCAGGATTTATCCACAAAAATCCTATTCACTGGAAAATGTCTTCCCCTGCCTGGGAAAACGTCTTTTCTTTCTCTCCTTCCACCACTGGCAATTAACGTAAAACCCTTGCGGTTCTGCGAATGCCACAACTTTGCCGTGGGAGAAATTTTGTGGTCTCAAAATTCCGCTCTCATTCCCACAAAAGCCGGCACCTGCAAATCTCGAATGTCCAACTGAAAGGCAATCGACAATTTGCTTCTGGCACCCGGCTTGGCAATTTACATTAAAAGAGAACGAAAATATGAAATGCGAGCCTATTTATCATCTACGAACGGCACGCTGACCTCATGCCGTCATCAGCGCGGCTTGGGTTTTTAACCCAATGATCCGTTAGCATTTCAAACACGTGGTAAAAGGTCACTGACCCCCATCCCCCATTTAGACAAAGAAACGGGAATTAGTCCCAGCCCTATACTGCAAAATGAAGCAAAAATGGCCGCAATTAATTTAACTCCCGAAAAATGCGTCTATGGCCACATGCCATATCTTTAAAAAAAGACAATCTGGTGCCAATCCTGATCTAGCATCTATAATCTTAATCTAGAATAATACTGTCCAATTCCCTACACAGAGAAGAAACATGGAGAAGGATTACCTGTAATCCCTCCTAGAAATAGTGAACAAATTGCAAGGAGAAAAAGACATTGGCCAATTGAAAGACAGAATCTCAGTACTTTCGTCACAATAGTGAATATGACTAACCTGTACAAGCTGCTGATGCAGGCTTAATAGTGAATATGACTAACCTGTACAAGCTGATGATGCAGGCTTAATAGTGAATATGACTAACCTGTACAAGCTGATGATGCAGGCTTAATAGTGAATATGACTAACCTGTACAAGCTGATGATGCAGACGTAATAGTGAATATGACTAACCTGTACAAGCTGATGATGCAGACTTAATAGTGAATATGACTAACCTGTTCAAGCTGATGATGCAGGCTTAATAGTGAATATGACTAACCTGTACAAGCTGATGATGCAGGCTTAATAGTGAATATGACTAACCTGTACAAGCTGATGATGCAGGCTTAATAGTGAATATGACTAACCTGTCATCATCATCAGTTGCCATCTCCACAACGAAGGTTGGCTGTAATGGATCTCCAACGTCTTCTGTCTCTTGTCTTGATGGTGCACTCTGATAGACTCTTTCCTGTCCATCTCTTGATGTTGTCTTCCCACTTATAGCGCTGTCTTCCCCTTGCACGTTTGCCTTCAACTCTCCCTTCTGTTATGGTCTTCTGCAAGGTGTTATGCCTTTTTATGTGGCCAAAGTATTTTAGCTGTCGAACTTTGACCTCCCTCATTAGTTCTCTTTTCATACCTAGATTTTCTAGGACCTCCTTATTTGTTTTCATCTCTTTCCATGAGATACGCCCCATTCTTCTATATATCCACATTTCAAGAGCCTCAATTCTTTCTTCCAACTGCTTATTCATCGTCCATGTTTCTGCACCATACAGAAATGCAGAATATATATAACACTTTATGATTCTCAGTTTTAATTTGTGAGATAACTGTTTGGATGTCAGTATATGTTTCATGTTGTTGAATGTAGCTTTGGCCATTCCTATTCTCTTCTTGATTTCTGTTTCACATCTGCCATCTTCTGTTATTATATGACCGAGATATACGTAGCTCTTGACTTGTTCCAGGATTTCCCCATTTACACTTATCTTTAATGTGGGTTTATTGTCTGTTTTGCTAATTATCATAGTTTTTGTTTTCTCAATATTAATGTTGAGTCCATATTCATGACTTATACTGTTCACTTGCTTCACTAGTTCTTGTAACTCCTGTTCGCTTTCAGCTAACAACACAGTATCATCTGCATATCTAAGGTTGTTTATTGACCTTCCACTGATGTTCAGTCCTGGTATTTCCTGTATCTGTTTGAAAATTTTTTCGGTGTATAAATTAAATAGGCAGGGGGACAGCACACAACCTTGTCTGACACCTCTTTTTATGTCTATGTATGGTGAATAATTCCTTCCAGATCTTACTGTGGCAGTTTGCTCCCAATAAAGGTTACTGAGTATTCTTATATCTTTTCCATCAATACCTATGTCTTCGAGGCATTCAATTATTTTCTCATGATGGACTCTGTCAAAAGCCTTCTTATAGTCAATGAAGCACATATACATACTTTTTTTGGACCTCTGTATATTTTTCTGCTAATATTCTTAGGCAAAATATTGCCTCTCTTGTTCCACTGTTCCGTCTAAAACCAAACTGTTCTTCCTGGATTTCGCTGTCTACTTTACTTTTTATTCTTTCCTGTATGATTTTGAGCAGTATCTTAATTGCATGACTCATCAGGCTGATTGTTCTGAAGTCTGAACATTCTGTTGCATTTGGTTTTTTTGGGCAATGTTATAAAAACTGATGTCTTCATGTCGTGTGGTATATATCCTGTATTGTATACATCGTTGCATATTTCTGTGATTGTATCTATACCAAAGCTCTCCAGAGCTTCTATCATTTCAATTTTTATGTTATCCATGCCTGCTGATTTTCCTTTTTGTATCATATGAATGGCATTCTCTACTTCTGATCTGAGAATGTTTGGGCCTTCATTAGAATCTGGTGATGGTTTTTTACCTCTGTTGTCCTCGAATAATTCTTCTAACCTGTACAAGATGATGATGCAGGCCTAATAGTGAATATGACTAACCTGTACAAGCTGATGATGCAGGCCTAATAGTGAATATGACTAACCTGTACAAGCTGATGATGCAGGCTTAATAGTGAATATGACTAACCTGTACAAGCTGATGATGCAGGCTTAATAGTGAATATGACTAACCTGTACAAGCTGATGATGCAGACGTAATAGTGAATATGACTAACCTGTACAAGCTGATGATGCAGGCTTAATAGTGAATATGACTAACCTGTACAAGCTGATGATGCAGGCTTAATAGTGAATATGACTAACCTGTACAAACTGATGATGTCAATATAACTAACCTGTACAAGCCTAATAGTCAATATGACTAGCCTGTACAAACTGATGATGTCAATATGACTAACCTGTACAAACTGATGATGTCAATATAACTAACCTGTACAAGCCTAATAGTCAATATGACTAGCCTGTACAAACTGATGATGTCAATATGACTAACCTGTACAAGCTGATGATGCAGGCTTAATAGTGAATATGACTAACCTGTACAAGCTGATGATGCAGGCTTAATAGTGAATATGACTAACCTGTACAAACTGATGATGTCAATATAACTAACCTGTACAAGCCTAATAGTCAATATGACTAGCCTGTACAAACTGATGATGTCAATATGACTAACCTGTACAAGCTGATGATGCAGGCTTAATAGTGAATATGACTAACCTGTACAAGCTGATGATGCAGGCTTAATAGTGAATATGACTAACCTGTACAAACTGATGATGTCAATATGACTAACCTGTACAAGCCTAATAGTCAATATGACTAGCCTGTACAAACTGATGATGTCAATATGACTAACCTGTACAAGCTGATGATGCAGGCTTAATAGTGAATATGACTAACCTGTACAAGCTGATGATGCAGGCTTAATAGTGAATATGACTAACCTGTACAAACTGATGATGTCAATATAACTAACCTGTACAAGCCTAATAGTCAATATGACTAACCTGTACAAACTGATGATGTCAATATAACTAACCTGTACAAGCCTAATAGTCAATATGACTAACCTGTACAAACTGATGATGTCAATATAACTAACCTGTACAAGCCTAATAGTCAATATGACTAACCTGTACAAACTGATGATGTCAATATGACTAACCTGTACAAGCCTAATAGTCAATATGACTAGCCTGTACAAGCTTAATAGTGAAATTTCAGATAAGAAGCTAAAGAAAATGACTGCTACAATAGTGACAGAAAATAAAAACTTTAGTCCAAATAGCAAAAGTGGGGGGGGGGGGGGGTTTACAGTAAATGACAGCTACATTAGTCTTCTTTGCTTGGTCCTTGACCCCTGACTGACAAAACAATCAGTGACCATCACGTCTACTGGTATCTTGTAGGGCAGCAACAAACTGTCTCCACTCTGCTCGGTTAACAGCCATCCTTCCTTTGGTGCACCAGATTTGGTTCATGCTTAGCATCTCTGCCTCCACAATTCTCCGCCAGGTAGCCTTTGGCCGGTCTCGCTTTCACTTTCCTTCTGGAGTCCATGGCATGGCAGTTCTGGTGATGGCTTCAGGGTCTCTTCTGAGTATGTGGCCAACCCAACTCCAGCATCTACCCGCTATAATGGTGTGCATGTCCTCTTGGTGGCTCCGAGTTAACAGTTCTTGGTTGGTGAATGTGTTCGGCCAGAATTTTCAAATAATTTTCCTTATGCAGTTGTGTCGAAAGATGACAATTTGGACATTTCCTTTTCTGTTACTCTCCATCATTCTGCACCATACTGAAATTATGCAGCTCTCATATATTTTTAATTTAGTGTTTGTACTGTACTGGGAGGATTTAGTTGTTTAGGTTGGCGAAGGCTGTTCTGGCTTTATTTATTTGGCTACTGATGTCTTTGCTTGTTCTGTCATCTGGTGTTATCTATGCTTGTTCTGTCATCTGGTGTTATCTATGCTTGTTCTGTCATCTGGTGTTATCTATGCTTGTTCCATCATCTGGTGTTATCTATGCTTGTTTCATCATCTGGTGTTATCTATGCTTGTTCCGTCATCTGGTGTTATCTATGCTTGTTCCACCATCTGGTGTTATCTATGCTTGTTCCACCATCTGGTGTTATCTATGCTTGTTTCGTCATCTGGTGTTATCTATGCTTGTTCCGTCATCTGGTGTTATCTATGCTTGTTCCATCCTCTGGTGTTATCTATGCTTGTTCCATCATCTGGTGTTATCTATGCTTGTTCCACTATCTGGTGTTATCTATGCTTGTTCCACCATCTGGTGTTATCTATGCTTCCTAAGCATGTGAATGTGTTTATATTTTCCAGCTTTTGGTCGCTTATTTTTGTGGGTGTAGGATTTCTTACATTTAGTGTCATGACTTCTGTCTTACATTTAGTGTCTTGACTTCTGCCTTCTTGAGATTAACGTTTTAGTGACAAGAAATAAAGACTTTACAAAGCAACAAGTGGAAAAAAAGGGGGGAGGGGAAGCCACAGTAAACGACTGCTAAATTAGCAACAGGAAATAAAATTGTTGGTGTAAACAGCAAAAAGGCAGAAGTACTGATCTTGTCATATAAAAGCAAGCCATAGAAAATGAGTAAATGAAACAAATATTCTTTGAGACTACAAAGATATGGTTTAACAAAAGAATGTCATGGACAGCTAACAAGAGTCATGAGAATCTCCTGAAAGAGGCCAGTGCACAAAGCAGGAAGCGATCCACATTCTTTAGACATATTATGATAAGAGGAAACCTGGAATATATTCTGACAACAGGAACAACTGATAGAAAAAGAGATAGAGGAAAACAAAAAGATGCTATACCAGATAACTGAATATCATACTAGTTCCATCAAACAACATGTGCTTATTTCCTCACGCGTTACGGCAGTGTTTTTCCACTGACCTACATTTGATGGTAGTTACCCACCTACTGGCTCCCTGACCACTTGTCTAGCACTGTACGTCAACACTCCATCTGTCCATTCTCTTGTGTCCATGTCTATATGTCCAAGAAGCTGTGGGGGAAAAGGGGGGGGGGTGTAAAAAAGGTAAGAAATAAGTACCTTACAACCTGATCAATCGTAGAAATGAGAAATGCATACAAGACTACTTTAGTCAATCATGGAGATAAGAAATGTGTACATAACTACCTGGTCAATCACGGAGGTAAAAAATATGTACATGACTACCTGGTCAATCATGGAGGTAAAAAATATGTACATGACTACCTGGTCAATCACGGAGGTAAGAAATGTGTACATGACTACCTGGTCAATCATGGAGGTAAGAAATGTGTACATGACTACCTGGTCAATCATGGAGGTAAGAAATGTGTACATGACTACCTGGTCAATCATGGAGGTAAGAAATGTGTACATGACTACCTGGTCAATCATGGAGGTAAGAAATATGCACAAGACTACCTGGTCAATCATGGAGGTAAAAAATATGTACATGACTACCTGGTCAATCATGGAGGTAAGAAATATGCACAAGACTACCTGGTCAATCATGGAGGTAAGAAATGTGTACATGACTACCTGGTCAATCATGGAGGTAAGAAATATGCACAAGACTACCTGGTCAATCATGGAGGTAAGAAATGTGTACATGACTACCTGGTCAATCATGGAGGTAAGAATTGTGTACATGACTACCTGGTCAATCAAGGAGGTAAGAAATGTGTACATGACTACTTGGTAATTAAAAGAGCAGCAAATGACCAACCACAGAAGTGAAGTTTTTGACAATGTACATGAAAAAGAACAATTTTTGTGTGTATGGCAACAGAGATGTGATGACTCAAATAATTGAATAAAATGACATGTTGGTAACTAAAGTCTAGACCAAAGACTGATGATTCTATTCTGTCCATGTGTTAATAATTGACATGGTTGCCACCACAAAATGTCAAGGTTATTTACCTGTGTCCTTGGCATGGCTTTGGGATTCATGACATACTGTTTGACCTCTTTGCCAAGTTTGATCATCGCCAGGCGGAGAATCTTCCATAGGGTTGTCTTCCCTGACCCACTTGGTCCAACTATGACCACACCCATTCTCTGTCTCAACTGCTCATATAGCTCTAGGGCCTTCTTCACCTGACAAGAGAAGACATGACAGTCTAGTTTGCTGTACCATGACATCAAAGTCACTGGTCTTGTTTAGGATATCTTGAGCACTCACACTTGTTGTTCTCTTATTCTCATTCGCTATCTCACTGCCTCTACCACCACACAAAACTGGAGTGACAGAGATGATACCACCTCACACAAAACTGGAGTGACAGAGATGATACCACCTCACACAAAACTGGAGTGACAGAGATGATACCAACTCATACAAAACTGGAGTGACAGAGATGATACCACCTCACAAAACTAGAGTGACAGAGATGATACCAACTCACAAAACTGGAGTGACAGAGATGATACCAACTCACAAAACTGGAGTGACAGAGATGATACCAACTCACAAAACTGGAGTGACAGAGATGAAAATAGCTTATGTTCATTGATGGAAGAATCCAGACACAAACCAGTGCTATAGATGTGGATAAAACACACATAAAATCACATATTAGCATCACATATTAGCATCACATATTAGCATCACATATTAGCATCACATATTAGCATCACAATTAATGATCTTGCTCTGAAACCCACAGGGTAGAAAAAATACATGAAGACTAAAAAATATATGGAGACTAAAAAATACACAGAGAATAGAATTTCAGACAGACATAAGAATGATTGAGAACATTGAAAGGAACTTGAGCAAACTGCTCAAGATAAAACATTTGCAGGAACTGCAACAGGATACTCAATCACTTATCCACTGGACACATATCCACTCATCTACTGGCCACATATCCACTTATTCACTGGCTACATATCCACCCATCCACTGGCTACATATCCAATCATCTACTAGCCACATATCCATGCATCAATTGTCCATTAATCCACTCATCCACAGGTCATGTATCCACTCATCCATTATCACTTATTCACCAATTCACTGACCACTTATACACTCATTCACTGGACAGTTATCCACTCATTCACTTATACACTCATCTATTATCCACTGATCCACTCGTGAAATTTAGCAGACACACAGTTATCACTTTTTTTTCTAACCTGATTGTCATTGATAACAAGGTTATTTTCTGAACACACTTCCTTGAAAGATGCTCCAAGGGTCTCATACTCAATGTCTTTGAACTCAGTCCCAGGAAACACATCCCTGACAAGGGAATCGAACCTGAAGCTATCTGAGAACGTTAGCTTGGACAAGGTGTTGATTCTCAAGGCCTGCACAACCAACCTGGACTCCACAGCACTGTCAATCTTGGCTGACATTTTTTTTAAAAACAAAACAGTCAGAAAACAAGAGATATTGGTATAATATTGGTGGCAATTTGTGAAGTCAGTCCTATTGTATGGCTCTGAGACATGGAGAACAACAAAGACAACAACCAAAAAGCTACAGACTTTTCATATATAAATGGGTGCTTGCGTAGAATAGAGGGATTGAAATGGTATGACAAGGTTACCAACGTGGAACTGAGAACAAGAACTAGACAAGTGCCAGTGGAACAAGAGGTGAGAAGAAGACGATGGCGATGGATTGGACACACACTGAGGAGACCTGTTGATAGCATTACAAGGCAGTCCTTGTTCTGGAACCCCCAGTGCAAGAGAGGCAGAGGTAGATCAAGAAGCACATGGAGAAGAGAGCTGGAAACAGAGGTGAAAATGATGAGGAGAATGTGGAAAGAACTTGAGATGATGGCACGTGACAGGAGGAGGACTTGGCATGTGTTTGTTGAAGGCCTATGCTCCTTTGGGAGTGGAGGGTTATAAATGAATGAATTGGTGGCAATTATAATAAGAAAGGTTAACACTTAGACTTTAAGAAACTGTTAAATTGTCATATCTAATACCGAATAGCTCAATAATGTTTGTGAAGTACTGTCAGTACCTTTACTAAATATGAAACCACAAATTACTATCTCAGAAATTTACAACGGTCATATTTCTATTTCCATCCATGCCACACTATTATATTTATACTCCATCCAGTTACTGCCACTGAACACATTATCATGTTTCTATTTCTATCCTTGTTACATGACACATAAATACAGTTACTTGTTGCATAAAACAGTCAGATGTATATCTATATCCCTGTCATTTTGTGCGTGTGTGCATGCGTGTGCAAGCACGCACACACACAGATATATATATATTTACATATATATATATACATATACATATGCACGTGCACATACACACACATATCTGCTTCACAAGATACCATCATATTTCTGTCAATCCCTGTCACACAACATACCATCATATTTCTGTCTATCCCTGTCACACAACATACCATCATATCTCTGTCAATCCCTGTCACACAACATACCATCATATCTCTGTCTATCCTCTTACATATCACTTGATCAGTTTATCTTTAGCTGCTACACATCATATTTCTGTCTATCCCTGTCACACAACATACCATCATATCTCTGTCAATCCCTGTCACACAACATACCATCATATCTCTGTCTATCCTCTTACATATCACTTGATCAGTTTATCTTTAGCTGCTACACATCATATTTCTGTCTATCCCTGTCACACAACATACCATCATATCTCTGTCAATCCCTGTCACACAACATACCATCATATCTCTGTCTATCCTCTTACATATCACTTGATCAGTTTATCTTTAGCTGCTACACATCATATTTCTGTCTATCCCTGTCACACAACATACCATCATATTTCTGTCAATCCCTGTCACACAACATACCATCATATCTCTGTCTATCCTCTTACATATCACTTGATCAGTTTATCTTTAGCTGCTACACATCATATTTCTGTCTATCCCTGTCACACAACATACCATCATATCTCTGTCAATCCCTGTCACACAACATACCATCATATCTCTGTCTATCCCTGTCACACAACATACCATCATATCTCTGTCTATCCTCTTACATATCACTTGATCAGTTTATCTTTAGCTGCTACACATCATATTTCTGTCTATCCCTGTCACACAACATACCATCATATTTCTGTCAATCCCTGTCACACAACATACCATCATATCTCTGTCTATCCTCTTACATATCACTTGATCAGTTTATCTTTAGCTGCTACACATCATATTTCTGTCTATCCCTGTCACACAACATACCATCATATTTCTGTCAATCCCTGTCACACAACATACCATCATATCTCTGTCTATCCTCTTACATATCACTTGATCACTTGATCTTTAGCTGCTACACATCATATTTCTACCTCCTCCTCTGTCAGACATTACATTCCAATGATGTACCAACCTTTCCCACTTTCTTTGGCATTCTGCAGCAAATGACCACAGCCACTAAGCACAGTCTTCAGTGCTCTCAGACCCCAGTCGTAGTGTTGCTGTGGGGTCAGAAGTTCCCTGTCAAAATAACATCAAATAAGAGCTTCCAACTAAACATACAACAATATGACAGAACAAAACTGACAATTTTTCAAAAATCAACTGATTGGCTGAGTGGTTAGAGCACTGAGCTCATGGTGGTAAAGTTACCAGGTTGAGGAATCAAAACCTGGAAGCATCACGCTCTAGTCTACCTAGCTGTAAATGGGTACCTGACTGTTCTTGAGTTAGCAAAGACAAAGGCAGCAAGGAAACGAACTAGTCTCCTGCCCTCATTAAGCTGGACCTAGATGATGCACTCTCTAACACTTCACTTCTCTATGGCAGCGTCTGCGTTGGGACTGCCTACCATTCATCAAGCTGCAGTCACAAAATCCTTTAACCCTAGCCACAGACTATGGCATGTACTGACAGCTTCCACAAGGTTAGAGAAGACACAGTGATGACACATAAGGACTCACCTGGCCAGGTTGAAAATGCTGACAAGCTTGCGTCCCAAATTTTTTGCCTGCTTGAAGCCTTCTGAGAAAAGGATGACCTCAGCAATAAGGTCATTGTCTGGCTTAGACATGGCAACTGGCCTGAACAACTGCTTCAAGTTGTCTGGCAGTTTCTGACGACCTCCATAACCTTTCCCAGCTGGGTTCATGGTAATGAAGATTCCAGAGTTGTGATCAATGTTTACCTGCATATTGGACAAGTAAATAACCTTACAAGTCACTGACTTAGAACTGGCATGTAAAATATCTGAGTAGGAATTAGAATAAAGTCACTGGCAGTGTATGGCACTGTGATGATACGTCAAATATCTGAGCAGAACTGAGAGTCACTCACAGTGTATGACTCAAGCTGCACAACAAAGCTAACAACAACAACCAAGAGAAATGTACAACAACTGAATCAGGTCACTTAAGCTAAGAACAACAACAAACAGAAAGGTACAAAAACTGAATCAGGTCACTTAAGCTAAGAACAACAACAAACAGAAAGGTACAAAAACTGAATCAGGTCACTTAAGCTAAGAACAACAACAAACAGAAAGGTACAAAAACTGAATCAGGTCACTTAAGCTAAGAACAACAACAAACAGAAAGGTACAAAAACTGAATCAGGTCACTTAAGCTAAGAACAACAACAAACAGAAAGGTACAAAAACTGAATCAGGTCACTTAACTCTTAAAGGCCGGAACGACGCTGGTAGCGTACATCCGCAAAACCCCTAGAAGCCGAAACGACGTTGGGAACGTCACTTTTGTTTTCCGTGAAATTTTTTCCGTATTTTCGTTATAACTCATAATAATAAATAATAAATTCTTTAAGCGCCAAACACGGCGCATAAGGCAGAAACCAGTGCTCTCCAGGTTGTTCGTTGTGACGCCACTCCTCTTAGCTCTTGCACATTATTTAGGCCCAACGTTCTTCCTTCTCTTATTATTGTTCTTCTGAGTGTTTCTTTTGGTCTTCCTTTTTTCCGCTTACCCTCAGGAACCCAAGTGAGCGCCTGTAGTGGTATTCTGTTGTTTTGCATTCGTAGGACATGACCGATATATGACCATCGTCTTTTCCTTATATAGTCGGAGACATATTTCTGCCTAGAGTCTTCTCTTATTTGTCGATTAGTCTTGAATTCTTTCCAACTGATGTTCATGAGTTTTCTAAGACATTTGTTCTCGAATGTATTCAGCTTGTTCTCCAATGATTTTGTTATTTTCCAACTCTCACAGCCGTATGTTAACACTGAGATAACATTTGAATTAAACAGACGAAGCTTGGTATGTATATTCAATGATCGTAATTTCCAAATGTTAGATAATCTATTGAAGGCGCTAGCTGCCAAAGCAATTCTAGTATGGATTTCTCTTGTTGTGTCACCATCCTGAGTCATTTTTTACTGCCTAAATAATTGAAACTTTCAACTTTCTGTAGTTTTTCCCCGTTCAAGATGATATCAAAAGGTCTCGTTAGAAAAGTTCATAGCTTTAGTTTTAGAGGCATTTATTTGGAGACCAATTTTAACCGAGAGATGACACAAATTATTTATTGCTTCTTGGGATTGTCTTGGTGTTGAACTTAAGAATGCTACATCATCTGCGAAATCCAGGTCCCCCAGGAATTTTCCATTTGTCCATTTTATACCCAATTGTTCATTGTGGGTATAGTTTCTCATAACCCAATCAATAGCTATTCCAAAAAGTAGTGGTGACATAATACAGCCTGTTTCACCCCTGTTTCTACTGTAAACCATTCTGTATTCCCTTTATTTGTTCTAACACAACATCTTGCATTGTCATATAGCGCTTTGATTATATTCACATATTTTGTTGGAAAACCATAGATTGTAAGTATCTTCCACAATGATGGGCGGTGTAGACTATCAAAGGCTTTTTGAAAATCGACGAAGGTGATAATAAGTGGCGATTGCCTTTCCACTGATTCTTCTATAATTGTTCTTAGTGTGAATATTTGATCAATACATGATCGTTTCGGCCTGAAACCCGCTTGTTCTTCTCTGATCTTTTCGTCAGCATGCAATTTTAAGTCTTTCTAACATCATGCAACATAATAATTTTCCAGGTACTGATAATAGAGATATACCACGCCAGTTATTACAGTCTGATAGATCACCTTTCTTCGGTAACTTTACAATAATACTGTCTTTCCATTGTTGTGGTGGTTGTTCTTCTCTCCATACTTCATTTATAATATCTAAAATTCTCAAGAGGTTGTTGTCATTAAACTGCTTTAATCATTTCCCCTGAAATTTCGTCAACTCCAGCAGCTTTAAAATTTTTTAATCTTTTAACGGCTTGTTTGATCTCGTCCAGCGTGAATTCATCGCAAGTTATTGGCAAAGTGGTTGTGGATGTTTCATTATTAAAATCAGGTGTTACTGTTGGTGGTGGTCTGTTTAGCACCTCCATGAAGTGCTCAGCCCATCTCTTCATTTGTTCTTTTTCTGTTGGTATTGAATTCCCTAATTTACCTTTAACAGGTGTTTCCATAGCAGTAGGCTGGTGACATAGTTGTTTTGTAATTTGATAAAGGCACCTACTATTACCAGTTCTTGCAGCATTTTCAGCTTCTACGGCCAGTTCATTGATGAAATGTCTTTTATCTCTTCGAGTTTTTGTCTTCACTTCTTTATTTAACAAGTTATAAGTTAGTTTGCAAGATTCAACTGCATTATGTGTACTTGCCGCTAGTAGTTTAAGTTTTGCTGTTTTCCTTTCTTGTATTTTATCCCAAGTATCTTCTCTCATCCATTTATCGAGTTATCTACCCTTCCAAGATGGAGGTGAAATTCGTTTCTCACCTTAGACGCCGAAAGAAAAACATCAGGAATGTGTATATTTCGATGGATATCACCATGTTATGTTAAATTATAGAATAAGAGATACACCAGAGTATCTAGTGGTGTAGATATTTTCCTATAACTGACCTCGAAACCCTTGAATCGGTCGGTTGGATCGGAGGGTTGATCAGTGAGTTAACAATTCACTATCGTAAAACAAGCTATTGTTACCGAAACAGAACCAGGCTCGACAGTAAACATGACTCACTCTAATATCTTGGGGGCTAAGGAGATTTCTAAAATTGGATACTGGAATGTAAGAACTATGTATCAAGACGGAAAATTGGAAGAAGTAATTAAAGAAATGGATAATTATAAGTTGGACTTATTGGGTGTCAGCGAGTGTAGATGGACGGGGAAGGGCATAAAATATATTTCAGAAGAAAAAAAGCAAATTATATACTCT
Organism: Oreohelix idahoensis; assembly: GCA_024509875.1. Taxonomy (NCBI): domain Eukaryota; kingdom Metazoa; phylum Mollusca; class Gastropoda; order Stylommatophora; family Oreohelicidae; genus Oreohelix; species Oreohelix idahoensis. The sequence continues at coordinate 294,862 of JAMPIV010001465.1, forward strand.
GGTAGTAATGATAATCGTCACACAGAGGGAGTAGCCATCCTAATGACACAGAAAGCAGCAGCATCGCTTATCAGCTGGGTACCTATCAATGAGAGGCTAAATATTAGCTAGATTTCAGACACGATTTTTCAAGCTCTCAATTGTACAATGTTATGCACCAACTAACGACGCTCTTGATACCACAAAAGATGACTTCTATGAAGCACTTCTAAGTACCATCAACACAATACCCAAGCATGACATAATAGCAGTCATGGGTGATTTTTAACGCCAAAGTAGGTGACAACAACGATGGAGTACAAAGATATCTCGGTACTCATGGCATAGGCTGTATGAATCAAAATGGCGAAAGACTTTCTAGAACTTTGTGAAATATCAAACCTCGTTGTGGCAGACACCATCTTTCCACATAAGAATATCCACAAGATAACATGGAATTCACCTGATGGCAGAACTAAGAACCAGATAGATCACTTCTGCATAAGCGCTAAATTTCGCTCATCAGTTCAAGACGTCAGAGCATACAGAGGTGCAGAGATCGGAAGCGATCATAACCTCTGCATAGCTAAAATGAGAATTAAACTGAAGAAGTTATACCAACCGAATAAAAATAGAAGAATAGATGTACACAGACTGCAATCAAATGATATAAAGAAGGAATATAATGTCAAAATGAACAACTATTTCGATGCTTTAGGCAAAATTGACAACGATATCACCACCAAGGCAATCGATACTAAATGGGAACAACTGAGAACAGCAATGACAGAAGCAGCTGTAGCGACCACCGGATATAACTCATGACTGAATACTATATGTAGAATATCACTAAAAATCCTTTATATTCTAATTCTACATTCATTTATCTTTACTGTGATGTATAATATGTGTGTCTTTGTTGTGTAATAACTCAGAAACTTTAGAATTTATAAAGGTACTGCTTTAAGGTACAAAAATAATTCTGGCAAAACTCGTGAAAAAATTCCGGCCTGCAAGAGTTAAGCTAAGAACAACAACAAACAGAAAAGTACAAAAACTGAATCAGGTCACTTAAGCTCACAGAAATGATGAAAAATGTGATTAAAATAAGTCAGACCACATGAGTTCCCAACAAATGGAGGTATTCTAGTTTCCAACAACAAATAAGTTCTGCTATACCACTAACACCAAAAAATAATGCAGACAAATGTCAACAAAATTAGCCATCAATCTTACGATGATGATAACAAATGTTAACAAAGTCTGTCAAGACAGTTAAACACACAATAATGATCAAGACAAATGTCAACAAAATGAGTCAAGTCAATTAAAATACCAACAACAACAAGAAAATAACAAGATGAGTCTTGCCAGTTAAGCTGACAATAACAAGATGAGTCTTGCCAGTTAAGCTGACAATAACAAGATGAGTCTTGCCAGTTAAGCCCACAATAACAAGATGAGTCTTGCCAGTTAAGCTGACAATAACAAGATGAGTCTTGCCAGTTAAGCTGACAATAACAAGACGGGTCTTGCCAGTTAAGCTGACAATAACAAGATGAGTCTTGCCAGTTAAGCTGACAATAACAAACGAGTCTTGCCAGTTAAGCTGACAATAACAAGATGAGTCTTGTCAGTTAAGCTGACAATAACAAGATGGGTCTTGCCAGTTAAGCTGACAATAACAAGACGAGTCTTGCCAGTTAAGCTGACAATAACAAGACGTGTCTTGCCAGTTAAGCTGACAATAACAAGACCAAGTCTTGCCAGTTAAGCTCACAATAACAAGATGAGTCTTGCCAGTTAAGCTGACAATAACAAGACGAGTCTTGCCAGTTAAGCTGACAATAACAAGACGAGTCTTGCCAGTTAAGCTGACAATAACAGGATGAGTCTTGTCAGTTAAGCTGACAATAACGAGACGAGACTTGCCAGTTAAGCTGACAATAACGAGACGAGACTTGCCAGTTAAGCTGACAATAACGAGACGAGTCTTGCCAGTTAATTAAAAAATGACCAGAAAATGAATAAAACTAGTAAAAAAGTAATGACAAATGTCAACATAATGAGGCTTACATTTTTCTCCAACAGCTCCACAGAATGAGCTTTGTTCTTGATGGCATCCTGAATGAGCTGAATCTGCATAGACACAGCTGACAGCACAGCTTCTTCCAGACGGTTAAACTCATCAAAACATCCCCATGCTCCACACTTCACCAGACCAATAAATATTCGGCCCATGGACTTGACATCAATGCCCTGAGCATAAAACAAATCTTCACATCAATGACCTCAACATAAGACCACACACACAAATCTTCACATCAATGACCCCAACATAAGGCCACACACACACAAATCTTCACATCAATGACCTCAACATAAGACCACATGCACACAAATCTTCACATCAATGACCTCAACATAAGACCACACACACAAATCTTCACATCAATGACCCCAACATAAGGCCACACACACACAAATCTTCACATCAATGACCCCAACATAAGGCCACACACACACACAAATCTTCACATCAATGACCTCAACATAAGACCACACACACAAATCTTCACATCAATGACCCCAACATAAGACCACACACACAAATCTTCACATCAATGACCCCAACATAAGGCCACACACACACAAATCTTCACATCAATGACCTCAACATAAGACCACATGCACACAAATCTTCACATCAATGACCTCAACATAAGACCACACACACAAATCTTCACATCAATGACCTCAACATAAGACCACACACACAAATCTTCACATCAATGACCCCAACATAAGGCCACACACACACACAAATCTTCACATCAATGACCTCAACATAAGACCACACACACAAATCTTCACATCAATGACCCCAACATAAGACCACACACACAAATCTTCACATCAATGACCTCAACATAAGACCACATGCACACAAATCTTCACATCAATGACCTAAACATAAGACCACACACACAAATCTTCACATCAATGATCCCAACATAAGGCCACACACACACAAATCTTCACATCAATGACCTCAACATAAGACCACACACACAAATCTTCACATCAATGACCTCAACATAAGACCACACACACAAATCTTCACATCAATGACCTCAACATAAGACTACACACACACAAATTTTCACATCAATGACCTCAACATAAGACCACACACACACAAATCTTCACATCAATGACCTCAACATAAGACAACACACAAATCTTCACATCAATGACCTAAACATAAGACCACACACACACACAAATCTTCACATCAATGACCTCAACATAAGACCACACACACAAATTTTCACATCAATGACCTCAACATAAGACCACACACACAAATCTTCACATCAATGACCTCAACATAAGACCACACACACAAATCTTCACATCAATGACCTCAACATAAGACCACAAACCCTCAACATAAGACCACATGCACACAAATCTTCACATCAATGACCTCAACATAAGACCACATGCACACAAATCTTCCACATCAATGACCTCAACATAAGACCACACACACAAATCTTCACATCAATGACCTCAACATAAGACCACACACACAAATCTTCACATCAATGACCTCAACATAAGACCACAAACCTTCAACATAAGACCACATGCACACAAATCTTCACATCAATGACCTAAACATAAGACCACATGCACACAAATCTTCACATCAATGACCTAAACATAAGACCACACACACACAAATCTTCACATCAATGACCTCAACAAAGACCACACACACAAATCTTCATATCAATGATATGAACATAAGACCACACACACAAATCTTCACATCAATGACCTCAACATAAGACCACACACATACAAATCTTTACATCAATGACCTCAATATAAGACCACACACACACAAATCTTCACATCAATGACCTCAACATAAGACCACACACACAAATCTTCACATCAATGACCTCAACATAAGACCACAAGCCCTCAACACAAGACCACATGCACACAAATCTTCACATCAATGACCTCAACATAAGACCACATGCACACAAATCTTCCACATCATTGACCTGAACTTAAGACCACACACAAATCTTCATATCAATGATATAAACATAAGACCACACACACACAAATCTTCACATCAATGACCTAAACATAAGACCACACATACAAATCTTCACATCAATGACATGAACATAAGACCACACATACAAATCTTCACATCAATGGCCTAAACATAAGACCACACATACAAATCTTCACATCAATGACATTGATAAGTGTAGAATTTTCAACTGGGGCATTACTGATAAGTGTATATAAGTGTAAGTCAATTAGTGGTAGGTTCATGTGGTAATGGACGATAGATGAATACTGAATATCACCACCACACAGGCACCACTGACACTTACATACTGTAATGTTTAGGACAGGATAATCCTGGTCTATTTCTATTTAGGTATACGCCCACACAGATCTATTTGTGAATATGTCCCTACTGCTGTCACTATGCCTTGAATGCTCAATGTAGGTGTGTACTGGTACATTCATCCATCACAGTGACACACATTGAATTCATGTATCGTTGAACGTAGAGTAACGTTTAAATAATGGTTTATTCACGTTACACACAGACGACGACATAGACGAAAAGAAACGGCATAAAGTACATGATATTGAATAAAGGTATTCATGAAGCTCCCACACTCCACAGCGCTTAAGTACAGCGCCTAATGGCGCACACCTCATATAAATGCTCGTACACCACTCCTAAAGAACTGCGCTCACCGCAGTTATAAATATGGCCTCATAACTTATAGCATAATGGTGCACTCCTCATTGAAAGATGACCATCACGATTTTCCTCAAGGGACTACGTCCCCCTTCTCCACCAAGGCTGCTCCCCGGCAGATGAATAATCATCGTCAGCTATATATATATCCAAGGCCTAATCATAAATGGTGGTGCACTTCCTCTAGAAGATGCACATCACCATATTCCTCAAAGGAAAGACTGCGCACACAGCAGTCTACAGTAATATAACCTGCATAATATCTATATATGGCCTACAAAGTCATGTCTTCCTCTCAGACTCTATATATGGCCTAATCTCCTTCACAAAAATGTCTATGGCCTACAAAGTAATCTCTCTACCTCTCGGACTCTTTATAGCGCCTAAATAGACTATACATATGGCCTACAAAGTCATGTCTTCCTCTCAGACTCTATATATGGCCTAATCTCCTTCACAAAAATGTCTCATAAGCTGCATCCACTGCAGTCATAAATATTAATACATACCATCCTCCAATAATCTAACACATGGAAGAATACATATGCAGGAAGAATATTCAGCTACAGGCCTGTGCAAAAGTCTCCACCGAGACACACATTGAAAAAACACTATACCATTTTCACCGAACACTGGTCGGGAACACACTTTGAAAAAACACCAGGGTTGACTTCCCTCTGTCAACACCAGAACCCAACTGCTAGCGGTCACAAAAACTCCCGCCTAAACAGTCACGGGACTTCGCAGTTCACCACCGCTCAGTCCCTTCACGGTTAAGCCGTGAGAACTATTTACAGTTCTACCATACAGAACAGCGCTCAAGACGCTATCTGACTTCTGACCTCTCTCATATATTTGTTCACCCAATTCACCGTTAATCAAGTCTACAAGTGACGTAACCCTTAATTTACTCTGACCAACCCATATACAAAGTATCACCTCCCTTTTTAACCTTAACAGACATGAACATAAGATCACACACACACATACACACAAATCTTCACATCAATGACCTAAACATAAGACCACACACAAAAATCTTCACATCAATGACCACACACAAATCTTCACATCAATGACCTAAACATAAGACCACACATACACAAATCTTCACATCAATGACCTAAACATAAGACCACTCACACAAATCTTCACATCAATGACCTAAATATAAGACCACACACACAAATCTTCACATCAATGACCTCAACATAAGACCACACACACAAATCTTCACATCAATGACCTCAACATAAGACCACAAACCCTCAACATAAGACCACACGCACACAAATCTTCACATCAATGACCTCAACATAAGAACACATGCACACAAATCTTCCACATCATTGACCTGAACATAAGACCACACACACAAATCTTCCACATCATTGACCTGAACATAAGACCACACACACACAAATCTTCACATCAATGACCTCAACATAAGACCACACACACAAATCTTCCACATCATTGACCTGAACATAAGACCACACACACACACAAATCTTCACATCAATGACCTCAACATAAGACCACACACACAAATTTTCACATCAATGACCTCAACATAAGACCACACACACAAATCTTCACATCAATGACCTGAACATAAGACCACACACACACAAATCTTCACATAAATGACCTAAACATAAGACCACACACACAAAAATCCGCACATCAATGACCTAAACATAAGATCACGCACATAAATCTTCACATCAATGACATGAACATAAGACCACACATGCAAATCTTCACATCAATGACCTAAACATAGTTGAGAGAGAGATTTGAGCAAGGGAATGTTACGTTGCTTGAGAGCGGTGAATTGTATTATGGAAAGCAGATAGTGTAGGTTGGGATGTAGCTAGATGTAGTGAGATTTTTCCATGCGAACCTTGTTTCGATGATGCACAAGATGCTTTGTGTGATTCACGGCCAAAGTGGCAGTCTGCTGATGTTCTTTCTGTCGTGCTGAAGATTTGTGATATAAAGACATCGGATATCGTACTTACGTGTTCGGGTCTTTTGAGTTACTATTAGATGTGAATAACGAGCCATGTTTGTTGCTCAGTGTGTAATGTCACAATGTATGTCACTACGCTAACACAGCTTAGCACTTGACAGCATTTATTATGTGGATTAAACGTTGGATCGTCCAGGCCTGGTTTATTCCTTCAATCCATGTTGTGTGAATCCGTAAGTCAGTCCATCTTGAAATAATTCTAAAACATAAACTATCACGGTTACACAACAGTACTGATGTTCTCTTTTTCCCAGTACCTCTCCACATGTCTCATTCCATATATTTTTTATTTGTTGCCAGTGATCTTCCATATCTACTACATTGTCCAGCTGTTGGAGTACTTGGTAGTTGTTGGATACTGTGATTGAAAGTTTTCTCTTACTTCCTGATTTCTTAGATTTCCCACATTATACTGTTGTCTATAGCTATAGTCCGTTCGGAAATTCGTGCCCACAGAAAGCATCAATTCTCTCCAAAACTGTTTGTTGTATGGACATGAATTTTTGCGTGCAGTCTTAGATTTTCCATGCAGTTAAGATTTTGCGATCATTACATCCATAGCTGTCGCGAAATTTGCAAAACGGCGATTTTCTTTGTTCTTCTTGGAACATTTGCCTAAATCTGCCCGTAACATTAATTCTTACAGTAAATCACAACATTTGTGCGACAAAACGGTTCAAAGGCGTGTCCTAAATGTGTGATTGGTTGTTCACGTGATTTTGATATGAGGAATGATGTTCTGATAATGAACCCTGATAGTAAATCATCAGGAAGCTATGACAAACCGTAACTGTTTATGTGTTATTATAGATTGGCATATGAAATTAGTTTATTACAAACGAAGGAATGCGATTGACGTGCCTCATTCCGAATCGGACGACTCCAATAAGTTCACAACAGTTATTGGTTGGATAAACTGCAAGCCATCTCGCTGCCAGTAATCTTCTTCTTCCTGTAGCAGGTGTTCTTCACATTTAGCCCAGTACTCTGTGTCTATTCGTGAAAGGGCCTCACGAGTCATGTCTTTAACATCGCACATTTTAAAAGTGGTGTTCTGGGTGGCCACTTGCCCTTTAACTCTAGCCCAAACCAGCTCTATTGGGTTAAGGTGAGAATGGTAAGGTGGAAGTCGAAGAGAAACATGACCCTGCTCTTGGATGATTTTATCAATCAGATACACTTTTGTCTTATTCCTGTGTCTCACAAGCTGCAACAACTCTGGTTTTAAATAGCGGTTGTCAGCGAAGATATTTTCATTCACAAGCCACCTCCTGATTTCGTCTTTCGTGCTTGCCGAAGTGGGAGCTTTATCCTCCTGCGCTAGAACATTATGATAGGACGCATTATCCATCACCAGGCAAGACGGCCTATCTAGAGTCGGGAGGAGTGTATTCACTATCCAATCTCGAAAAATTTGCCCATTCATTTCACTGTGGTAGTCCCTACCATCTACAGACTTTGATTGAAAAATAAGCTCTGCATCACGGACAAGCCCATTCTGTCTGCTGCCAGCATGTGCTAATATAATGCGTTGACCTTTGTTGCTGGGAATTTTCCATGGTCTCCATCAACAGATTGCCATTCTTTCTCGTTCATATGATGAGCATTAACCCAAGATTCGTCCAAATACACTATATCATAGCCGTCTTGCCTTCTCTCATGAATCTGCCTACGGTATTTGCTTCGAGCTGCAACCAGATGTGGTTTTTCACATAAAAAATTCCTTCCGCCAGACGTTTTTCTAAAAGTGAAGCCGACACTTCTGACAAGTTGCCAAAGAGTTGTTTCTGAGACGTTAATATCGCATTCTGCTTGCAGCCGACTTTTCAGCATGCGGAGAGTAACAAGTTGATTGGCATTAAACATCTTCAAAATCAAACGTCTAATGACATCCTTGTCAAAATCATCAATTTTTTTCTTCCTTCCTTGCTTAGCCGCAGCCTCTGTACAATCACTGTCCTGTTGTATCCAACATCGAAAAGATCTTCTATCCACACCCAGGGCCTTTCGTGTTCTCCTACCTGGTTCTTGGATGTCGTGGTATAAACAACCCATCTTAGCCTCTCTGCGAAAATGCCTGTACAATATAACAGTTACCTTCTGCAAAGTGATAAATTTGCATTTCAGATTCATTGCGCTTTTCATAATTATGCAGTTTAGTTTATTAATATATTATACGCTGGTGTCGTTTTGTTTCATTGCAGCCAACTCATTGCAATTAGCATACGCCGCTGAAATAATTACTCGCGACTGTGTACAATAGGTGCGCACACATGCAGACATGTAGTCACTACACTAATTCAAACAAAAAAAATATTGAATAGCACATCTCATCGCTTGTGCTGTGCTGTAACAAAAATTAAGTGCGCAATTTTTGAACGGATCTTATAACTTTCCTGTAGAACTAATAAAAATTAACCCAGACAACGGTAAGAGTTTTTTATATAACTTAAAGAAGAAAATTCGAACATGACATGAGTTTTGTAAGGGCAAAAAATATATTAATAACTGCATTGATATCAGTAGGGCACGTAGCAAATTTCAATAACATCTGTCAAGGGGTTGCAAAGTTACAACTTTCAATGTGTAGGCACAAATTTCCGAACGGACAATACGTACTGTTGCAAATTTCTTGGAGTTTTAATTATGTTTTGGCTAACAGAAGATGGTGATCTGATACAACATCTGCTCCTCTATATACCTTTACGTCATGTAATGATGACCTAAACTTCTTATTTATGCATATGTGATCAATCTGATTCTCAGTTCTGTGGTCTGGTGATATCCATGTTGCTTTATGTATTCTTTTATGTGGAAATATGCTTCCTCCTATAGTCAGTTCATTTGAAGCACAGAAGTTTGCGAGTAGCTACCCATTTTTGTTCATCGTACCTAATCCACGTTTTCCCACAATTTATTCAAAGCCAATCAAAATTGTAATGTCCTTTCTTCTCTTTAAAAAAGGATAAAAAAAAAGAAGAAACAAGGTGGAGTGGGTTTAATTCAGTGCAGAGGGGGAAAACACAACACAGCAGGATGATACTTTAGAGACGTGACCCAAGTAGGTCAACCACCCCTTGAGTGTAAAATAGCTGAAACATCTGTCTGATGTGGGGGAATTCTTACCTCTTATTGCATCGAGTTTCTTATCATTACTAAATCTATCACATTTGTCTAAATACTGACCTCATCACAGTTGAAGACCAGAACCTGTCTACCAAACAATCCACCAAGAGCTTTGACCGACTCTGTTTTCCCTGTTCCTGCTGGCCCATAAGGGTTACCTCCTAGGCCCATGTGCATACCTGATAATCAAAGACAAGAGGCATCTACATATTCATTCTTTTGTTTTCACTAAAGTTGTCACAACTTCTCATAATAAAGAATACTTGTCAATGTTGCCATCACATTTAAGGAACAGTTCCATGACTACAATATAATCTGTCAGTTACAGTTACATAATATACTGATGCTTGTCAATCTATCTATGACTGTCATATAGCCTGCTAAAGACTCAACAATCTATCTAATGACTGTCATATAGCCTGCTAAAGACTGAACAATATATATGGCTGTTATATAGCCTGCTAAATAAAGACTACAATCTATCTATGGCTGTCATATAGCCTGTTAAAGACTGAACAATCTATCTATGGCTGTCATATAGCTTGCTAAATAAAGACTACAATCTATCGATGGCTGTCAAATAGGCTGCTAAATAAAGACTACAATCTATCGATGGCTGTCACATAACCTGTTAAAGGCTGTACAATCAATCTATGACTGTCATATAACCTGTTAAAGGCTGTACAATCTATCTATGACTGTCATATAACCTGCTAAATAAAGACTGTCATACACTGTACCAGTTACTGTCATACATTGTACCAGTGACTAACACTCTGTACCAGCGACTTCCACACACTGTACTAGTGACTGTCACATCCTTTACCAGTAACTGTCATATAATGTACCACTGACTGTCATACGCTGTACCAGTGACTGTCATACATCGTACCAGTAACTTTCATACACTGTACCAGTGACTGTCATACACTGTACCAGTAATTGTCATACACTGTACCAGTGACTGTCATACACTGTACCAGAAACTGTCACACTAATCTGTGCCAGTGAATGTCACACCCTGTAACAGTGACTGTCATACACTGTACCAGTAATTGGCATACACTGTACCAGTGACTGTAATACACTGTACCAGTAATTGTCATACACTGCACCAGCGACTGTCATACACTGTACCAGAAATTGTCACACTAACCTGTGCCAGTGAATGTCACACCCTGTAACAGTGACTGTCATGCTACCCTGTCCCAGAGACTGTCACACCCTGTACCAGTGACTGTCATACACTGTACCAGTGACTGTCAAAAACTGTACCACTGACTGCTACACTGTGCCAGCAGCTGTCACACCCGTACCAGCAACTGTACCAGTGACTTCCATACACTGTACCAGCAACTGTCAAACACTGTACCCACTCAACTGTCATACACTGTACCAGTGACTGTCACACTACCATGTACCAGTGACCGTTAAACACTGTACCAGCAATTGTCACAGTACCCTATACCAGTGACTGTCATACCCTGCACCAGCTACTGCCACACACTGCACCAGCGACTGTCACACTACTCTGCACAAGTGACTGTCATTCACTGTACCAGTGGCTGTCACACTACCCTGTGCAGCAACTGTCAAACACTGTACCAGTGACTGTCACACACTGTACCAGCAACTGTCATACACTGTACCAGCAACTGTCATACACTCTACCAGAAGCTGTCACACTAACCTGTGCCAGTGAATTTCATACCCTGTAACAGTGACTGTCATACACTGTACCAGTGACTGGCAAATACTGTACCAATGACTGCCATACACTGTACCAGCGACTGTCATACACTGTACCAGTGACTGTCAAACACTGTACCAATTACTGTCATACACTGCATCCCTGCAACTGTCACACTACCCTGTACCAGCAACTGCCATAGACTGTACCAGTGACTGCCATACTCTGTACCCCTGTAACTGTCATACACTGTACCCCTGTAACTGTCATACACTGTACCAGTGACTCACACTACCCTGCACCAGTGACTGTCATACACTGTGCCAGTGACTGTCACACTACCCTGTACCAGCAACTGTCATACCCTGTACCAGCAAATGTCATACACTGTATCCCTGTAACTTTCATACACTGTACCATTGACTGTCACACTACCCTGCACCAGTAACTGTCATACACTGTAACCATGCGACTGTCATACATTGTAACCCTGCGACTGTCATATTCTGTACCCCTGTGACTGCTATACACTGTACCAGTGACTGTCATACACTGTACCCATGTGACTGTCATATTCTGTACCCCTGTGACTGCTATACACTGTACCAGTGACTGTCACACTACCCTGCACCAGTGACTGTCATATAATGTACCCCTGCAACTGTCATACACTGTGCCCCTGGGACTGCCATACACTGCACCCCTGCAACTGTCATACATTTTCCCCCTTCGACTGTCATACACTGTACTTCTGTGACTGTCATACACTGTACCAGTGATTGCCATACTAACCTGTACCAGCGACTGTCATACACTGTACCCCAGCGACTGTCATACACCGTACCAGTGACTGCCATACACCGTACAAGTGACTGTCATACACCGTACCAGTGACTGTCATACACCGCACTAGTGACTTTCATACACTGTACCAATGACTGGCATACACTGTACCAGTGTTTGCTAAAAGAAGACAAACGCCACCACAGCACCCACCTTGCGTGAGAGTGAGGTAGCACTTGTCGGTGAGTGGAGTGTGGACAAGTTTTGGTGCATTTCCCTGGTACTCATATGTGTACTCAAACTCAGAGTCCACCATTCTGATGATACATAGACCATCTTTACGTACATAGTACCTGGATCAGAAACATTAACCAGATCAGAAACATTAACCAGATCAGAAATATTAACCAGATCAGAAACATTAGCCAGATCAGAAACATTAGCCAGATCAGAGAAAAATAAAATAAAACTGTCATCAGTTCATAATTCTAGCTTTCTACTTCTACCAGAAAGTTCCAATGGCTTGTCTAGTTTGTCTTGTCTCTGTGAAATCTGTTATATGACTATATTATTAGCTGCACACCCCGCCGTAATTGATTTCTACAACTGGCTTGGTAGGGTGCAGTAGTCTATTTTCATTCCTTGATATCAGGCTTCATAATTTACATGCACAAGCTAACTATTCTACAATCATTAAATCTGTCTGACTAAAGGAAGATTTCAAAGAAAGGAATAACATCAGAAGCAAACCTAGAAAAAAGCCCAGAGGATGAAGTAATCCAGAAATTGAAGAATATAATCCAATAAATTAGTTACTTTTTGCATATGACCAAAGTCTTATGTACAAAGATGAAAATAAATTGCAAAACCATACAAATAAACTTAATTGAACTTGTGGAAAATACAACATGAGACTGCATATTAATGACAGAAGTTATGAAGATCAGCAGACCACATGACCCACTTAAGATGCATGCCAATAACATCAAGTTTAAACAGCTTAAATATCTAAAGAAAACATTTTCTTAGAAAATTTAAAACTTGACAGAGAAACTGAAACAACATCTCAAAAAGCCAGTGCAGTGAATTACCATCACCACTATTTAAACATCTGAGTACAGAAACTAGACAACAGTTGACAAATAGTATATTCTCACCAACTCTTTGCTATCAGTGTCAAGCATGTCCATGTGATGCTGCACTGTAATTCTGTCCTTCAACCGGCCCGATTCTGTGGTTCTATTTTGAATTTTCATCATTTTTTTCTTCTCATTTGTGTATATATCGTGTTTGGTATTTTTGGGTAGATAATTAAACGGGGTCGTTTTATGATGGTAGGTTTATTTTACACTCGACCAGTTTTACTTTCTTCTGATTTTCCGCGATTTTTCGTTGTTTACGGAAATCGCTATTTTTCGGGCACGCCTGTATGACGCGTCAGAAACGCACGTGGACGTGATGCAATTTTTGGACACGTGGTCGGCGCGGTTTCAAATCTGATTGGCGCAGCTCGTAGTTATTTTATTTTTCTAGCATTTCTATTGGTCCGAGTGAAAGCTTAGGTTATGCGTAGGAAGAGAATCCGCGGGGGCGGTTCGCTTGTAAATATTGAGATAGAAAATTGCGGGCAAGTCTCTATCGTAAGAAATAATTGTCAGCCGTCAGACTTCGTATTATCGTCTCCACTGTGGGGAAAAACAGCGATAATCGGTATGTAGTAGTTTTATTATCGTTTTACTTATTAGTGGGTTTTTGAGAAATTCGCCCGTAGTTAACTTCTTCGGGGACATTAACTTTTAAGTTTTAAATGATAGTGCCATCCATTATCATCTTTGAAGAACGATGTAAATGTAACAGTGTGCTTATTCTTTCTATGATTTTGGCAGTAGATAGGAACGTGTGAAGTTATAAGCTACACGTGTGCTCATAGTTGTAGAATGTTATGTAAAACCACCATTTATTCCTGTGTATTTACAAATGTAATTTTATTGGGAATCGATTGTGTGTACTAAATTTTATTGTACCTTAAATGTAAGAAATGCAGTCGGAGAATAAAGATGTGTTATAAGTGGATTATACTGCTTAGAGGAGTAAACTATTCCTATAGCGAGATTTCATTTAAATTGGGGCTTAAGTAGGAAACCTCATGTGTAAACGTTAACGGGAGACCACGGAATTTCGGACAAAGGAATTCCGTAGTTGAAACGTTGGGACACGGGGTTAGCCATGCGTAACAGCCACGTAATATTTCAGACAGGTCGGGAGGTTTTGTTTACCTACCTGGCAGATTTAAGTTGAAGAGAAGGGGAGTAGAAGGAGCGAGAGATTTAGGTGCCACGTGGGTAATATTATTTTATGTATTGTTGTACATGACGAGTGAAGTACTGAGTAAGGGAGTTATAAAGATTAATGGGTTAGAGATGCGTTAGGTTGGAGTTGGTATACAATAGATGCCTTTTCTTTTGATTTCAGCGAGTCACGGCGAAACAGTGGGGGAGCATAATTTTGTCAAATAAAATTATCCACGGCAAAAAGACATATCTCAGGGTCAGAGTACTCGAGTTATCGTCAGGAGCAAAAGAACATAACCTAAACGGTCTATTGCAGTGAAGTTCAATTCTTCAGCAAGACTGGTTTCAATTGCGTACAGCCGGAAATCAAGGCTGTGTTTTTTCCTCTAACTCCGGAGCGGGTTTAAAAGAGGGAAGCTATTCAGCAGCAGAGAAGTTTGTCGACAGTTAATCAAGTACCTCATGCTTGACGCCAGAACTTCATCATCATCCTCCCCAGATTCAGGAACAGGTGATAGGGTTACCATACCTGGGTCTTGAAAGAAACGAGAGAAGAGCGTAACGGAGACGCCGCATCATCAGTTGTTGAGTATTAGAGAGACACTGAGATCAAGAAGGAGAGAGGGAGAGAGAGAGAGGAGGGAGAAAATAGGCAGGACCAGTAGGGTCTGTTCAGTATCCACTCGACGGATAGACACTGAGCCATTGTGTTACTCCAAGTCTATTATTTTTAGCATTTCCAGTGGTTTTAGATAGCGGCGCATATCGCCTACCAAGTTGGAAGCTGTGTAGACGTTTCGTTGAGGAAGAGTCAACCAGACTGAGACAGTAGACATCTTATTGGTATTAGAGAGTGGAGGCTAAAGTTGACAGCCTTACAAGATCAGAGTAGTTTATATCACTAACCACTTTTATTGTTCCTCAGCAGGGTGACAGAAAGAGTGAATGTGATTGGGGTTTTTTTTTTTTTGGTTTTGTCTAGTGTCTATCAACTTAATTGTTACGTTGCTTTCCAGGCCAGTGCAACATTGCACGCTATTTTTATGATTGATGTATGCTGAAATTTTAATGTTTCATTCTGTAAATAAATAGATATTTGCTGTACACTGGATCAGCTTCTACACTTACTATACTTACTTTATGTCGTCTGTATAGTGGTGTCTGTGGTCGTTTTATACACCTTATCTCCTTGTATTTAAAGGTAGTCAGAGGAGGGTGAGATTATAGCCTTTCTGAAGTCACGAAGCGGCAAGGGGAGAGTCAAAACCTGGTTCTATTCCTTGAGCCAATAGTCTCATCTGTCCACAGGCATGTCATTTTCCATCTAAATTCTATCTTCTCAGACTTTCTCATACTAGGGTCTTGCTTTCATTCAGGCAAACTCTATAAACTTAAAACCACTTCGTGACAGTCCATGACCAGGGTAAGGAGAGAAAAATCACATTGTGCGAGTTGAAATGCTTGAGACAAACCATTAATGTTACCAGGAGAGAAAGAAAAGATGACATCAGAAAAACTGTACAAACTATATTCTGCATCAAATACATAAAAATAAAATAAAGTAGTTTGACCCTCACATGGAAATGAAGCTCGATCTAGCACCACTCATGTACAGATTTGATATTGACAACAAGGTGAGAGAAATTTACCTGAGCTGTTTCTGCCACTCATGTACAGATTTGATATTGACAACAAGGTGAGAGAAATTTACCTGAGCTGTTTCTGCCACTGCCACTCATGTACAGATTTGATATTGACAACAAGGTGAGAGAAATTTACCTGAGCTGTTTCTGCCACTGCCACTCATGCACAGATTTGATATTGACAACAAGGTGAGAGAAACTTACCTGAGCTGTTTCTGCCACTGCCACTCATGCACAGATTGGATATTGACAACAAGGTGAGAGAAACTTACCTGAGCTGTTTCTGCCACTCATATACACAGATTTGATATTGACAACAAGGTGAGAGAAACTTACCTGAGCTGTTTCTGCCACTCATGTACAGATTTGATATTGACAAGGTGAGAGAAACTTACCTGAGCTGTTTCTGCCACTCATATACACAGATTTGATATTGACAACAAGGTGAGAGAAACTTACCTGAGCTGTTTCTGCCACTGCCACTCATGCACAGATTTGATATTGACAACAAGGTGAGAGAAACTTACCTGAGCTGTTTCTGCCACTCATGTACAGATTTGATATTGACAACAAGGTGAGAGAAACTTACCTGAGCTGTTTCTGCCACTCATATACACAGATTTGATATTGACAACAAGGTGAGAGAAATTTACCTGAGCTGTTTCTGCCACTGCCACTCATGCACAGATTTGATACTGAACTCAGTCAGCTCGTGAAGCACCCCCATGTTGTGGATTGTGTCCAGAATCAAAGCCTTGAGCTTGAGTTGCAGTGCTGGGTTCGTGGAAACATCACCAAATATCAATTTCTAATATACAGGACAATGAGGGGCAGTATTATATGCATTATGTCAAATATTCACATGTGATCCCCACTTTTGCAGCACGTATGGAAACTTGAGAGCAGACAGGTTTGCCACATACACACACATGCACACAACAGAAACAAACAAACAGTAAAATAGTGCAAGAAATGACATATGAAAAAATTAAAGTATCCATTGAAACAAATGTTCAAAGACAAGTGACAAAAAGAACATTAAGAGTCACAAAAAACAGTTGCATACAACTTACCAAGAAGAGATCAGGTGATAATTTTCAGACAAAAAGAACAGGGCCACACAATTAAATGAATTTAAATTTGGATAAAATAAGTGCCCATAAAGGGAACAAAAGCAAACAATAAAACATATCCAACAGAAATGTCAGCTTAATAAGAATAAGAATTTCAGAGTGTGTCGTAGTCGACATATACGTTTTCATTTTGCAGTCATTCATATCATATATTAATAATTATAACGTCATAGAGATAGCCTCCAGAAGGGTCCTAAAAGTTATTGGGAGGGGAAATGATGCGTTTTTGGTAGTTAAGTGAAAAGAAATCTAATTAACAATATTCAAGATGGACGCAATCAGTTACAGAAATGAAGAGTACAGCTTGGTTTTCAAGACTGAAAAACCAGTTTATTCTGGTATCATCGACGATGATTTGTTGTGGAGCTTTTAGCTTGTCTGACATCTCATAATGAAGCAGAGTAGGAGTTATACAAGAGCTTTACTGACCGGCAGAAGTGGTAGATTGACTGGCGCTGACCTTGGACCCTTTCTGATATTAACACAGAGATCTTATAAATGGTCCAGTGCTCAACAAGAAGCACGTTTGGTTTTTAGAGACAAACAAATGAGGGAGTATCCATGTTTCTGTAGAACACCACGGACTGTTGTTAGTCAAAAATTATAGCTCTTTTGAATATCTCACCAGGCAACCACAAGAAATGAAACGTTACCAGACAGTTACATCGCCACCTGATCATCTCAGTTCATAAACTTTTGTTGTCAAAGAAGAAAGAAAAAAAGGACTTCTTGAAAAATTCAAGCACATAAAGAGAACAAATCTTCTGATTCTATACAACGATATTCATAAGTTGAAACCTTGTTCGTTTGGGAATTTTTCTCTGTTCCTGTTTGACTTTGCCAATTTTGAGAATTTACTTCTGAGTACAATAAATCACTATACTTTAAGATGATAGAGGATGACCAATCAAAATTCTACCTTACTTAGTTGTTCCCCTTCTACCGTGAGGTGTAGAGGTTTGGAAGAGAGAGTGCCAGACTATCCTATCGGCTGTCTTCCTCCTGGCCTGGTTCCATTCTAGTCCTCGGTCCTTCAAAGATTGTCTAATGTTGTCCTCCCAGCAGACTCTGGGTCGTCCTGGGGGTCTGGATCCCTGGCTCTTTGTTTCCCATGCTTGTCGTGGTCCGATCTTCTCCCATTCTGCAGACATGGCCAAACCATCTTAGTTGGGACTGTTCTACTTGGGTCTGCAGAGGGTGAGATTTTAGGCCTTGACGTATCGTCTGGTTGCGGACCATGTCTCTTCTTGTTACTTCAACCACCTTCCTCGGATACCTCATTTCTGAGGTTTGGATCTGGCTTTTGTGGGTTGTAGTCATTGCCCATGACTCGCATCCATATGTCAAGACTGGGACATAGGTGGAGCAGTATACAGCCATCTTCGTTTTCTTACCAACCTCTCTCTTGCTGAGGAATCCTCAATTTATTGCCTGAAAAAGTCTCCCAGCTGCTGCTTTTCGAGTGGCCAACTCTTCTTTGATGCCTCCTTTTTGGTCTATAATAGCTTCGAGATATTTAAAGTGGTCGACCTGCTCCAGGACCTGTTCTCCCAAATCTGATGTCTTCTTTCTTCTCATGATATCACCATGGATTTTGTTTTAGAGCTACTTATGACCATCCCTCTCTTCTCCAGCTCTTCCTTCCAGACTTGCAGGTTGGATTGGAGATGTGCCTCTGATTTACCAATCAGGGCAACATCATCAGCAAATGCCAGCTCTGAAATACATACCTGTCTCATCTTCCAGTACCCCACTGAATACTTTCTTGTTCTCTCCTTACATGCCTTGATAACATCGTCCATGAGGAGTATGAAAAGATAAGGTGACAGGATATCACCTTGTCTTACACCAGTGGTGGTCCTGAACTCTTCTGACTTATGGTTTGCTGTCCTCACATAATTTATGCAAGACTTGTAGAAGCTCTGTATAGCATGAATCAGAGGTGCTGGAATGTTCTTCCTTGCCAAACAGTCCCAAAGTTTGCTCCAGGGGACCCTGTCAAATGCCTTTTCCAGTTCTATGAAACAAAGATGGATCTCACTCTTATACTCAAGAGCCTTTTCACTCAGCTGTCTGAGTGTGAAGATTAGGTCTTGAGTACTTCGGTTTGCTCGGAATCCGCACTGGATCTCATCCAATTGTTGCTCAGCTAGGCATCGGAGTCTCTGCTCTAGGATTCTAGAGTAGATTTTACCAGGGACACTGAGAAGGGATATGCCTCTGTGGTTTCCACATTGTCGATTGTCACCTTTTTTGAAAATTGGTGTTATGATGAGGCCGTAAGGAGGCAGCCCCTCCACCATGCAAAGGCACAACAGGCCAATCACCTGTTTGCTTTAAATCACGATTACTAGCAACACAAGAGAGAAAACTGGACTGATTCTAAAGGCGACGAACTGGAACGGACTACGGACTACGACTTATGGAACTTGGAACACAAGAAGTATAAATGGGAAGGAAGAGGAGCTGGTGGAAGAGATGAGGAAAGCAAAACTAGAAATCCTGGCTATAACGGAAACAAAGAAAAAAAAGGACAAGGAGTCATGGATCTCGATGGCAACACGCTGCTCTACAGTGGTGTACCCATGTCTGAAAGAGCTAAAGGGGGCGTGGGTTGCATTGTGGCCCAAAATCAAAAAGATAGTATCAAGGGATGGAACTTTGTCTCGGAGCGCATTATGGTTGTTAAACTAAAAGAAGGAGAAACCATAGTCAACCTGGTCATAGTGTATGGGCCAAATGAGGATGAGAGAGCAGAGGTCAAGGAGGAATTCTTCGAGCTGCTTCAAAGGACAGTGGATGACTGCCTAGATGAAGTTATCATGCTCGGAGATTTTAATGCCAGAGTTGGAAATGACCATGCTAGATGGGGTGGAGTTATCGGAAGATATGGAGAAGATACTCTCAATGACAATGGAAAGCGACTCCTTAGATTCTGCAGTGAGCCGAATCTGATCATTACAAACACAAAGTTTCCCCATAAGCGCATACATGCATACACTAGATGTGAACCAACAAAGAATGAGAAGTCAGTGATCGACTATGCCATTGTTCGGAGAAGCTCATTCAAATATGTCCGAGATGCTAGAGTCTGGAGGGGGCCAGAGATTGGAAGTGATCACTACCTGCTAACAATCAAAAGAACAACTGAAAGAGTTGCTCAGCCTAGGAACTGTCCAACATCACGCAAGAAACCAAGTAAACGAGCAGGAGAAATGAGCATTAGGACCTACAAGCTGAGAGAGCCAGAAATTAAGACCAGATATCAGGGGCTTATTGCTGCAGCGGTGAGCAACACAGAAGAACGACCTGATGACTTGGAAACCCTCTGGATTAAATTCAAGGATATCATAAAGACAGCTGCTGCAGAAGCATGCGGTGAAGTCCGACTTGGGAACAAGAGAAAGAGGACACCTTGGTGGACAGAGGAAGTCAAAGAGAAAAAAAGAGAGAAGAAAATGGCATGGAAACAATACTTAAGAGCTAAAACACAACAGGACGAATGGAAAAATATAGAGAATATGTGACACTCAGAACAGAAGCAAAGAACAAAGTGCTAGCAGCAAAACAGAAGTCCTGGAAAGAATTTGGAGAAAAGCTAGAAAAAGATGCACAAGAAAACCAGAAATTGTTCTATAAGACCCTAAAGAACATGAGGAAGGAAAAACAATGCCCTCTCAAATTTATAAAGGACAAGCAAGGCAAATTGCTTACTGCCCCGAAGGAAGTAATGGGAAGATGGAAAGAATATTTCTCAGAACTCCTGGATGGTGAGCATGGTGAAGCATCAGAAATGATAAACACTAGCACAGAAGAGAAAACCAATGATGGTGAAGATGACATAAAGATGGAAGAATTGAAGGCAGCACTGGAGAAAATCAAGATGGGCAAAGCAGCAGGGCATGATGGTATAACACCAGAAATGGTTAAGTTCATGGGAGCATCAGGCGACCTATTACTCTTAAGGGTTTTACAGGCAGCGTGGTACAACAAGACCATACCAAAGGATTGGGAGATTGCCATCATAACACCAATTTTCAAAAAGGGTGACAATCGACAGTGTGGAAACCATAGAGGCATATCCCTTCTCAGTGTCCCTGGTAAAATCTACTCTAGAATCCTAGAGCAGAGACTCCGACGCCTAGCTGAGCCACAATTGGATGAGGTCCAGTGCGGATTCCGAGCAAACCGAAGTACTCAAGACCTAATCTTCACACTCAGACAGCTGAGTGAAAAGGCCCTTGAGTATAAGAGTGAGATGCATCTTTGTTTCATAGATCTGGAAAAGGCGTTTGACAGGGTCCCCTGGAGCAAACTTTGGGACTGTTTGGCAAGGAAGAATATTCCAGCACCTCTGATTCATGCTATACAGAGCTTCTACAAGTCTTGCAGAAATTATGTGAGGACAGCAAACCATAAGTCGGAAGAGTTCAGGACCACCACTGGTGTAAGACAAGGTGATATCCTATCACCTTACCTCTTCATACTCATTATGGACGATGTCATCAAGGCATGTAAGGAGAGAACAAGATAGTATTCAGTGGGGTACTGGAAGATGAGACAGGTCTATATTTCGGAGCTGGCATTTGCTGATGATGTTGCTTCTTCTTCTTCTTCCGTCCTTAGCCACCGACCGTCAAAGCAGTCAGTGGCCATTACGCCTAGTGGCATCTTAAGGCAACAGCAGATAGGTTTTCTTTGCCATTGTTTCCCATCACGCCTATTGGCGTCTTTAGGGCAACGGCAAATCAATCCATTTGCTGTTGTTTCCGTAATCGAAGTGACTGGCAAACGGGTGATCAGCCCGTTGGTTGATGATGTTGGCCTGATTGCTAAATCAGAGGCACATCTCCAATCCAACCTGCAAGTCTGGAAGGAAGAGCTGGAGAAGGGAGGGATGGTCATAAGCAGCTCTAAAACAAAATCCATGGTGATATCACGAGAAGAAAGAAAACATCAGATTAAGCTGGGAGAACAGGTCCTGGAGCAGGTCGACCACTTTAAATACCTTTAGATATTATAAATGAAGTATGGAGAGAAGAACAACCACCACAACAATGGAAAGACAGTATTATTGTAAAGTTACCGAAGAAAGGTGATCTATCAGACTGTAATAACTGGCGTGGTATATCTCTATTATCAGTACCTGGAAAATTATTATGTTGCATGATGTTAGAAAGACTTAAAATTGCATGCTGACGAAAAGATCAGAGAAGAACAAGCGGGTTTCAGGCCGAAACGATCATGTATTGATCAAATATTCACACTAAGAACAATTATAGAAGAATCAGTGGAAAGGCAATCGCCACTTATTATCACCTTCGTCGATTTTCAAAAAGCCTTTGATAGTCTACAACCGCCCATCATTGTGGAAGATACTTACAATCTATGGTTTTCCAACAAAATATGTGAATATAATCAAAGCGCTATATGACAATGCAAGATGTTGTGTTAGAACAAATAAAGGGAATACAGAATGGTTTACAGTAGAAACAGGGGTGAAACAAGGCTGTATTATGTCACCACTACTTTTTGGAATAGCTATTGATTGGGTTATGAGAAAACTATACCCACAATGAACAATTGGGTATAAAATGGACAAATGGAAAATTCCTGGGGGACCTGGATTTCGCAGATGATGTAGCATTCTTAAGTTCAACACCAAGACAATCCCAAGAAGCAATAATAATTTGTGTCATCTCTCGGTTAAAATTGGTCTCCAAATAAATGCCTCTAAAACTAAAGCTATGAACTTTTCTAACGAGACCTTTGATATCATCTTGAACGGGGGAAAAACTACAGAAAGTTGAAAGTTTCAATTATTTAGGCAGTAAAATGACTCAGGATGGTGACACAACAAGAGAAATCCATACTAGAATTGCTTTGGCAGCTAGCGCCTTCAATAGATTATCTAACATTTGGAAATTACGATCATTGAATATACATACCAAGCTTCGTCTGTTTAATTCAAATGTTATCTCAGTGTTAACATACGGCTGTGAGAGTTGGAAAATAACAAAATCATTTGAGAACAAGCTGAATACATTCGAGAACAAATGTCTTAGAAAAATCATGAACATCAGTTGGAAAGAATTCAAGACTAATCGACAAATAAGAGAAGACTCTAGGCAGAAATATGTCTCCGACTATATAAGGAAAAGACGATGGTCATATATCGGTCATGTCCTACGAATGCAAAACAACAGAATACCACTACAGGCGCTCACTTGGGTTCCTGAGGGTAAGCGGAAAAAAGGAAGACCAAAAGAAACACTCGGAAGAACAATAATAAGAGAAGGAAGAACGTTGGGCCTAAATAATGTGCAAGAGCTAAGAGGAGTGGCGTCACAACGAACAACCTGGAGAGCACTGGTTTCTGCCTTATGCGCCGTGTTTGGCGCTTAAAGAATTTATTATTATTATTATTATTATAGACCGAAAGGGAGGCATCAAAGAAGAGTTGGCCACTCGAAAAGCAGCAGCTGGGAGACTTTTTCAGGCCATAAATCGAGGATTCCTCAGCAAGAGAGAGGTTGGTAAGAAAACGAAGATGGCTGTATACCGCTCCACCTATGTCCCAGTCTTGACATACGGATGCGAGTCATGGGGAATGACTACAACCCATAAAAGCCAGATCCAAACCTCAGAAATGAGGTATCTGAGAAAGGTGGTTGAAGTAACAAGAAGAGACATGGTACGCAACCAGACGATACGTCAAGGCCTTAAATCCTACCCCCTGCAGACCCAAGTAGAACAGTCCCAATTAAGATGGTTTGGCCATGTCTGCAGAATGGGAGAAGATCGGATACCACGACAAGCATGGGAAACAAAGAGCCAAGGATCCAGACCCCAAGGACGACCCAGAGTCCGCTGGGAGGACAACATTAGACAATCTTTGAAGGATCAAGGACTAGAATGGAACCAGGCCAGGAGGAAGACAGCCGATAGGATAGTCTGGCGCTCTCTCTTCCAAACCTCTACACCTCACGGTAGAAGGGGAACGACTAAGTAAGTAATGTGTTATGATGGCAATCTCCCAATCCTTTGGTATGGTCTTGTTGCACCACGCTGCCTGCAGGACCCTTAAGAGTAATAGGTCACCTGATCCTCCCATGTACTTAACCATTTCTGGTGTTATACCATCATGCCCTGCTGCTTTGCCCATCTTGATTTTCTCCAGTGCTGCCTTCAGTTCTTCCATCTTTATGTCATCTTCATCACCATTGGTTTCCTCTTCTGTGCTAGTGGTTATCATTTCTGATGCTTGACCTTGCTCACCATCAAGGAGTTCTGAGAAATATTCTTTCCATCTTTCCATTATCTCCTTCGGGGCAGTAAGCAATTTGCCTTGCTTGTCCTTTATAAATTTGAGAGGGCATTGTTTTTGCTTCCTCATGTTCTTTAGGGTCTTATAGAACAATCTCTGGTTTTCTTGCGCATATTTTTCTAGCTTTTCTCCAAATTCTTCCCAGGACTTCTGTTTTGCTGCTAGCACCTTGTTCTTTGCTTCTGTTCTAAGTATCACATATTCTCTATATTTCTCTATTTGTCCTGCTGTGTTTTTAGCTCCTAAGTATTGTTTCCATGCCATTTTCTTCTCTCTTATTTTCTCTTTGACTTCCTCTGTCCACCAAGGTGTCCACTTTCTCGTTCCCGTCGGACTTCACCACATGCTTCTGCAGCAGCTGTCTTTATGATGTCCTTGAATTTAAGCCACAGGGTTTCCAAGTCATCAGGTTGTTCTTCTGTGTTGCTTACCGCTGCAGCAATAAGCCCCTGATATCTGGTCTTAATTTCTGGCTCTCTCAGCTTGCAGGTCTTAATGCTCATTTCTCCCATTTGTTTACTTACTTTCTTGCGTGATGTTGGGCAGTTCCTAGGCTGAGCAACTCTTTCTGATGTTCTTTTGATTGTAAGCAGGTAGTGATCACTTCCAATCTCTGGCCCCCTCCAGACTCTAGCATCCCGGACATATTTGAATGAGCTCCTCCTAACAATGGCATAGTCGATCACTGACTTCTCATTCTTTGTTGGTTCACATCTAGTGTATGCATGTATGCGCTTATGGGGGAACTTTGTGTTTGTAAAAATCAGATTCTACTCACTGCAGAATCTAGGGAGTCGCTTTCCATTGTCATTGAGAGTATCTTCTCCATATCTTCCGATAACTCCACCCCATCTAGCATGGTCATTTCCAGCTCTGGCATTAAAATCTCCGAGCATGATAATTTCATTTAGGCAGTCATCCACTGTCCTTTGAAGCAGCTCGAAGAATTCCTCCTTGACCTCTGCTCTCTCATCCTCATTTGGCCCATACACTATGACCAGGCTGACTATGGTTTCTCCTTCTTTTAGTTTTACAACCATAATGCGCTCAGAGACAAAGTTCCATCCCTTGATACTATCTTTCTGGTTTTCGGCTACAATGCAACCCACGCCCCCTTTAGCTCTTTCAGAAGTGGGTACACCACTGTAGAGCAACATGTTGCCATCGAGATCCATGACTCCTTGTCCCTTTTTCTTTGTTTCCGTTATAGCCAGGATTTCTAATTTTGCTTTCCTCATCTCTTCCACCAGCTCCTCTTCTTTCCCATTTATACTTCCAAGTTCCATAAGTCGTAGTCCGTTCCAGTTCGTCGCCTTTAGAATCAGTCCGGTTTTCTCTCTTGTAGTTCGCGTAATCATGTTTTAAAGCAAACAGGTGATTGGCCTGTTGTACCTTTGCATGGTGGAGGGGCTGCCTCCTTACGGCCTCCATGGAGGCCGCCCTCCTCCTTTTTCAGCCGGGCTTGGGACCGGCCTAGGCGGAAGTTCGAAATTCTACCACCAGCCAAAACATGACATATACGACAGTATACCAGGTAACAAGGTTCAATGACCTTCCACTAATTATGTTTCACTAAGGCCCGGGCTCTGGCGATTTATCCAAGCAGCTCGATGACAGAGGTTGACGCAAGACCAAGCACCCTGTTACAAATGGCTTTCACCAAGTCCCTTGAAGGAGAAACTATATGGTAATGAGAGAAGCCTAAAATAAACCACATATCTGTATATATGTGATCAGATAAAGATGACGGGCAAGAAATATTCACTTTTATAGAATCAATACAATCTGGAGGTTGATATTGTATGAGGAACGTAAAGACAGTATTGGACATTACAGCAAGTACACACATAGCCTATTCTCAGCACACATGAACATTAATGGACAAAGCGGCGTAATCACATTTCATAGAGAATGTTCTAAAATCTATGGTCATTTTCCTCTGTCACTTGTGCCACATGCCAGCCTAATCATTGTTTGCTCACTCAGCTAGCTGTGTGAATTGTGGTGAACTGAGTTCATCTCAAGCAGCTTGTGTTAGGACGATTAAGTATGGTGTTCTCATCAGTGGACCATGCTAGGAGGCACTGGAGTGCCTTTGATTAACTTTATTGTCTATTGAAGGATCTGACCCACATGCTTCGTAATATGTGACAAAGCTAACAAGTCAGCAGTAGATTTTTGTAATCTGACTAAACAGACAAAAGGTAATCAATTAGACGGACAAAACAAACAAATATTTAATACTGCTTGTCTTCCATCTCTCTCACCTGAAGATTCCGAACCTTGTCCTTCTCCTCGGAGGTCAACACTTGTATATGTCTCTAGCTGAGTCTCTGTCTCCTTCAGCAAGTCTCTCAGTCCATTTTTTCTGATAGCCTCCTCGCAGTTCTCAGTGAATCTGATGTACTCAGCCAAGCACAAAATCTGTAAGCCACACAAACACATACATGTAAATCAAGTGCTAGCTAGTCACACCAGTTTACTACTCAACATCATTGAGCTAGCAAGTCACACCAGTTTACTACTCAACATCATAGAGATAGCTAGTCCCACCAGTTTACTACTCAACATCATAGTGCTAGCTAGTCACACCAGTTTAATACTCAACATCATAGTGCTAGCTAGTCACACCAGTTTACTACTCAACATCATAGAGATAGCTAGTCCCACCAGTTTACTACTCAACATCATAGTGCTAGCTAGTCACACCAGTTTAATACTCAACATCATAGTGCTAGCTAGTCACACCAGTTTACTACTCAACATCATATTGATAGCTAGTCACACCAGTTTAATACTCAACACCATAGTGCTAGCTAGTCACACCAGTTTACTACTCAACATCATTTTGATAGCTAGTCACACTAGTTTACTACTCAATATCATAGTGCTAGCTAGTCACACCAGTTTACTACTCAACATCATAGAGCTAGCTAGTCACACAAATTTACTACTCAACATCATAGAGCTAGCTAGTCACACCAGTTTACTACTCAACATCATAGAGCTAGCTAGTCACACCAGTTTACTACTCAACATCCTAGAGCTAGCTAGTCACACCAGTTTACTACTCAACATCATAGTGCTAGCTAGTCACACAAGTTTACTACTCAACATAATAGTGCTAGCTAGTCACATCAGTTTACTACTCAACATCATGGTGCTACCTAGTCACAACAGATTACTACTCAACATCATAGAGCTAGCTAGTCACACACATTTACTAATCAACATCACAGAGCTAGCTAGCCACACAAGTTTACTACTCAATATCATAGAGCTAGCTAGTTACACCAGTTTACTACTCAACATCATAGTGCTAGCTTGTCAAACCAGTTTACTACTCAACATCATAGTGCTAGCTAGTACACCAGTTTACTACTCAACATCATAGTGCTAGCTAGTCACGCCAGTTTACTACTCAACATCACAGTGCTAGCTAGTCACACCAGTTTACTACTCAACATCACAGAGCTAGCTCGTCACACCAGGTTACTACTCAACATCACAGAGCTAGCTAGTCACACCAGTTTACTACTCAACATCAAACTGTCACACAATTAGTTAACTAATCAACATAAGAGTAACATGTGCTCAGTTACACAACATTCTGATTGGTGTGTTCAAAAACATATTTTTAGTAAGAATTCAAAATGTCTGGACTATAAGATCAGATACAAAACAGGACCTCTGCATGCATAGGCTGATCTTAAGTCATACCAACATCACCACAACCCTTACAAGTAGCATTTCATCATGATTTATTTACAAGTATTATGTCTGAGATAGATTCACTTAGAGCAGAGCTGAACAGCCTCAGACAGTTGTATGAGAAGCTTCAGGCAGAACATTGTTGCAGGTGGAAGTGGTCTGTTGCAAGTAGTGGTTTGGTTAGCTCTGAACAATGTTCCATATAATGTCAATAAAGTAATTATAAATTCTGGCCATTGTTTTATCTTCTTGATATTCTTGAGTGATCGTGTATCGTGCCTTCTATGTAAGATTACGCGAATGCAGGGGTGGAAGATTCTGAACAATAATTGAATGACTTGGAATACGATTGATGTGACAAGTCGGTTCCATTGAGTCCACCAACATTTAATACAGTTTACACATCAAAACGATTCATGCATGTTGATCACAAAGGTACATATTATAACTTGAAAATATATGGCATAGATATGTAGATATCCTATCAGTCCTTGTCCAATAATCAAATTACTGTATGCAGATTGTCATAGCTGTATGCACGCGCGGTTGGGGTTTCCAACGGCCGACAGTGAGTCTATGAGTCTGGCAAAATCAAATACTATGGACTGTAATTCATCCTTCCTTAATTTTCACTTTCGTACTGACCTTTAATCATTTCAAATCTTCGTAATAGCAATGGACTGACCCATGTCCGTACTTGCATAAAATATATCTGTATGGCAATACCATGCCCAACATTGGAAGGAAAGTCATACGCGTCTTAACAGCTTGACGGTCAATGTGAAAAGGGTAGCGTTTCTTAGTTACCGACTGTGTCCTAAACAACTCTATACACGTCATAATCGATCGTGTCTAAAGCGTTCAAAATTGAAACCTCTATCGCAATATATTAAATGTCTTAACCTTTATAATTGCACGTCTGGTAACCTTTAGCAGACGGCGTTAATATCATATACCGTAACA
Organism: Oreohelix idahoensis; assembly: GCA_024509875.1. NCBI lineage: Eukaryota > Metazoa > Mollusca > Gastropoda > Stylommatophora > Oreohelicidae > Oreohelix > Oreohelix idahoensis. The sequence goes on from JAMPIV010001465.1 coordinate 324,350, forward strand.
ATTCCCTGTACACCGGGGAAAAAAAAAATCGATAGATTTTTTTTCAATATCTATCCGACTTAACAATTTTTCAAAAAAATTTAACACAATTGTGACATATGGCCGACGATGTTCTGAGTAGAACCGTGTTGCGGTCGTGTCAACTAACTATTTGTCATAGTCATTTAATCATAAATCACATTATATATCAATATTATACATATTATTATATCAACTAAATAAATGTCCAATGTTAATAGTGAATGATAGAATTAAATTAAAGTAAGGTCTGTCGTATTAGTATGTCATATATGAATTAATTTGACTAATTAAAATTAAATTAATTAATTAAACTAAGAGTTAAATTATTAAGGTTCTAATGTAACGCGATGTTATGAGAGAAGAAAAGACAAACTAAGTAAGAAGAAATAGAAAGAAATTCGAATATAAGTTTTAACTTAATTGTGTGTGTTAAGTGTTAGTGAATAATAACTAACTAACTTAACTAACTAAATACTGTATAGGTACATTAAAAAAAAATTATTAATCTAATACTTGTGTGAGATTTATTTTCTCTTTTCATAATTTCTTCTTTTTAGTATTTCGTTCTCTTTTTTTTTTTTCATTTAATTTTTTTTTTTCTCACTTTTCATTTTATTGATAATAATTCAATTAAGAAGTTAAGTTAACTAATTAATTAGTATAGGATATGATGATCCATCCGTAGTCTTGATCCTGATGAATTCTTTTAGGCAAAAGTGTTCAAATGTCCACGTCGGAAAGAAATGTCATTTATAACTGCATCGAAGAATTAAGAGTCCATAGGATAATAAGTTCGACTTGTCGTCAGATATTATTCCATGATTGTTCAATGATATTCGTATATCGTGTATGGATATTATACGAAGTTCGAATGTAAGTATATATACCTTGATTGTCTTGTCGTTCAATTCTGTGATGCATATAGTGTTTATAAAGTTTGAATTGAAGGCAAGGTTAGTTCCTTTATAGTTGATACTTCGTTCAATCCAATGTAGTTCTGATTGATGTAGTTTAAGAGTGTCAATGTTGATTATTCGTCGTCAATAGGATTACGTGACAACGCATCTGCCACACAATTTTCAGTGCCAGGTATGTGTTCAATGGAGAACTCGAATGGCTGTAGGATGATTGAATATCTGGCAAGTTTTTGGCTTTTGTGGTTGGATCGACGCAAGGATGCGACCGCACGTTGGTCCGTCTGTATGGTAAAGGGGGCACCGAGTAAGAATTTCTCCAGCTTCGTTATTGCCCAGATCACAGACAAAAGTTCCTTGTCGACTGTGGAATACTTTGTTTCAGCCGGCTTTAGCTTTCTTGAGATGTATAACGTAGGATGGAGAATGCCGTCATGGTTCTGGAGCAGGCATGCACCAATGCCGTAGTTACTAGCATCTGTTCGTAAGAAAAATCTTTTGGAAGCATCGGGAAGTCTTAAAATTGGTTCATGTGAGAACAAATTTATAATTTTGTTGAAAGTTTCATTGCATGTACCAGTCCATGTCACCTTCACCGGCATATCTTTTTTTAACAATGAAGACAATACAGCCGTGATGGATGACAAGTTTGGTATGAATCTACTGTAATATTGAACAAGTCCTAACAAACTCCTGACCTGTTTCTTCGTCTGAGGAATTGCTATGTTTAGAATTTTTGAGACTGTACTAGGTAACGTTCGGATATATCCCGATCCAATGATATGTCCCAAAAAGGTTATCTCATTACACGCGATTTGCACCTTTGTAGGTTTAGCAGTTAGATGATAATTCCTTAGAGTGTCAAAAACATGTCTAAGTCCCGAAACATGTTCCTCAAACGACGAACTAAACAAGCATATGTCGTCAATATATGTAATAACGTCTGGTCTACCTGATAAAATTTGTCGCATCAGGCGAATGAAGGTAGCTGGCGCATTAACAAGCCCAAAAGGCATCACGTTCCACTGGTATAGACCTTGTGGCGTGGAAAATGCGGTGTAGTACTTAGCCTTTTCGGTCAGTGGTATCTGCCAATAACCTTTAGTTAAGTCTATCTTACTAAATATAGTTGCGTTAGATAGACGTGGCAGTAAGTCGTCAATGAGTGGATGTGGTTCGCTGTCAACTATAGTCTTAGCATTTAATTTTCTATAATCAACACATAGTCTAATGTTATTGTCCTTCTTCCGGACAATCACTAATGGAGAAGAGAATGGCGAATTACTAGTCTCAATGATTCCCAGAGACAACATCTGTTCAAGTTCTTTAGTAGTTTTAGCAAGGAAATGTAAAGGAACAGAATAGGGATGTACACGAATAGGTGTATCGTCATTGAGAGTAATGTCATGACTGATAGCCGATGTGCGACCCGGAACGTCGGTCAACACATCTGGATAAGATTGTAATAGATTAGCAATCTGTAGACGCTGTTGCGGTGTAACCGTTGAAGAGATGGTTACATCCCGCCAAGATTCAGTAGGTTGAACTACTGGTACAGGTAACGGTAACTGTACCTCAGGAAAAGAAGATTCTTCTTCCTGGATGACAGATAAGTTAGTATAATGACAAGTGGATACTGTGTTGTCATCTAGTTCATGAAAAATTGACTGTAAGTGTTCAGGACGTGTATGAAATTGCTTGAGCATGTTAATATGAAATATCTTTTTGTGTCCCTTGATATCTAAGACGTAATCGACGTCGGAAATTTTATCAATGACTTTGTAAGGACCATTCCAAGATATCAATAATTTATTGTTATTGTGAGGAAGTAACACATAAGCCTCGTCGCCTGGGAATAATTGGCGTAATCGTCGAGACATATTTTGTAGAGATCGAGCCTTAGCTTTTGCAGCCTCAGAAGAAGCTGTTGCCAACTGGCAAGACTCAATAATGTTCTTCCGAAGATTAATCACGTACTCGTAAGATGACTGAGTGTCCTGAGTCATCTCGTCGTCAATTAATAAGTCTTTTATTAGTCCCATAGGACCTCTTGGGGGAGCACCAAAAACTAATTCAAAGGGAGAGAAGCCAGTTTGTTCATGCGGTACCTCCCGATAAGCAAATAGAACAGCTGGGAGTGCTCTGTCCCAGTCATGAGGGTGCTTAGCAGTAACCTTATGTAGTAGTTGTTTAAGTGTACGGTTAAGTCTTTCAACCGCACCATTACTCATCGGATGATAAATACTACTTAAATTCCTATCAATGTCCCAAGTTTTCATGACTTCCTTCATGGTGTCAGATATAAACTGTGACCCATGGTCTGATAAAAGTTTTCTAGGAAACCCTATTCTAGAAAAGATGAGATGTAGTGCATCAGCTACATCTGTGGTAGTGGTGGTCTTTAATGGGATAGCTTCTGGCCATCGTGTGCACAAATCAATGCACGTAAGGACGAATCTATGTCCTCTGGCCGATGGTAGCAATGGACCAATAATGTCTATTGCCATCTTGTCAAAAGGTCTCACTGAGATATCGCAAGCCTGAATAGGCGCCGTGTGAAAAGCTCCACGTGCTTTCACTTCTTGGCATGTAGTACAGGAACGTACATACTGCGAAATATCTCTTGACACCCCTGGCCAAAAGAATGAAGACAGTACTCGAGATCGTGTTCGAGTATATCCCATATGTCCAGCACAATGTGAGTCATGTGCATGTTGAAGAATGTACCGTCTAAAAGTATATGGGACCATAACTTGTTGTTTCATTTGTGATTTGTCATGAAAACATCTAATCAATATGCCATTTTTTAATAACAAAACAATGTTTGTTATTATTACCTGAGGATAGATTGTCAACTTTATCAACCAACGTAAAAAATTTTTTTAAAAGATTTATCCTCTTTTTGTTTGGTTGCAAATGTTTCCCTGTCAATAGGTGAATTGACTACAAATTCCTCTTGGTTGTCTGCATCCATTTTATTATCATCAACTTTCTCCATGAGTTGAGTCTGTGCTCTAGTCGTCACGGCGTTTCCAGTGCATAGGTTATGTTTCTCCCATTCTATAATCTCATCTGGAGTACAATCTTTACTGCCGTGTATACGACCAACCATCAAATCAGCTATAGGCTTTTTTAGCATACATACTTTTACGTTTCCTGTGAAGAAAGGAGTGTTGACATGAATAATAGCTGTGGGGTAAAACTCTATTGTTCCACCAAACGTCATGCAACGAACATATTCCCCCGTTGCACAGCTGGGATGTACCAGCGACTGTCGTACACCAATCGTTGTGGATCCCGAATCCCTCAATACTGAGACGACGGTTCCATTAACTAATCCTCTGTTAAAAATTAGTAGGCCTGTTCCATCGTTGACTGCAAGACCTACCTGTGGTATAATATGTCCGCAGTTAAGCACTGTTTCTTTCGCCTTCTGAAAAAATAAGATTGCATTGCTGGCAACTATTTGCCACATTATAATTAATAGCAAAACATGCAGCAGAAGACTGTGTTGTATTATTGTCAAGTGGAACCTGAGCTATAGGGGTAGTATTATTTGTAACTGCCGCCCCTGTATTATGGTTGTAATGAGATGATCCCCGAGAATGAGATCGATTCCGAGTATAATTGTTAGAATTATCTCGTCGTCCTCTATAGTAACTATTATCTCGATGTCTCGAGCCATGATTATTACCCTTCCAGTTACTATTATCATTGGGAGTATGTGATCGATTATAATGAGTGTTATGTTGACCATTGTGGTAGTTTGTTTGAGGTGAATAATTTCTATCTCGTGATCTACCTCTGTTGAACTCATTTTTATTGTTGAAATCATTATTATTTCCCTTCTGAAAGTTAACATTGTGATTTCTTTGGAACCTGCTTCTGTCTACACTGTGATGTCTTTGTTTGTTATTGTGATTGTAGGCCATATTAGACGCCACAGGTAGAGGTTCTCTTAATGAGGAGTTAGAAATGGTTGCATTCGGGTGTGCCGAACAGTAGTTTAAAGAAATTTTTTCTAACTCATCCATAGTACCTGGTTTACGCTCCTGCAAATATGCAAAAAATGGCTGGCTAACCGAAGATAATACCTTATCTCGTAGTAGTAAATCAACTAATTTGTCGTATGATTTGTTGACTTCTGCCAGTTCAACCCATCTGTTAAATGTATTGCGTATATTCGCAATGAATCCTGCAAAATCCCTTGGAGATTCAGGTAAAATTCCCTTAAATTTCAACCTACAGTGTTCCTCGTCCAGGTGAAATCTTCGTAGAAGCAAGGACTTAATAGCACCGTAGTTATTAGCTATTGATGGGTCAGCATTTTGAGAAGCTGTCAGTGGTTCTCCAACCAAGAATTCATTTAACTTGAGTACCCATGACTCTTCAGGCAAATGGTTTGTTTTGCAAGTCTGTTCAAAACGTGCCAGGAACGATGAAAGGTCGTCGACGTTCAAGTTGAAAATGGGTAGTTTAAAGTTGTAGAAGTGTTTAGGCTGGCTGGATGATGATCCATTTTGTGCGTTATTATTCTGGTTTGCATCAGCATTTTGTGCTTGTAATCTTGCTGTCTCCAATTTAATACGCGCCAATTCCATTTCTTGTTGTAAAATAATTTCCTCTCGTTTCAATTTATTCTCTTCTTCCTGCCTGGCGATTGTTCTTTGCTCTTCTCTTTCACGTTGAGCAATCTCTCTCAATCTATTTTCCTTGGCAATTTGCTTCATCTCAAGTTCTGCTTCCTCTTTCTTTAATGCTGCCTTTTGTTCCTCTTCCTCTTTCTTTAATGCTGCCTTTTTCTCTTCTTCCTTTCTTTCATATTTTTCGAGTTCTGATTCAGCAAACTGACGAAGTTCTTGAGATTTATAACCATAATCACGGCCAATTTTAACGAAATGGTCTATAGTAAGCATTTTGACTTTTATCTGTAAGTAATTATTGATAATTACTGATTAAATTAGTCAATAGTAGCTTCAGAGTAATTATTATACTTACTCAACTTAGGAATATTCAATATAAGTAATCACAATAGTATTGAACTTAATGTTTAAGTTCACCTAATAGACAATATTTTGTAACAATATTGTATCTAAATAATACTATATCATAAATAGTTATGATATCTGTTAAATATAATGTAATTATATCACCCAATTAACCTCAATATCCAATAATGTTGGGTATAATTCCTAGTAATTATATTATTCAATGTACTAAGTCACTCTCTTAGTACTAGAAAAGTATATTAAATAATATACAATGGGTCTATTACCTCAAAGGTAGATATAAGATTAGTTTATTTTGTCAATATATATATTATATTATTATGCCCTAGGCATCTATGATAAATTGTAGTGCTACTTTCTTGGACTATCACTGCATAATTATGCAATGTCCCATATTACCCTTAAATTTCAGAAAAAATTAATTAAATTAGATTACAAGTGTATTATTGCATATAATTATCATATTATTAATGTAATATTAATATATATTATGAGGACAGACAAGCAATGATGCAACTAAAGGGTACAAACAATGTCAAGACGCAAACAAGACATTTTCACAATTAAAAATGAATTTATGAACTAAATAAAATAAGCGGAAATGTCACAGACCAAATGAAGGGCAAGGTCTGACCTGAGGTCAACTGAATATTCAAGGTACACACAAAAAAAAATGACTGCGAAAAATGATGACGTCACAGGACTCATAACGGACGAAAATTTAATAATCATAAAATAAATGATAGTCAGAGGAGAATGGACGAAAATAGTGACGAACATGGTACAGGAACTGAATAAAAATTATTAACTGAAATACGAATAAAATACACCAATTATCTACGGGACAGTACAGCTAACGCAAATTGTCAAACGGTAGCAAATTTGGACAGACTGTCCAATGGCAACCTCAATGGGCTTCCAAAAGTGCGATCGTTTAAGTTCCCTAAGAACGACTGAAATCTAGGTGGTCAGCTGTTCGCGACATTCCCAGAGATTTCAGTTCCCTCTCCAACCGGCCCACGAATTAACAACAAATACATACGATGGAAAACAAATTTAACATATATACATGAAAATACATAGACATGCCTAATCAAGGCGAAATGGACTTAGTTAGCACTGTTTGCAATACCAACAGTTAAACATCTAGATTTATCTTTACCGTTGCTTCGATCAGTGCTATAGGTCGTCAACAGCTAGGCTAATGCCCCTGACTGCCTGCTCCTGTAGTCCCATTTCTTTGTGTCTGCTTCAAATGACTTATTTTTCCCTTGGTTAGGCTTAAAAGAACGACTTCAGTTTTTTCTCCGATAGTTTCACCTACACGAATTTCAGTGACGTCGCGTTGTTAGGCATTAGACTGAGTACTGCGTCATAGGTCATAATTCAGCACATCATGTGATCGTAACTTGATCGTAAACATTTCATTCGAAAGTCATTCAGAAATTTTTTTGTCGATCCCCAGACACCGGACACCACTGTTGCAGGTGGAAGTGGTCTGTTGCAAGTAGTGGTTTGGTTAGCTCTGAACAATGTTCCATATAATGTCAATAAAGTAATTATAAATTCTGGCCATTGTTTTATCTTCTTGATATTCTTGAGTGATCGTGTATCGTGCCTTCTATGTAAGATTACGCGAATGCAGGGGCGGAAGATTCTGAACAATAATTGAACCTTGGAATACGATTGATGTGACAAGTCGGTTCCATTGAGTCCACCAACATTTAATACAGTTTACACGTCAAAAACGATTCATGCATGTTGATCACAAAGGTACATATTATAACTTGAAAATATATGGCATAGATATGTAGATATCCTATCAGTCCTTGTCCAATAATCAAATTACTGTATGCAGATTGTCATAGCTGTATGCACGCGCGGTTGGGGTTTCCAACGGCCGACAGTGAGTCTATGAGTCTGGCAAAATCAAATACTATGGACTGTAATTCATCCTTCCTTAATTTTCACTTCGTACTGACCTTTAATCATTTCAAATCTTCGTAATAGCAATGGACTGACCCATGTCCGTACTTGCATAAAATATATCTGTATGGCAATACCATGCCCAACATTGGAAGGAAAGTCATACGCGTCTTAACAGCTTGACGGTCAATGTGAAAAGGGTAGCGTTTCTTAGTTACCGACTGTGTCCTAAACAACTCTATACACGTCATAATCGATCGTGTCTAAAGCGTTCAAAATTGAAACCTCTATCGCAATATATTAAATGTCTTAACCTTTATAATTGCACGTCTGGTAACCTTTAGCAGACGGCGTTAATATCATATACCGTAACAAACATACAGTACTTAAAAGTAGCTATGAAAAAAGCCAGCAGTATACGGTAGAGCTTTGTACACCACCAGAGAAAACGGACAAACTGTGTCAAAAACTGAAAAACACTAGCAACGAAACCCAGCAAATCATTACGCAACTAAAACTCCATCACAGCCGAGAAAGTGTCCTGGATTCTCCTAAATTAATTACAGACAATGCAGATAATGTTTGCAGAATCCCTGTAACAATTTCAAATCAGCACTCTCCGCCAAGACGAATAACTCACAGCTTGCGTTATTATCAGAAATCCAGTAATCAGAGCACACAAGTAACACAAGAACGGGCACGTCCTTGTGACAACTTGCCCAATCTTCTCTTCATTTTTTTATTATTTACGGACATCGTTTTTTTTCTCATCCTCAATGCATGATCGCAAAGTCCCGGGAAGTGTCACTTGCGGAAATTCTCCTAGCATTCAGTATTTCTCCTCGCTATTTTTAGATACGACGTCATTGTTGACCAATGACCTCGGTAGCTAGGAACCTGTTTTAATTTAAGACTGCTTAAGCTGATAAAACCAGTTTATGCCACTTTAGGAAGACCCCACGTGACTTTTAACGCTATTGATTGGAGCGTTTATTTGACGCTAATGTCACATGATGCACGCTATGGATCACGTGTCCAAGCGGAAATGACCCGCTAAAAGGCGGCAACACAAGCAATCTTCACTTGCCCGGAACCCTTGAGACAGCTAGGTCTAACCCAATTATCGGCGAATTCTCGCATTAAAGCACTGAAGCCACGTGTCTAATTGCGGGTTAGCGTCCATCTTTGAGTAGGTAAGTGAAATCTCGCTAGAATATAATGTGATGAAATGTGTAGTACCTTGCAAAATCGACGCAAGATTGGTATGTTTACTTTATTCATATTTATGTTGTACGATCACATCCAGCCACATGTGATCGGGTATATTTTATGATCCCACGGGATATGTACATGTTCATAATAATGTATAACGGGAATATATATATATATAGCTATTAATTTCCATATTATTTGATTATTTTCGACCCGACGTTTAGACTAACGGAAATTAATATTAACGATAATGTTGACCGACCGTGACATATATTCATTATAAATTATATGACGAGGCGACCAGACATGAAGTGTGTGATAATGTTGTCAGACAATTCTAAAAACACGGATGTCCATTATTTGTTAAATTCATCATAATGACATGACGATTAGGCTAGAGGCACAGAACTAGAATACTGTTGCCGACATTTCTATGATAAATTTGGTGGGTTTAACTGACATTTATAATAATTCATCGGGTTAAGCTGACGATAAATCAGTCTAAAGAATTATAATACTGCCACTGGGGCAGAGAAATATAATAAAGGACAGACAGGAGAAACTTGAATTCAAGATTAGACTCTAGACATATGATGTTAGAGACTAAAATCTGAGGTGACAGGCAGAGGGACGGCTTAGGGAAAGACTGCTTTCTAAAGCTAGAAAATTAATGAAGCCGTCGTATTTGTCTTCAGTCTATGGTGGAGCCTTGCACGACAGTCCAATCTCAGCGCAGAATACGGAGTCGAGCACAGAGAAGGCAAATCCGAACCATTCAAGACCTACCGGGGCAACGTCAGGAGACCGGAGAACTAACCACACTTCACTATCAGCCAGGGGCTGAAAAGCTAAGTCCACGACAAAGGAAACTCACCTAATCAATGCCACAAAGTTTAGTCATCCATGATGAAAAACACGTGAATTGTGAGACACATAATACATACAGCAGACACTAATTCCATCGACAATACTATCATTCACCATCTATTCACTTTATTGCAATAAACCAATTGGGTGTATATACTGTACCCCACGCTTTGTTCCTTCCATTAGATGTTGAATATTGTCTATGTTTATCTTCCTTTATAAGGGAGGGGGGGCTCGTAAAATATAATATAATTTAAAGAATAATAATAATAGATAAATGAGAAGGGGACGACGGTAGCGAGAGACCAAATATCTCCTTACAATCTTTTCCAGACCTGTCGAGTTAGGAGAATTTACCCTCTTCGTCACCCTTCGGAAGTGGGAAAACCCAGCAGGGATTCCTTGAGCCAAATCTTCCACATCAGATCTATTATTTCCTCTAAATAATTCTCTTATCCTTTAAACGCTACGTGACACTGGGGTCTCGTCCGGGATTTGAACTTATGTATTTTATCATACCTCTGGGATAGTATCATCCATTCAGTCATTACAGTATACCATTTTAACACATGTATTTTCACACAGTGAGCTCTAGAAAGACAGAAAACATTTTTTTCTAGAAATTCAGGCATTGATTGGTGAATCCCTTTATATATGTTGTGTTTAATTAAGTTAGTTCTTGATTTTGTATTTCATTGAATTACAGACCTTAAGTCTCCATAACTGTAGTAATTTCATTCTACAGCAGTCGGATAAATAATTAGTATTTACTTGTTGCTAGAAATACTATTGGAAGGTAGCACTAGCTTACTCAGTGTGGACTTTAACTGCAAAAGATGGCTGAAATAGTTAAGCTTAAGGCAGCACTAGGGGAGGCCGGTCGAGATCTAGGTTATAGTGGGGGTGGACCTTGCAAATTATGTCAGTGTCGAGACTGATAAGTATTACGCTCGAGAAACAGCGAAAGCTGAAAGAGAAGAGCGAATAAAGTTAGCAGAAATAGATGAGAGGATAAAAGCTGTAGACGCTAGAGAAAGAAGCGAGAGAGATGAACGCGAGCATGCATTGAAGATGAAGCAGTTAGAGATGCAGGGACAAGCTCAAAGAGTTGAACCAGTAGCCGGTGCGACCGCATCTACCTCCTCAGGCAACCTATCGCCACGGTCAGATGATATGCCTTCCTTGCACGCAGGGGGCACAGGACCTTTGCCATCCTCACTCATGTCAACTTTGGGACCCTTGACGTTTCCATTCGAAGCTTTCTCGGAACAAGCCGACTCGATCGATAGGTATCTGGACAAATTTGAGAAGTTTGCCACCACGTTTGGTTTGGAGAAGAGCAAATGGAACCTGAAACTGTCGCAAGGGCTTAGAGGAACTGCTTATGACGTGTATAGCAAGCTTCCTCCAGGTTTACAGGATGACTACGACTCTTTGAAAAAGGCACTATTGGTTCGTTATGAGCTACATGCTGACGCCTATAGGAAGAGGTTCCGTAACTCTAGGAGGGAAGTCGGAGAGAACTTTGCTCAGTTTGCTGCGAGACTGGATTCCTACGTGGAGAAGTGGGGTGCCCTAGGGAATTTTACTCATGATTGGGAAGGCCTGAAGGAAATGGTCATGATCGAACAACTGAAGGACACCATGACTTCCGACATGAGAAGATTCCTGACAGAGAATGGGGCCAGCACTTTAGAATCCATAGTCCAGTTAGCGGAACGATATCAGGCAGCACTATCAGAGAATCCACCACCCAGACGGAAACAACCAGATTACGTACCTAGACAGACAGCTCAGTCACACATGGACCCCCAAGTGAAACCACCGTATACTAACTGCAAAAAGCATGACAAGCCAGACTACAAGACTACTCAGAGATCTAATTTCCAGCAGCAGAGGCAAGGGGAAAAATGGTGTAAGCACTGTAGAACCATCACCCACAATACGCAGGAGTGCAACCGGAAAAACCCACCTCATCATGCTGCCTGCTTACGTAAAAGTGCCGCAAGGGGAAATGGACCGGAAGAACCTCTGGACAAACCCCGACATCCCCCGGTCGTTGAGACAGTCCTCGTAAATGACCAAGAGGTGACCTGCCTTTATGATACAGGCCTTGCATTCGACGCAGTTGTCTGTGCATCCCTAGTCAAGCCTGACCAGATGACAGAAGACACTATAGAAATACAAGGACCTACTAAAAGTGCAGCACCTATGCGTTTGGCCATAGCAAAGATTAAGGTCAAATCAAAATATGTGACTGGGGAAATCCGTGCAGCGATCTTGGACGACCCTATTTATCCCTTGATCTTAGGGTGTAGGTATGTGTTCTTGGGAGAACCCATTCACCCTCTGGTTGTGGCGGCTGTCACCACTAGAGGACAGGCCAAACGGAATACGGAGTTGGAATCCCCACCCAACATCCTTCCTGAGGAATTAAAAAAGGCACAAACGGAGGATCAATCTCTAGCACCCTGCTACAAAAAACTACCGAGAGCGCACACTCCTCTCCAAAAGGGAGACTTCTACAAGAAAAATGGGCTGTTGCATCGGAAAGCAGGAAATGGAGGACAGGAACATGGGCAACTTGTGGTTCCATCAGCATACCGAGCCCAGGTCCTAGAAATGGGCCATGCCCTTCCGTTTAGTGGCCACATGGGCATAAGTGCCACGATTCAGCGTATTTCATGTCATTATTATTGGCCAGGTATCAACGCCGATATCCAGAGATATGTGAAATCATGCCCGCAGTGCCAGAGGACAGCGCCGAAACACTGGACGGCCCCAGCCACTCTGGGAGAAATGCCAATCTTGGGCACACCCTTCGAACGAGTAGCGGTGGATATTGTGGGTCCACTTACTCGTAGCAAAAAGAGAAACAGTTATATACTCACGTTAGTGGATTGTTGCTCCATGTGGGCAGAGGCAATTGCTATGCCCGCCTGTGATTCTAAGCATGTTGCTGAGGCTCTGCTCACCATATTTACTCGGCTAGGGTTTCCGTCACAGATCCTGACAGATAATGGTTCCCAATTCCGAGGAAAACTCACCGAGGAAGTGTTTAGGATATTTCAGGCCCGACATATCCACACCTCTCCCTACCACCCCCAGGCAAATGGCCAGGTGGAGCGGTTTAACGGGACCCTTATTTCCATCCTTCGGAAACTTGCGCAGGAAAAACCAGAGAGCTGGGATCAATACTTACCCGCAGCACTATTTGCTTACCGCGAAGTACCCCACAATTCTACTGGGATGCCTCCTGCCACATTGCTGTTTGGTAGACCTATAAAAGGACCTTAGAGGCACTGTTACGTACTTGGACAGATGATAAAGCTGATGAGACGGTCACCTCTGCATCCCAATACGTGAAGGAGTGACCCAACGCCTTAAAACAGGATGGGAACTGGCAAAGGAAAATGTACGCCGTGCCCGTCGTAAACATGCGCGTTACTACAACCGCACTGCGAAGGATAGGGAGCTAGAAGTAGGAGAACAGGTATTATTACTCCTGCCCAGTAGCAATACTAAATTGCAAATCGGGTGGAGAGGTCCATATAAAATTGTTGAGAAAATGTCGCGCACCAATTACAAGATTGCCATAAAGGGGAAGCAGAAAATTTACCACATAAACCTGCTGAAGCGATATTATGAAAGACCAGGTGCAAAACCAGCACATTTCCTGACACTGGCTATTGCGACGGAAACTGAGGCAGAACCCCTGACCTCCTGTGAATACCCTCTTCGTCAGTGCGAAACTCATCAAGATGTTCAGATTAGTTCAACTTTAACGGAGGATCAGCAGGCACGGGTTCAACAGTTGTTGAGAAAACACCCTAGTACACTCACGGATAAACCTGGCATGACCAACCTGATAGAATTTGATATGTTCTTCCCACCCCTACATCCATCCCACCCCCCACAACACACCCCCCCCACCTCTATCCAACACTATCTCTATACTATAATCAATCCCACACCCCCCCCTTTCTCCCCACCCCCCCCCCCCCCTCCCCCCACCAACAACACCAAACAAACACCAACACTCCCTACCCCCAACCACCTAATCCCTTTCCACCCCCACAATCTTAATAATCCAACCTTAACCTAAACATCAAAACCCCCCCCCCTCCATCCAACCCACTCACCCAAAACTTTTATATCCCAACCCCCTCCCCC